>CM046044.1:42371530-42527467 GCA_025215565.1 Flaveria ramosissima | reverse complement strand
TATGAATCTTGATTGCTAATTGTTGACTCGTGCTAGGTTGGATTGACACCAAATGGCAGAGGTGGAAGTTCAAAATCCTCTTGTTGGAGAAACAAACTGTGGTTTGCTACTGCATCAGTTACAGGTGAAATATGATTTGAATATAGTGATTGATTATGTTTGTTTTATGGTTAACTTTTTTCGCAGCCACAAACTAACCACAGTGTTAAACTTTTTTATGTTGAATTCAGAAAATTTGGGATGAAGTAGGTGAAAGCGACGAGGAAAGAGATAAGATGCTTCTTCAGTTGGAACAAGAATGTTTAGATGTATATAAGAGGAAAGTTGACCAAGCTGCAAAGTCAAGGGCACATCTCATTCAGTCACTGGCAGATGCTAAACTTGAACTATCAACTCTTCTTGCATCCCTTGGAGAGAAAACATTTGTTGGAATTGTAGGTTACTCGCGACATTCACTTATTAAGAGGCATTTTTTATTGTTTTTTTTTTAATTTTCGAAATTATAGAATTGAACTGTTACTTAAACTCGGGATCCATTTTTTTGTATCTTGTGCTTTGATATGTAGCCTGAGAAGACATTAGGAACGATCAAGGAACAACTTGCTGCAATTGCACCAGCATTGGAACAATTATGGAAGCAGAAGGAAGAAAGGATAAAAGAATTTTTAAATGTCCAAACACAAATTCAAAAAATACGTGGGGAAATTGCAGGGGGTAATCAACAATCAGGAAGCCCAAAAGTTGACGAGTCTGACTTATCCTTGAAGAAACTGGATGAATTTAATGACCAGCTGCAAGAACTTCAGAAAGAGAAGGTGCAGTTGGGCGTGCATCTTTTAATAACCAGTTTATTGAAGAAAACACTAATGTTGATATATTGTTTCATTTGGCAGAGTGATAGATTGCATAATGTTTTGGAACTTGTTAGCAATGTACATGATCTCTGTGCTGTTCTTGGAATCGACTTTTACAGTACGGTGACTGAAGTTCATCCTAGCTTAAATGATGCAACTGGTGTGCAGTCTAAGAGCATAAGCAACGATACACTATCTAGGCTTGCTAATACTGTTTTAGCTTTAAAAGAAGATAAAAAGCAACGTTTAAAAAAGGTAAATCGTTTACACCTCTTTTCTTCTTTCAAAAAAAGCTTATCAGAAGTGTATACTTCACATTGTAATATTATTTAATAAGGGGGAGTGTTTTTATGTTTGGTTAAAGATATGAGTTTGAAGGAGCGGGTTGTTACCCATAAAATGGGGCATTGTCCATGCCCACCTAAAGGGTCGGGTTTAGACATCCATACCCATTTCTATTTTATTTATTATCAAACACATATCAACAGAGATACCTGTTGTAAATCAGATTTCAGGGAATGTTTTATTAATTTTTATCATGAGGCTTAAACATCAATATATATACAAATACAAGACACTACCTAAATGAGGAAACTAAATAAAGTAACACTAAGATCCTATAAAACCCGGTCCACAAAAGCATAATCATTATAACATTTTCGAAGTACAAACCAAAGCAATCTAAATATCCATCCATACAACTAATTTTGTAATACATCTTCATTTGTATAAGATGAAAATTTTAACTTTAATGGACATTTCCATCATCCACATATAGCTAAGCATAATTCACCCGGGTTTCATCATTCATTTAATGAATTTGTAACTTGGCAGACTTATTTAAGTATATATGTAGATTCTTTGGAGCATATTGGCTATGTATTTTAATTAATTTCTAATTTTGCAGCTTCAAGAGCTAGCAACTCAGTTGATTGATCTTTGGAACCTGATGGATACTTCTAAAGAAGAGCGTCATTGTTTTGATCATGTTACGTGCAACATATCAGCTTCAGTGGATGAAGTAACTGTCCCAGGGGCTCTTGCTCTGGATTTAATTGAACAGGTAGCATACGTACTAATTCAGTTGTTTTTTTAAGAGCACATTAAGGAATATGTAGATATGCCAATTTCGACTTATTTACTTATAAACGGGTTGATTCGAATTATTATATATTAAAAAGAAGTCTGAACAAAAGATTTCTTTTGTGTCAACCCAACCCATACCAAAATAGCCAAGAATACACGTTCTAACCCTTTAGACTATTTTTACCCGTTGCACAACCCATTCATTATGCGACCTCTAGGAATGCATTTACTAATTTTTGAGACATCACTTGTTTGTTTTTTCTAGGCTGAGATGGAAGTTGAAAGGCTAGATAAGCTTAAAGGAAGCAGAATGAAGGAGATTGCCTTTAAGAGGCAAGGTGAACTTGAAGAAATTTTTGCACGGGCTCACATAGAAATTGACACAGAGGCTGCTAGGGCCAAAATTTTGGCCCTTATTGATTCTGGGACTGTTGAGCCTTCTGAATTGCTAGCTGACATGGATAACCAGATTATTAAAGCAAAAGAAGAGGCAGTTAGTAGGAAAGATATTTTAGATAAAGTTGAAAAGTGGATGTCAGCATGTGAAGAAGAAAGTTGGCTTGATGATTACAATAGGGTATGTGTTTCTCTCTTTTTCTCATATCTAAAGGGTCCTAATAAAGGGACACCCCACTTTATAAATCGACACCCACCTATACGCCGCGTATGGGTTTATACGTGGCGTATAGGGTCGAATACACGAAAACCGAGGAAAATTCAGGGGGGCTGTCAGAGAGCTATACGCCCCATATAGCCCTATACGACCCCCCTATACGACACATATAGGGCTATACGACGCGTATAGCGAATTTCAACACCGACTACGAGGAAAAATTCAGGGGGGCTGTCAGAGAGCTATACGCCCCATATAGCCCTATACGACCCCCCTATACGACACATATAGCCCTATACGACACATACAGCCCTATACGACCCCCCCTCTATACGACGCGCATGGGGCTATACGACACGTATAGAAATTTTGGGGTGTTGAAAATTTGTCTATTTAACCAAACCATATCTAAATTAGCTAATTAACTAAAAAAAGGGATGAGAACTGAAAGACATAACCCAAAGCAAAAAAACCAAATGACAAGACCCAAAAAAGCTGATAATGAAACCGACTAAACAAAACTGAAGTTTATCAACCCCTTAATATTTATTATACAATTTTGTTTGCAACCTTTTACTTGTGGATTTTAATATAATAATTTCTGTAGTCTTTTTTTTCCAAATTTAAATTACTGACAGTTATTGGATGTTGGATGGTATTCTTTTTCTTATATATTTACGTGATTAATCTCTGAGCCCACAAACTTTATTTCTTTCTTGTTGGATTGAAATGCCACACACCTAAAAAACCAAAAACCATAAAAAAACCCAGCCTGATTGTTTTAAAGAAATGGAGAAACCAATATTTTCATTGCGGGTTAGGTTGTAACTAAAAACGGTCTAAACCGTTCCATTTTCACCCAATTTAAAAACCAATAATTTTGGTATGGATGATAGCTAAAATCTGTTGCATAGCAAATCTTATACTTTCCACAATGCTCTTACTTCTTATCAGAAGTTGCATGTTTTTTGTAGAATTATTTTGTTAGTTATGTTCAAAGTTTTAGCTTCTTTATAACAGGATGACAACAGGTATAATGCAAGCAGAGGTGCACACTTGAATCTCAAACGAGCTGAGAAGGCCAGAATTTTGGTCAACAAAATTCCAGGTAAATACCCAAACTTTCAGTTTTTTGACACTAATAATTGGAACTTGGTAGCTTACTAACTTACCTTTTTTCTTGAGTTTTCTATCTATGAATTTTAAGTGATCTAGTTAATTTCTCATTATGGTTATTGGATTTTTTTCGGTCTTTCTTCCATCTCTATTCGCAGGTTTAAAAGAAATAAACATGTTTGATATCATTAGACTGCATTTTTTTGTCGTTTTCTTTTAAACGGTCAAATAGAAAAAATATAAATATAAAATAAAGAAAACTATCTAAAAAGGGAACGGGTTGAAAGTTTCCCTCAGTCTTCATTTTTTGCATAAATGTTGTAAATCATTTTATCCAAAGACTTGGATTACCATTGTGATATATGCTTCTGTAATTTTAAGCAAATAGATAAAAAGTGTTTAGCCGGCCCATTCAAACATCAATGGAAATGACCCGGTAATGAATCCACCTGACCCTGCCATCTTGCCGTCTCCACATGGGACCGCTGAGCATGAAAACTTTATTCGTCTGAGAAATCTGACATATTGATTATTAATATTGTTATATGAGAAAATCATATGTATTATTGATATATTTTGTAAAATGTTTATGCAGCTCTTGTTGACACTTTGGTTGCCAAAACTCGAGCATGGGAAGAAGAGCATGGAGTTACTTTTGCATATGATGGTGTTCCACTTCTTGCTATGCTGGACGAATATGCTTTACTCAGGCATGACAGAGAAGAAGAGAAACGAAGAATGAGGGTTTGGAGAATCTCATGATATTTACTTTTTTTACCAGAGGTGGCAAAATGGGAGGGTTGGATTACGGATTAAAGCAATATGTGTCAAATTAGTTTTTTGGGTATGGGTAGGGCGGGTTGGCTCAAAACACTTATTTTGTTCAAAAGTTTTAATTTTTTATATATCTAATCTTCGAATAAAATGATTTACGACAAAAATGTGCTTTAATTGTACACTTTGTTCAATGTCCTTGATTGACTAGTTCTCCTTAAAACTATCATTTAGATTTTACCTGAACCATCCTGGACTTGAACCAGAGACCTCACTTGTGAAGTAAATGAGTAATCATCGCACCTACGGTCCAACTATATTTTAACTTGTTATTTTTTGTACAGGTTTGACCTATTAGAGATAAAATGCATTCTGAATTGTTCTATTCTTTAATAATTAAGTTGAAATTACCACCTCTAGTTCCATTAATTGACTGTTTTTTAAATAGCTGTTGAAACTGGCTTGATTTTGTTATCTTTACAGGACCAAAAGAAATTCCATGAACAACTAAACACAGAACAAGAAGCCATCTTTGGGTCAAAACCAAGCCCAGCTCGACCTCTTAGTAGCACAAAGAAAGTGGTGGGACCACGCGCAAACGGTGGTGCAGCCAATGGAACCCCTAACAGACGATTGTCTATGAACCAAAATGGAGCTAGGTCAGGAAAAAGGGACAATGCTAGACCGATCGCGCCTTCCAACTATGTGGCCATATCAAAAGAAGATGCTGCATCACATGTGTCGGGTACAGAACCCGCACCCATTACACCTTAAGATGAATCAGGTATGTGTAAAAAAGTTTTAGGGAGTATACTTGTGATTTCATGTTCACTGTGTAACTAATTTAAAATGCATCTTCAGAGAGCTATACCTTGTTTGCATAATATGAGTAATTGTTAATTTTCTTGGTGCTAGTTCTTTGACCATTTTTGCACGCTATGCATGAATTAGTTGGCGTTTGGGATTGCTTATTAAAACCGATCATCTGCTTGTTTAAAACAACTTACAATACATTAATTAGTTTTGTTAAGCAATCTCTTATACCTTAAAAAACCAACTTAGACCATCTCCAATAACAAGTTTTTGTGTGTTTGTTTTATCCATGTCGCTGTTTTTTGTTTTGCTCCTATTGGAATGTTTTGTTTGAGTCAAAAGTTCATACGTATGAACTTGAAAAAACCACTGGAGTCACAGTTTTTGCAGGTGGGTCATGGGCGGGGCCAAGTGTTGGGACCTTTTATTAAAAAGAAAACATATATTATGTATTTATTAATATTTATAATGTAAAATGTGATGATGATGTGGCAATATTATTTGGTTTTTTTGGGGATTTTTGGGTTTTCTCACTAGGGAGGTTTCTAAAAATTTTAAAAAATGAGTGTTTTTCTGACGTGTCAGCTGACTAGTAATGTTTTTAAGTGTTTTTTGAGTATTAATGATGTTCTTATTGTTGTATCAGTATGGCTTTTTAGTTTTTACTGTAAAAACTAAAATTTGACCCATAACAGTTTAAAAGTTTTGAACAATCTCTGATTGATCAATCCGCAAGCATGCATTCCCTCACAATGTGATTGCTAACACCACCACCACCCTACTGGTTGCTGTAAATGCCATCGCTGTTGTCTATTACTACCGCAACCACCAACGCCTACTTCTTTGCCGCCCCCTTCGGGTGTCAATGTTCAGGCTAAAGCTAGTTTAAAAACACACCAAAAACTTTGGCACATAAGGCATTTGCTACAATAGATAGTAATCTGCAGGATTTGGAATCAAATACTCGATTGTTATTATACCAAAACCTGGTTTCATCCTTATCTACTACTGCATTACTTATTAACAAGAACCCTTGATTATGATTGTGGGTGATTAAACTCATCTCACAACGCCACCCGAAAGTCGCCTAAATATATAATAATTTCATTTTCTAATGACACAATTGGTTTGTAAGGTTAAAGATTTGTAAAAAGTTCGATGGTGTTTGGCACTATACTTATTTTGTTCTTTAACCACGTAAGAGCATTCACATAAAATTTCATACCTCTATTCTTATAATTTTACTAAATATCCTACTTTTTCTCTCTTTTCTTTCAATTAGATAAACAATAATATTTTTTCTATCCTTCACTTGCAACCAATCCTTAAAATACAGTGAACACACTCATATAAATATAAGATACCTACGATGAATGCTCTCTAAGTAGTGCGTAGTATACGAGTGAAAAAAATGCTTATGCTAATCTGGTGACGTAAGCTTTTTTGTAACTATAATGTCAACTGAAAAAATCAATTTTATTTTGGTATGAACAAGGGTTGTCCGAGCAGTGTGACTCAAAACTGGCTCCAAAAAAAGCTTGTTATATTAGTTAAGTTTGTTTACAAGTCGAACTAAGCTAGGGTGTCATTTTCACTGGCTCGTTTTAATTAACCTTTTATTGGTAACATAGAAGACATTCGGTCTTTTAAGCAAAACTCACCAACGTTATTCGACCCAATTCACATCAAAAGATGTTCTTTTAAGTTTTAACAATATAATCAAGCCAAATCAGGTTCAAATTAAACCATCCGAGCCGAGCTTAAATGATCTTGAGCTCGAGCTCATATTAGAGTTTGATTACTAAACAAGCTCGAGCTCAGGCCCAAGCTTCAGAAATCAAACGAGTTTTTCTTTTATATACTTGTCTTTATATTTTAAATATATTTCTATCTAAATAAAAACAACAAACACAAATTCAAGAAACAATCAACAAATCGTAACATCCTAAGCACAAAGACATACGCCATAGCAAACACACAAAATTGAAAGAACGGAAGACCAAGAAACACCTACTTGCTAGAAGAAAGACCGCAAATGATGAAACGAACCAAGCAAGCAGATGATCTTCGAAGGTACCACGCAAGTGTTTAGTGCAGTTGAAAGTAAAAGACAGATGCATAAAGATAATAAGGACACATACTTAAATACGTGAAAGTCGATGAGAGGACAAAATGTTTTTAACTGTTCATCCAAACCTTAAAAATAATTAAATAATATATACTATGTTATATATAAAAGATATGATTATAAATAAATATAAAAGTAATTATAAAAAAATTGATAATTTAATAGTAAACAAATTGAGCCCGAATTCTGCCCCTCGGTTCAACGAGCTCAGCCTTGACACTACAAATGAGCCGAACTTGAGCTCAAACTTTCTAAAGTTAAAATAAGCCAAACTCAAGGCTAAACGAGCTCAGCCTTGACTCAACTCGACTCATTTACACTCTTACCCACCCACCCGTTACCCACAAGGTCAACATCGCCCCACATTAAAAAACACAGTAAAAAACAGCATTTGTTCCTACTCTTCTTCCACTCCCACATAACCCTTCCAATCACGCCCTTGAAACATATTTTATTAAACATCACATCTAATAAAAACTGCAAATTTATTTTGTCTAGACTACTATATTGCATCAATTATGTTACGTAAGAAAAATGTTTTCTGAAATAAAGTCTCAATGAAAAACCTGTCTTCTGAAATTGAAAAGTTTGTCACATCCCATCATCTTTACTTTACTAATAAATATGCTATATGCTATAAGTGATATATTACTAGTCATGTATGTTTTCTAATAGTAAAGTGTAAATTTGTTTCTAATTCGTGTATTTTGCCATAATAGTAACCAGAACAAATAAACACATTACAGATGAAGCACACCCAAACATTATGGTAAGTTTCCAGAGTATTAGACAGATAACACAATACACGTCTAGTGATGTACGAAAACATTACAATCAAAAAAATAAGCCAAAATAACACACTAATTTTTCAGTTAAAAATGAGTCTAACTCTTGCTGACGAGACTATCGGGACCGCCTGTTAAAACGCATGAATTACATTAGCAGGTAACATCTCGAAATAACCGTTTTGTTTCATCATAAAACCATCTGCAGAAACAAACATGTTTATTAAGAATAAGATAATTAACACAAATCATATAGGACAAATAAGGTAACAACTGTGAAGATAATAAGAAGAAAAAATATGATTATTTAAATAATCCACATAAAGGTAAAAACAAATTGGACAAGCATACTATAAATCTCACCGGGACCTTATCAAATAAATACCATGTTGACTATGTTTTTTAGGGATTTTTAATAATTCATTTATGGTTGTTACTAATAAGTTATGTAACTAATAAACTTTTTTTAAAATTAACATGCTAAAAGATATAAAAGGGTATTATGATAGTTTATAAATTAAATATTTTGATTCGAACAAAAATGATCTGAAATCAAGATTACCTAGTGTAAAATAGTTTATGTTGAACCTTTACATGTAGCTGAAATGAACATGGTGCAAGCATACTCCAAGAATAAGCTTTGGACACCAATATAGTGTAAATATTTAGGGTATTACATTAACGATGGTGTTTTTGTTTAGTTTTTTTACTATTTCTGTGTGTGTGTTGGGGGGAAGGGAGAGGAGGGGGGTGGGGGGTATGTTTGTTAGTTTTTTCTTCTTTTTTTGTCAAACTCAATGAAAGGATACACTCAGCAATTATTAATAAATAAAAAAAGAGACATACTTGCACTGAAAAATTGGCTTTGGTTTATCATTGGCTCTTGACCTCAAACGAGTTCGCATATCACTTTCTTCGGAGAACTTGCTTGGAGGAAGAACTTCACATGGGCCATGTATCAGGCCAGCCCCTAATGTGGCTTCATGATTGGATTCATATACCTAAATGAGACAACATAAGTCATTTAAGCAAATTTAGAAAAATAAAGCATAGTTTAAAGGGAGTGAACCACTGTATGCAACTGAGAATCTATACATGTAAAAACAGTGACATGGCATCAAAAAAACTAGACCCAACTGCCACATCACCATTTCACCTGCTATAGATGACCACTTACATACAGTGTTAAAAATATGCATGTACAATGACAAAAACGTAAATGTAAGTTACTTGATCTGAAGAGCAAACATGCAACTATAAAAAGCAATAGGATATTAAATTATTAACTATTAAAGTAAAATCTATACTCCATAGCCATGTAAATGACAAATTTGCATTAAAAATTTTCACCTCATTGCTTTCAGGGGCACATGGACGACCGACACCCTCAGGTAAATCATCAGGGAAAAAACAGCGAGTAACAGTAACCCATTTCTTTGAAGTCTTGCTATCTTCCCACATGGCCTGCAGCAAAGCATTTTTCTATAAATACCACTGTTGTCAACGAGAACATAATATATAAAAAATTAACTAAAAGTTCAAAGAAAGAGTGGACCTTGTATGAGTAAAACGGTATAGACTACATAATGACACATAAGTTGCTTACCTGTAGTTTATTAGGCAGATATCTGTTGTCAGCATAGCTGAAAAGAGCATAATCCTTCACTTTGAATACGATTCCATTAACACAACAAGAATTATAATATGTTTTTCCATCAATTTCTTTTATTGAACCTCCAACCCATTCAACTTCATTCATGCTGCTTGATGTAGAACTCTCATGCTCACCAACAACGGTTAGGGTTTCACCTTTTTTCACAGTTTCACCTTGTTCATCCTCCTTACTTACACCATTTACCCCAATTTCCAACTTTTTTCCATTAGAAGACATTTCTGGGGCATTAGATAAAACCCTGTTATCAACCATGTTGCCAGTCCCGTATTCTTGATTCTCATTAATGGGAGTTTCTGTCAATTTACCATCATTACTTGTAGTCCCACAAGAACCACTTTGTGAAATAGAGTTGCCATTTGTATTCATATCTGATGACATCACTTTCTTGTCTAAAGACGGTTGAACTGTGACAGAACTAGAAGATAGTTTTGGTGTATTTATGTTTCTCATAACACGACCGTATTTCGGGGGTAAGGGTTTCCCGTTACTTATAGCCAAACACTTTGCACAATGCCATTCCTGCCATTCACCTCTAGGAATAGCTTTAGGGTTACAATTTAAACATTTTAAATGATACCCTCTTTCACATGCATCACAGACAAGTGCCGTATCCACATCACTAATTGTAATTTTGCAGATTTGACAAGGCAAAGCCTTGTTCATGTAATCCCTAGAAGGTGGTGTCCACGTGGGGTGGTCCAATACATGTGGGTGTAATAAGTTTTGAACAATTTTACAAATTTCAGCGTGAGTACCAGCAGCAGGAGGTTGCATAAAGCTCATATGGTGTTGATTTACATTCATAGGATTAGGTGTTCCTTGAGTAATGATCGGTTTAGATGAAACCTCTGTTTTAACAGATGCTTTATCTGTACCTACTTTAGCAAATGAGGTAGACTGAGTCTGCATAGACCATGTTGGAGTTTTCCCTGCGTCTCCAGCCAGATTTCCTATAATTTAGGATACATGTTATTAGTAATTAATGAAATGAGAACTTCAGCTATAATACTTATGACAATCAATAATATGGAAAAAGCAAAAAAAAATGGAAAATTTGCTAAGAAAGTATCACATATGAAACCAAACTTCCACTAGGACATCTTTATAACATGCAAGCAATAAACGATACTCCCCCAACCTGAAATCAATGTCCAAGTATCTATTTTGATTTGTACCAAAATATTGTTCAAATCCAAAAAATTGTAGATACCAATTATCAATTTTCCTATTTTGCCCTTGATAATTCTTGTTCCTTTGAAGTTTGTAAAATTTTCAAGTCATTTGTAGCCTTATATAGATCAAAGATAAATGCTATTTTAGTTAAAAGCCACATTAAAAGTAGCCATCTTAACTACATATTTTGCATGAGGACAATAGTTTTGGGACAGAATGAGTATCAAACTTAAAAAGGGGAAAAAGAAGAAGAATCCTCCATTAAACATGTAGAAAAAAGAAAATAAAATCAGTCGTCAGGTGGGTTCTGGTTCAGTTTTTCTAAGAAACTTTTCACTTTCCAACAAGAAACATTGCCACATAGTTGTCAAGAGCGCAGGCGCACTCAAGACGCAAAGAATGAGCCTTGGGATTAAGTGCAAGGCGCTTAAAAAGAGAGGGCCTTTTTAAGCAATGCGCATAGTATAAAAATACCATTTTTAGGGTCTTACTGTCTTAGACGTGTTTTACGCATGTTTTAGCCTTTTAAGCTAGTTTGGGTTGTTTTAGGTTGATTCCAGGCTTGTTTAGGGCTAGCGTATTTCTCTCAGATCTGTTCAGATGATTTTTAGCCGAAAATTTACTAGATCTTGGCCTGAAAATGCGCTTAAGAGCCTAAAAATGGGGCTTTGGAAGTAAGACAACAAGGCTGAGTCGGACCGTGCCTGATGGCCTAGGCATGCACCTTGTGGGTTTTTGACAACTAAGCAATGCCATGACAAATTCTTACTTTTCAAAGTTTAAAATATAATACCAAGCCTGTATTATGTTCATGAACAGATTTGAATAGAACACAATATCCCAGACTGATCTAAAGGTTTAAATCAGCTTGGTTCCTGGGTCAATATTTTTTCAGTTCCAGTTAGGTCATGAGTACATGGCTCAATTCAGTAAGATTTTGTCCAAATTCACAACACTGCATATAGCCACAATTGAAAATAAATATAGAAATTGTACCTTGGGAATATGCTCCACCATCTATTCTGAAATGTGATCTATCAGCCCGAGACGCTGGTAATGTATTCGACATCCCAGGTCTTACCTCACTTGTAGGCAACTGATAAGGTAAATTTCTTGAATTGGCAGCAGAAGCATGAACCACATTTGAAGGATTCTGGAAACTTCCAGAAGCTACAGGAACATGATTTGCTTTCTCTGATGGAAACATACGACCAGCATTGGAGATCCCACGGTTTTCAGTGGGCCCACTTAAGTTTGATTGCAGTCGAGGTGGTGTGTACATATTAGAGTGAAGTGGAAACACCTCAGACTTTTCCATCTGATTGAAAATGCAAAACAAGTTAGCATTCATAATCAATGAAACACTACAAGGGCAACCACTTATAAGTAGCTAAAATCAAAACAACATAACATAATCATATGTTATGACAGAAAAGGGTATGACATAAGAATTGTCACTGCAATAACAATATACAAAAATAAGCAAGTTCATTCTTATGTTTTGGATGTATCTCTCAATGTATCTCTCACATGGTAACAAGACATAAGAATTGTCACTGCAATAACAATATACAAAAATAAGCAAGTTCATTCTTATGTTTTGGATGTATCTCTCAATGTATCTCTCACATGGTAACAAAACTAATGATTCTTACCCTTACTATAATAGCAGCATAAGCAGAACCCACCCATAAAAGTAACAATTCAATAGTAAAAATATCAACTGAATATTACAAGAATATAGCATATTAAAATGAAGTGGGAGACGACAAAATATATCATATGAAAGTACTACTACATGACAGAAAAGAGTATGACATAATCATCACTGCAAATACGCATATATAGAGATAAGTATGGTAATTCTTATGTTTTGGCAACAAAACTAATGATTCTTAGCCTGTTAAAAATAAGAGATAGCATATTAGCATGCAGCTTCTTGTAGAAAATTAAATGAGTAGAGTACGAGTATAAACAGAATCCACCTAAAATTAACAATTCATGAATACTCGCATCAATTGAAATGTAACGAAAACATGTAAAATGACTTCACGAATCTCCTATCCTATATCCAACAACTAAGAACTTGCAAATTTAAGGAATCGTTAAGTTTTGAAAGACAAGATTATCGCTGCAAATACAAAATACAAAGATAAGCATATGTTTTGTAGGAAATCCCCACATGCTAACAAACCTAATGATTTTTAACCTGTCAAAAAATGAGACATCATTTGACTTCTTCTAGAAATTCAAATGACTAAAGCAGCAGTATAAGCAGAATCTACCAGCATATGTAACAATTCATAACCGCTCAAATCAACCAAAACGTATCAAAAACACGTAAAATGACTTCAAGAACCTCCTATCCTAAACCACCAACAAGGCAACAATCTTACAAACTCAACAAAGTACTAACTATCATCTTAAACCCTCACCTTTTCCTTTGTAGCCTGCAACCTCTCAGCAATCGACAGCTTCGGCGACCGAACCCCCAGCTTCTGCTCCCTCAACCTACTCAACCCAAGCTCCTCAATCACACTCCCAAACACATCCCTAGGAAACACATCTTTCGGAGCAAACTCCTCACAAACCTCCACCAACCTCCCCCTCGCCTCCGCCATCATCTCCACCTCCACCGCCGTCGGCCTCCTCCCACCCCTCATCTTCCCCATCGCCGCCAACACCAACACAATCTCCGCCACCCTCTTCAGCCCCTCCCCCTCCCCCTCACCTCTCCTAACCCTCTTCCCACCCAAATCCCTATCAAATCCATTCTCCAACAACCTCTTCACCCCCAAACCCTCAGATCTCACCTCCGATCGATCAACGGACTCCACAGACTCCACAACAACCGAATCATCCATCGATCAACGAACAATTGACGTAAAACGGAGCAAAAACAGCGATTTGTGGTGAAAAACCTGCATGAATGGGGACGATTAGACGCCATATGATGGTTTTAAGAGGAATGAAAGTATGAAACCCTAGAAAGTGAGGGGAATGAGAGGGTTTATGATATGAACAAATGAAATTGATCGATAAAATGAAGTGAAATGAAATGGAAATAATACCTTTTGTTTTAAAGGGTTTGTAAATCGGTGTTGGGGCAAACGAGAGTCGTTTTGGGGCTAAAATAAAATCTTCAAGCAGGGGATGGAGATAATAGACGATGGAAAGAGATGTATGGAGTATTAAAGAGTTAAAAGACTAAAAGAAAGGGGGGTGTATGTATAATGTATTATTATTACATATATTGTGTTTTTCTTTTGTTAATTGATTTTGGTTGTGTTTATGTTATGTGTTTTATTATTGAGTAGATTAAATTGTAAAATCATGAAATTGATTGTTATGTTTTTAGATATTGGGTTGGGGGACACGGAATGGATCGGGAAGGAGTCAAGGAATACAATGACCCATTCGGGAAACTCACCGACCTGGTGAATTCTCACTGGTCCACACACCAACTTTGAAAACCTTTTTATAAAAGAGGATACGGAAATGGGGAAAAACTATGATGACATCATGTAAAATGAAGAAAAGCTAGGAAAATGGGGGGAGATGGAAAATGTGATGTGGCGTTGATATGTCATGCGGGAAAAACACAACGGTTGCTAGTGTCCTTAGCGGGGTGGATCGTTTGTTTCAGTGAGTGTAAAAATTAGTCAAGTTTTAAATATTGTTCCATGGTTTTGAGTTTTTTTTTTAAATTTTGCATTGGATGGTATAGGTGGAATGGTTATAAGATTCGCTTATTATTTGGTTACATGTGTTTTTAACACTTACCTTTTTGTTTTTATGTTACACTTGAAATAATATATATTCACTAAACTTTTGTTTATAATTTAATATTTATAAAATAAATAGAACAATATGACATTATTAATACTTTAATAGTTTTTATAGTTAAATGATGTATGGATGAGTTTAGTGTAACAATAAAAACTTAATAGGCTTTTCATCGTGTTGACGTGTTCCAACTAGTTTTAAAGAATGCGATGATTGGTAGTTTACTAATGGTATACAATTTAGGTCTTTAGCGATCTAGGTTTAGATTTATTTAGTTTGAAAGTTTTTTGGTTGAAACTAAAATTCCAACTGAACGGAACCAAATTGAGTTCAACATGTTTAAAATTACGCCAAAAACCAATTTGAAGTCAGTTGGCATCGATTTCAAACCAAAACACTCTTACTTTTAACCAAAAGGTAGTTCATTAGTTTCGGGTTATTTGGTCTTGTAATTGGCTATATAAAGAATTAGGTTTCTTTAAAATTTAATAGCTAGTTCGGTTCGCTTTAGTTTTTGCAAATAGTTGATTTATTATAAAATATAGAACAAAACTTAACATACAAATTTGAACAAAAATGAATGTGAGTGGTTTTGCGTCATTAGACCATCAAATCTAGGTGAGAGCTACTTGATAAGGCATTTTGACAACTTGTCAGATTTATAAATTTAACTAATTTATCAAACAGCATACTAAGTTGCTCTTCCGAAACACACACGTTTAGTAACTTATTAATCATAGAAACGTCCTTGCTACTCTTATTTTCTTTCGTCAAATCAACCATACAAGCCAAAAGGACTTCACACAAGGCATTATCATCTTCATCATCAGACATAGTTAAAGTTAGGAGATCATATATAATTTACACAATTGATAATTGTGTCTAGGTAGATCGTGTTTGAGGTTGCATCTACAGTTCAATCAGTAAAATAATTGTCTTGTAAAAAACTTTATTTAACAAGTCACTTTTATAAGCCTATAAAAACTTTTGAAAGATAAAAAATACTCGGTAAAATCATGATTAAAGAGACTTCATCGAAGACAAAATGTCAAAAATGTTTGAATTTTTATACGTTAAATATGTGCAACCAGAAGAACTAAGTAACCGAGTTAGATAAGGAAGAAATATAATGGTTATAACTAAGCAACTTGAATAGAGAATGGTTGTGTAAATCCTTAAAATTTTCTTATAGTTGTTCTTAAGCTTTTGAAATCACACTGCTCATCTCTACTTTGAAAAATTTTGAGTGGAATTTTATTTTTTTTATGTTTCTATTCTTATGACGCCCACTCACGCACATATAAACGCATGTAATGAAGGGTTGTGGATATGCAAATAAGTTAATCGAAATAACGGTTGAGGGAGGCAGTAACTAACCCTTAGAAACCCTTGTTCCTCTATCGGCATCATTCCCAAAGTAGTAAAACAAAGTTGGGTATGTTTGTTAGCTGTCTCTATTTCGGCCTCCTCAACTTTATGACTTAATATTTCTAATTTAGAATAAACTAAGGGACGTTTGGTTGAAAGGAATGAAATGAAATGGAATGAAATGGAATTGAGAAACTTGTATAATTTTCAAGTAAATTATGTTTGATTGGGTAATGAGATGTAAAACTCAAGGGATCGTTTACCTCAAATTCCCTAGTTAGTGGGATTTCAAATTCCCTTTCTAGGTGGAAGGATTTTAAAATCCTACAACTAAGGAAATTTGAGGTGAAACATTCCTTTGGGTTTACTTTTAGGGAGCGTTTGGCTGGAATAATGGAATGGAATGGAATGAACTTGAGAAACTAGTATAATTTTTAAGTAAAATTATGTTTGAGTGGGTAATGAAATGTAAACCCAAGAGAATGTTTCACATCAAATTTTCTTGGTTGTGAGATTTCAAATTCCCTCTCTAGGTAGAAGGATTTTGAAATCCCACAACCAAGGGAATTTGAGGTGAAACATTCCCTTGGGTTTACATTTCATTATCCACTCAAACATAATTTTACTTACAATTTATACTAGTTTCTCAATTTCATTCCATTCTTCCAACCAAACGCTCCCTTAATTGTTCACTCAAACATAATTTTACCTAAAAATTATACTAGTTTCTCAATTCTATTTCATTCATTCCAACCAAACAACCCCTAAGTATATAGAGATGTATAAAATATATATTTTTTTATATTTTTTCATAAGATCAATATATTTGCTACATCTTAAAAAATGATACGAATCAAAATAAAGTAAAAGTTAAAATAAAAAATAATTAAAGAAAACATTAAAAGAATATATATAATAATAATAATAAAACATTGAATAATATCTAAACAAAAGAAAGACATTACATACAAAGATTTGATTTGATAGGGGTAAAAAAATCAATGATATCTAGCGGGGTTGATATATTAAACCTATATATTTTTTTACTAAATTATAGTTTTGGTCCTTTAAGTTTATTCAAAATTTCATCTTTTGTACTTTAATTTTATAGATTACAACAAACATCATTTATTTGAAAACTTGTCATTGTTTTAGTCCTTAACATTAACAGCCGTTATATGTTTGTAAATGATGAAACATTTATTGAAACTACCCTTAAACGAAAAAACCATAATTTACTCTAAACTACCCTTAAACTAACCTCTCCCACTCCACAACCAACACCACCACAATCACCACGACCACATTCCTTTGGTGAGAAAACAATCTCAAATCAGTTATGCTAGTACATTTTACTGTCACGGTACTACCTTACACCCACCACCAAATGCGAGACATCAGCGTCCACCTCAAATCAGACCTCCTGCTTCTCTCTGATCTAGCTTGCGACAAAAAAAGTCGTAACATAAGTGCTTCTCTCTTGATTTTTCTATTTGGACAAAGGAGACAGAATCGACGATTGGAGAGGGATGTAAGGAGGGTGAATCAGTGGTCAGTGGTTCCAATCATTGTCTTTGTTTGGTGGTCTGATATGATTAATGATGGCGGGTAGAAATAGGACAACGGTGGTAGGAGGATGGTTTAGTTAGTGCGGTGAAGAGGATGATGGATGTTGGTAGTCTTTGATTGGGTGCTTGCATCAGTGCTAATGGTGGTGGTCCTGAGTGCAATTATATGGTGGTGGTGGTCGCTGGAGAGGGGCGATTGGTATTCCGATAGTTTGACGAGAAAACATTGTCGGAACTCCTCGTGATCGGGAATTTAGAATGGGGAAGCGGCCAAGTGGGGGATGTATTGGATAGGGTTATTGATGATGGTGATTTTAATTTTCAATATTTGTAATATGATGGGCAACTTTCTTTATTAAAACAGAGTCATTTCAAAGTTATAAAATAAAAATCAAATATATTAAATTTAATTATATTATTAAAGTACTAATAATTTAAAAATAGAAGTATGTACGAGTGTGACGGCCAAAAAAACATAAAAAGATATGAAAATTCAAAGGGGTGGGGGAAAGAGGCGGGGAAGATTTGAACCAATGCATATAGGGTGGAAAAAGAGGGGCGTGCCACTTATGACTTTCGAAATTTTTTCAAAATCGAGCAAACTCAAACGTGACATATTTCATCTTTTTTCTTTTAAATTTGTTTTTGTGTTTGTAAGCGCTTATTTTCAAGATGTAATTTTTTCTTGATTTCATAATATATCGTTACAACATGTTTTTATCCATGTTTCGATATTCAAAATTAAATCAACAAAACTTCTAAAGCAATTAACAATGCTATCGACACAACACACACCAAGTCACTAGCTAAAAAGAAGAAACGTGTATTCGAAAACGTACACTCTGCACCTCCCATCAAGTCACCCTGTTAACACGGTGTCGTTTTACAACAACTATTGTTTCCCGATCACTCATTTTATAAATCGACTCATCAAATTATTGTACTTTACGCATTATAACACGTACACCGTATTACAATCACAATTTCTTAATCTGTAAACGTTTCATGTTATTTTCTTTCGTGCGTATAACGTATACGGTGACGAAAAAGCAAAGACAAACTCACCGGAGAGTGGTGGCGCCGTGTGTCTCCCACCACAAAAAAATAATAATAATATTTCATCCACCGTCAACATTCAAATCGACCATTAGATCTGATCATCAGCTTCAATTCTCATCACACTGTTTGAATCACAGATCGATCGAGGTAATTGTTGCTTGTATTCGTTCAATTCATCATCTTATTTTGATCTACCGCATTCGCATTGATAGTTTATGATCCGTTGATCCGTTTCCGATCATTAATGTTGATAATTTTATTGTGATTGTTCGTCAACGATGTTGTCGGTGCCCTAATTCCCCTAAATTTGATCATCAATAGCAGTTATGCGTAGATTGTGAGATTAACGACGTCATAGAACTTGTTTTCGTATTAATTGATGAGTTTTTGGAGAATTTAGATTTGCTTTGCATCTTATACACACGTTAGTTGATAATTTCATGTGTTACAACGTTTGTTGTTTGTTATTCAGATTGATGGCTTCATCTGCGGATCCTTGGGTGAGGGAATATAATGAAGCCTGTAAACTTTCGGATGATATCACCAACATGATATCGGCAAGGAGTTCGTATGGCTCAGGGCCTGAAGCACAGCGCCATTCATCGGCTATACGCAGAAAAATTACTATATTAGGAACCAGACTTGATAGCTTACAGTCTCTTCTTACAAAGCTTCCTGCTAAACAGCCTTTGTAAGTCAATATTTGATTATTGATGCTTATGTATGAGATTAATTAAGTAGGTGATCCCAGATGTAATTAGTTATATGATCTTAATTAGTTATATGACATCTATTTGTATGGAAGAATGAATTATGTATAGAACACTCTTATTTTCCCCTCATCAGTTTTTAGTAGCATGCTTTCTGGTTAGCGAGGTTTTGTAATCTAACTGAATTCTTTACATTGTCTGTTATCTGAAATGCTTGGGTTGCCACACCTACATATGTGTATTTATTTATTTCTGGCTAGATTTGTGGCCTGATATAAAATATTTGGCAGTGAGTGATGTTATCATTGGCTCTCATGCTTGTCTAATTGTTTGAAAAATCACTATGAACTGCATATAGATTTTGGGATGAACAAAATGAGTAGACTTAAAAGAAGCTAATCCTGCTTCCCACAATTATATCATGTAAAGTCGCTATCAACTATTAATTATTCATATGTACATTGATGTTCATTAATATGGTGGTGTTGGTGTTGGGGGAGGGTGGGGGTTTGGGGGGGGGGGGTTTGAGCCACATGATAAAAGTAACTTTTGTTGTTTAAAAATCAATGATGATGAAAAGTGAGTTTGTGATGCAGCATCATGTTCCATCATTTGCATCACATCCATAATTTATGTTTGTCTATGGTAGCATTCATCGATTTATAGACGAGCCATAACATGATGTTCTGATCATTATTGCAGGTCTCACTATTTGATTTTCATTAAATTTTAACTGTTGTTGAAATTATGGAATTATCCCTGAATATTGGAACATTTTACTTCTTATTTGCAGAACAGAGAAAGAGATGAATAGACGTAAAGATATGCTAACAAATATGAGAACAAAGGTTACACAGATGGCCTCCACATTGAACATGTCAAACTTTGCTAACAGGGACAGCTTACTCGGGCCAGATACTAAGCCAGTTGATGCGATTAGCAGGACAACTGGTTTGGACAACTCTGGCATTGTTGGGCTTCAAAGACAAATTATGAGAGGCGAGTTATTATTGTGTGATTATTTTTGAAGACCCATTTAACACGAGGGCTGATTGAACATTTAACGCATTAAATGCTGTAGATATATGTGGCCTCCACATTTAATGATAAGTCTATCAACTTTTTAACACGATGGGTGATTGAAAACCTTGTAGATATCTGTGGCAAAACAGGCAGGCCTTATACTTTAAATAATAGGTCAAGCAGGTTTCATTGGAAATGGTCTTAAATCTAAGGCCGGTCCAAACGGGTCAGGTTGGGTCGGGTTGGCCACTTTGCACCTAATGGTTTTTATTTAGTTTGAGTTTTGTAAGTCCTTATCATACTATATATGATTATAAACACTACTATTATAGCAATTAGCCATTTCCATTTGGTAAAAATATTTACAAGGTTACAAACACTTGATCATGTCACGGGTTCTTATAACTTGCTTAACCTGTTAGAAAACGTTTGGCAAAAAAGGATTTTTACTATGATATACATGTTAATAAACAAACTTTTAACCTAATTATGTGCCATGTTTATAAAAATTTTCTAGATACTTAATATGATTATAAGAAATTATATTATCGTAAAATCCTTTTTTTCTAATTGAACAAGTTAGAAGTTCTTAACACTTGAGTATGTCATGGGTTACCTGACCTGCTCCACCCATTTGACCTGTTTTCCTTGTAGTTAAGTTTTTAAATTTCACTTATACCTTCGGCATGAAGATAAAGGCCACATCAACCCGTTTTTTACACAAAGCTATCTAAATTGCCAACTATATTTACTTTTTAATAGTGAATCGTGTCATTCTGAGTTACAGAGCAAGATGAGGGCCTAGAAAAACTGGAGGAGACGGTGATAAGCACCAAACATATTGCATTGGCAGTCAACGAGGAACTTGATTTGCACACCAGGCTCATTGTAAGTCATTTTTTTTAAGTCTACTCTAAGCTGCTTATTAGGATTTTTATAGAGTGCAACATAAGTGATATTATATACTTTTGCTTTGCTCTTCTTTATATGCAGGATGACCTTGATGAACATGTTGATGTCACAAATTCCCGACTAAAGGTAACACTGTTGTTAATTAACTTGCATGATATCAGGAAAAACTGTATAGCGAACACTCAAATATTTCTTTTATTGTTAAATGTTCCTTTAGGGAATCAAGTTCTCTAAGCATATGACAATTTGACAGTGTAATGTCTAATTGACAGTTTAGAATGTAAACCCATTTTATGCAAAAGCTACTCAATTCAGGTTATGTTTCGGGGCTAGCTCCACAAAATAGAATTAAACTTCACACCTTTTTTTTTATTTTAGCAACTGCATTAAATTAAGCACACTTATCTTTAATTACCGATTATAGCAACAAATAACTTGCTGTTCAACTGGTTGCAGGTCTTTTTTTTTGTATATGCCATTTGACATTTGATATGACATGCAATATATGGTTTTACATAACTTTTTGAAAAAAGATCATTTTCAAGCTTCTTAATAAATTACTTTGTTTTAATTGTTTTCACCTACATAGTTTTGCGTATGTTGCATCTGATGTGGCGGTTGGCCTGGCATTAACCAGTGCCACATCAACATTATACAAGTAAAATCATATGAATTGAGCATGGTCGCTAAAATCAGTAGTAAATTGCAAGTTGTTTGAATGGTCCCTATTTTGCAGCTAATTTTAAGTTGGTTGTTAAAATCATTAGAAAATGTAATATTATTTTCTATGCCATGTAGTTTTCTCTCTTTTTGTTGAAAACAGATCAAATGGGTGAAACCTCTTTTTCTTTTGCTGTATTAATTTTTTTGATCATTATATAAATAATTAAATAGTAGTTGTAGTCAATTTACTAATTAAAATTTTTTTTTATCAACAAAATCAGAAGAAATGTACAAAAAGAGTGTTGGTGGGTCAACCCAACCCGTTTTGGCCTAACCCTAAAACTGCCCTTTAATCCGTCCTGCCCTTTTCGCCATGTACAAAACTTTAGGTCCATTCATTTGCAGGAAGCAAAATTTCCTATCTCTTGCTTTTTTCTAACAAACTGTTTATTTTAGTTTACTTTGAATATAACAATTTGTTTGTTTTCCCCTTCGAAAAAACAGAGAGTGCAGAAGAACCTGGCGATTCTGAATAAACGCACCAAGGGTGGTTGCTCATGTTTATGCTTGTTGTTATCTGTTATTGGGATCGTTCTGCTAATCGTTGCTATATATATGATTCTTAAATACTTGTGATCAAAAGCACAGGTAACAAATTCTTTATATATCCATATTTTATGTCTGAGACAAGCTTCTCGGCCTTCGTGACCCGTCATATTTTGTTTGTACCATAACTCATATTTCAATTAAACAGCTTTTGTGCATACTTTGTATTGCTTATTAAACCATTTATCTACTTTCCAAGTCCTACACAACAATAGTTATTTTGAGGGTGTTTGAGATTGTTTATATCAACCGGTTATCTGATTATCTGCGAGTGAAATAAGCTGTTTTAACCAATAATCATCTTATACTGTTTGTATATTAGTTTATAGGTATACTTATATTTCTTGAGTTGATACATTCAACACACTCTTTGTACCCAGTTTTGTATTTGCAGCATAACTTTGTAAACCATCCTGGAGTCATCAGTACTAGAAGAAAACATGTAAAGACTATAACTAACCAAGAACAGTTTCGTGGATGAGAGAGAACAGGTACCTTATAACAACAATAATTTGTGCATTTATTATGGTGCAAACAACGCGGTCCTGACTATTAAAACCGAAACTAGACTGGAAAAGAACCAGGACCATGTGCAGTCTGGGTCTCGGTCCATGATATGAACAAAAGTTTGGTTCTTGGTTTGATCCGGTTTGGTGCCCAGCGGGTGTGGTCTCTTCAAAATCCAGATGTTTTCTTTTGTTCTAATGAAATAACCTTGTTTAGGCAAGGATCACCAACACAAGATTGTCGTTTTTCATGGTCCGGTTTTAAAACATGAACACGGACTATTTAAACGAGTTTAACATGAGTTATAAACTGGTTGGCTGGTAATAGTTGGATTAGAAACGGGTTGAAATGTTATAAATAGGTTGAAATAAAAATTTATAATATGTTTAATGTGTTGACGTGTTGAGCACATGAATTATATCTTTTAGTTGTAATTCCGTTTTATTTTAGTACAACTCCTTTTATACTTTCATTTGTTGTATATTACATGATA
Organism: Flaveria ramosissima; assembly: GCA_025215565.1. NCBI lineage: Eukaryota > Viridiplantae > Streptophyta > Magnoliopsida > Asterales > Asteraceae > Flaveria > Flaveria ramosissima. Next base: position 42,503,755 of record CM046044.1, on the reverse strand, counting down.
CTTTTAAATACTAGATTACACATATGGTTGATTATTGTGGTGTATCTATATATTATATTTTATATTTTTTTATTGATTTTTGAAAATGTATGGATTTAGCCTAACATTTTACAACTTTGTAACAGATTTAAATTAACCCATAACGTTAAGTGAGGTGCTGCATTGTTTAAATTGACTGTTTTATCCTCAAAAAAATAAAAAAAAAAGTCAAAGTTGAATCAAAACCTAAACTACAATACCCTTGTTTCTTGTCCCTTTTTTTGGATTTATCCTCATTCGTTCTATCTCGATGCCAAATGTGGCATTAAGTCGCATGTCTCGGGAATCTGTGTTAGAAATGGTGATTGTTGTTGATCTTTAAGTTCAAGATCAGGAACCTTTATCTTTTGTTAAGCCACATACACTTACGTGTGTTTTTTCAAGCTAGCGACGACTGAAGTGTCTGTTGATGATGAAGACTGAAGAGTACTCTTATGGAGGATGATCGGAGGCGGTGGGTCACTAGATGGGGTGGTGAATGTTGTTGGTGGTCGCCGGTTGGGAATGAAGAAGGAAGAAAGTAAAAAGGAATATCGAATACGTGTTTGGTTTCCTTAAATAATTTATGATGCTCTTGTAAAACTATAAAAGAGTAAAATGATAAATTTATATTAATTAAAAAAATCATATCTAACGTGGCTTAGTGTTAGATACTATTATACTAAATATATTGCAAGACATATAACTCACCATTCATGTATATTATTGTCTCAAAGAGACATCCTGTAGAGACATCCTATTGGTGAGAGCCTTTTGACTATCTAAGAGCTAGAGGGTTCAGTGTTTTAATGTACATATAGGGTGATTAATGATAGTAGATTACAAGCTATTCTTACAAAATTTAACTATGTTATGAAATGTATGAAATATTTACAATATTAACATAAACATCTACTCTCAATACATTCAACATAAATCCGACGATTAAGTTATATGTGTATATGCGCTGCCGGCCCTGAGGAGGGGCGGAATGGACTCTCGTCTAGGGCCCACTCGCTCAGGGGCACAAAATTTTTAAATTTTTTATATATATATAATTATAAAAAAATAATTATAAGGTATAATACAACTAAAAACTTAACCCAATTATGTTTTAAAACCAATTTTTTTGAGCCCATTTTTAACCCAATTACTCAACTAATAGCCCACTAAAATATTTAAATTTTAATTATAATTATAGTCCACAAACTAATTTATACCACAAATGTTCTATTCAAACTTGAAATCTTACCTATGATCCACGGTGTCCCAAAAATGATTTAGCGGATTGGCGATAATAGCTATTGAAAGCAAAATATTAGAGACTATAAACTACGAATATGTTATAAACAAGTTTGCTATCAAGAATGCTAGGAGAGATTTACGAGTTATTGGTTAACTATTACGGTATGTCATTGTAATACTATGATATTGCTATGTTTATTGCTAAAACATTTCTTTTCTTTAAAAAAATTAGTTTATATAATTTAAGTCGTTAGGGCTCATGGGCCTTTTTTCCCGACTCGTCCAGGGCATTAAAATCCTCGAGATCGGCCCTGTGTATATGAAACACACATTTTGCTCATTTTGTGTAATTCTAATAGAGTTACGCACTTGCGCATTTAGAGTTTAGTGTCAGCCACTATTTGTTTATACTATACAACTATTTATGTAGTATTACAAAGAATGCCACTTAAAAAAACTAGTATTAAACCCCCCGCGTTGCGGTGGGGGCGTAAAACCAGGTAAAGTAGTGCTAACGACACATCACCATTAGTGAGTATGAACACCAAAACAAATCATACTGAAATAGAAATAGAAAACGAAAAAGATAAACCTTACCGAAAAGTAGATGTAAAAACGTTAACAGGCGACTGAAACTTATAACATCTAACACAATAAGTAAATCGATCTAGGACCAGTGTCTTGTGTCAAGACCGTTAAATAGGGAAATAATAAGCGTAAAAACATCAAAACACATACGTACATTTCAGCATGTTAACTCTCAAAATTTAGACGAGACGTAAAACGAAAAGTTTTTTTAAAATATAAAAAGTATAGGGGACCAAAGATGAAAATAAAAAAATATTAGGATTAAATTGTAAAAGATATAAAAGTAAAGGGTTAGATAGAAAAAGTAAAAAAATAAAAAAACAAAAAACAAAAAAAGGTAAGTACAACTTATAAAGCACATGATACAACCCATGATGCATAAGTACGTTGATAATTAGTATATATAAAATTGTTATTTTTTAAAGTTATATTTCATTCCTAAAATTAAATTAGATTTTTCACTTCATGAAAACTTCTATACTTACTTGTAACATCGAATTACGACAAACAAAAATCCATATAATTTTATTTAGAGTAAATTACGCTTTTAGTCCCTGGGGTTTGACGAAAATTACTGTTTCAGTATAATAGTTCATTTATTACGCTAACAGTCCAATAGTTTTAGAGTTTGTTTTAATTTCACCCGAACCATTAACACCGTTACAGTTTATTCTGGTAAATGATGTCAAAAGACATTTTTGCCCTTAATTTTAATAAAAACCCATCCCCATACCCACCCAACCCATATCCCCCCTCTCTTTCTAACCTCTCTCTCTTCTCTCTCTCTCTCTCTCTCTCTCTCTCTCTCTCTCTCTCTCTCTTTTCTCTTCTTGCTGGTAAAGTGTATGCAGACCAAACTCAAAGAGATTACCATCACGCACCGGCACCACCTATAGCCCACCGACCACCACAAAATCTGGCCACTACCAACCACCATCAACGACTAAGGTGCTATCTCTCCCTCTCCATCTCTTGATTACACAACCACCCCTTGAACCACAACCATTCGTGTCTCACCTTCATCATCTAACACAAATCAAAACCCCAACTGGTTTTACCTAATCCAAGAATACCAAACCTAGAAATCTAATTGAAGAACCCCTTGAAGAACCCCAAACCTAATCGATGACCAAGCTGCTCTTGAGATGATATTTTGGTGGAGCGACGTCCGGTAATGGGGTTGCAGCCACCAAAGGTGGCGTATAGTGATGGGGTTGTGGGTACCGGAGGCGGTGGACGATGGCGGGGTTCTGGCCAACAATATGCGATAGTGGGGTTAAAGGGGAGAGAGAGAGAGAGAATAGATTAGGCTGTGGTGGAGTGGGGTGGGAAAGGGAGGCTTACTTTGACGGTGGAAGTTGGGGATGGCGGTGAAGGTGGCGACCGAAGAACATGGTTGAGGGGCCGACTAAAGAAGGCAGTGGAGGTGGCAGCCGATGGGGTTGGGGTTATGGAGAGAGAGAATAAAGAGAGAGAGAGAAAGAGAGAGACAGAGAGAGATAGAGAGGGAGAGAGATAAATTAGAGTACCGTAGGGTAGGGGTGGGGTGAGGTTTTATTATTATTATTTTTTTGAATTTTTAATTATAAGGGTAAAATTGTCATTTTCTATTAACTTAACAGAATATTTTAACGGTGTTAGTCATATGGACCGAGATTGAAACAAAAGCTAAAACTATTAGACTGTCAGCGTAATAAATGAACTATTAGACTGAAACAGTAATTCTCTTCAAACCCTAGTGTAAGGATTCCTGAAGTCTGATGCAACCCAAAACAGCCTAAGTGTCTCAGCAACATGCACTAAGTACTGAAGTGAAGAATGCTTCGGAAGTTTTACACAAATCATTAGAAAATACTCTAAGTGTAAAATCTTCCGAAGCCAAGACCAATATCTTCCGAAGCCAAACATGAAGTCTTCCGAAGCTTCAGAGACAAAGTCTTCCGAAGCTTCAACCTATGAAGACAGATTTCTTCCGAAGACTTTTAGTACACATGCTTTATCTGATGTACTGTTCCATAAAGCACCTTTTCCGCTGCATCTCTGTAAAGTCACCAACTTACATGAGTTGGTGAAAAGGGTCTTGCTTTTGGTAACTGTACATTGAGGTCTTGAGTCTTCAACTTTCCACTTTATGTACTTTATCCTTTTTGTATTGTATAAGGATGTGAGCTATGGCATGTCATAGTCACAAGGTCAAAAGGCAGATATGCCTTTTGATCCTACAATTGATTTTGTTAGTGTCTAGTCAATTGTATCCAGCTGGCTTTCAAAGTATAGCCGGCTGTAGGTTGTAGTATAAGTATTTCAAGTTCTTGTATCTTTTCTTTATGCTTTGTAACACTTGTAAAAGAACTTGAGAAAGCAATATACTGCCTCCTTGAAACCCATATTCTCTTGTTCTGTCTCTTGCTTTACTTGTGTTCTTTGTATCACCTTTGGTTACCCAGTTCACTGTTTGATTAGAGCTTAGTTAATCTCCTCATTGTGTTGTTGTGTTGTAATTGTGCTTAAGCCCTTAAACGGTCCTGCAATTGGTATCAGAGCATTCCAGGCTCTTGATATAAGATCTAACCATCTTAAGATCCCTCACACACACAAAAGCTAAACTCTTCAAATGGCTGCCATCTCTAAGACTGATATGGAGACTGGAACCATGAACAAATCCCCACTGATCACTCTTGATGATTTTGACACCTGGTGCATGAGGATGGAAGGCTTCATCAGGTCTCTTGATTCAAGAATGTGGGAATCTGTTGAGAATGGACCTTTCATACCCAGCACCCCCTCTGCTACTGGTGCTGGTATGATTCCTAAAGATGTGGCCAACTACTCAGATGAAGATAGAAAAAGAGTAGAGATTGACAGGAAGGCCATGACTGCTCTTCAGACTGCTCTCCCAAACTCTGTATACAGAGGTTTTAAGAAGTGCAAGACAGCCAAACAGCTGTGGGATGCACTGAAGCTGATGTATGAAGGCTCCTCTGAAGCCAAGGAGAACAAGAAAGATCTTCTGAAGCAGCAGTTTGAAAATTTCACCTTCAAAGCAGGTGAGACCATGACCCAACAATACTTCAGGTATGTTGAGATTGTGGATACCCTAGTGGATGGAGGAGTTCCTCTTGAGAACAGGGACATTGTAAGGAAGTTCATGTCCTCACTTCCTAGGCAATGGACACACTATTGTGTGGTGATCAAGAGGACTGAGAACCTTAAGACTCTTACTCTTACAGAGTTGTATGGGATTCTCAGTGGATACCAGATGGAGATGAACATGCAAGGTTCATCTGGCAACTCCAACAATCAAATGGGTTCAGCCCTTCATGTGGTTGAAAGGGACAGCATAGAACCTCAGCATCATCTCTTATGCTACCCTGACAACTCACAAAAGGGTCCTTTCATCACCTTCCCGGAGACACCAAGGGAGAACTTTACTCAAGGAAGCCCATTCCAAGAGACAAGTTCTTCTCAAGCCTTTGTGTCTGCAGATGAAAGCTGTGGGAATTATCTCTTCACTCTTGAAGACCTGGACTGTATCCATCCAGATGACCTGGAATACATGGAGATAGTTCAGCAGATGGCTCTCCTCACTCACAGAGCCAAGAAGTTCTACAAGAGGACAGGAAGAAGATTTCCAAGCAATGCTACCAGTAGTAAGTTTGGGCTGGATAAAAGCAAAGTTAAGTGTTACAACTGTAACCTTATGGGTCACTTTGCCAGGGAGTGTAAGGCACCTAAAGCAAATGGGGGCCAAACACAACCCAGACCAAACTTTACTGACAAAGCTCCTCAAGCTGAGAAGACAAAGCAACATGCTGCTGTTGCTGTTGAAGAAGGAGGCTTTGACTGGAGTTTTCAGGTGGAGGATGCTTCTCCAAACCAAGCACTGATGGCTGACCATGATGAAGCCAAGGTATTGGAACATCTTTGCTCCCCTGAATGCATTGCTAAAGTAAATAGATACAGGTCCTATAACCTAGAGATGAGATCTGATCTTGAGTCATTAAATATATAAAATCTGATTTTAGAAAGTCTGAAAATGATTACAAGTTAAAGATAGAGGACTTGGAGAAAACCATTTCAGTACTAAAACATGAACATACAGATTTCAGAACTCAGATCCAAGATCTCATCACTAAGTTAACTGAGTGCCAGGCTGAGCTTGTGATCAGCAAAGCCAAGGCAGAGAAGAGTGTTCTTGAAGAAGAGACCTTCAAGAACATGATATCCTCATCCCTGCACAACAAGGTTTGTTATCAAAATAGACAGGGACTGGGATCAAATGAGATAGCTCCTCCACACACAATCTTGTCTGTAAGATCTCCTAGGTGTGGAACTTGTGAAGATGAGCTTCCTCTCATAGATCCTGTAAGTGAGGATGATGAAGAAGTGATAGTGAAGAATTCCTCTGAGAAGAGTGAAGAAGAGGATTCTTCCAAGGGCCACTATCCTTCTGAGGAGAAGAAATCAACTGTGATGACCAAGTCCAAAGAAAGAACTTGATCAGAAAGAGCAAAAGGAAGGCAAAGAAGGCTCAAGAAATCAAGGCTACTTTTGATGCTAAGCAGAAACAAGTTTTTATCTCTGCAGGTTTCAAAGTAGTAAGGACTGAAGACATCAACCAAGACTCCTCAGCTAAGAGTCATGGTTCTTGTTCAAATCATCTCAGTGCCAAGAAGAAGACTGAGCTGCTGTGTACCACTGCTGCACAGCCTGGACCATCAAACTCCAAGAACAGTTCACAGCCCAAAGGAACTGTCTCAGCATCTACCAAGATGAAGGTGGAGAAGGGATGTGACCAAAGCCAGTCTTGCTCTCAAAGGGAGACTTCTTTGAAGAAGAAAATGTTATGTGTTATGTGTGAAAGTACTTCTCACATTGCTAAGGATTGCCCATACAATCCTAAAAGTACTGTCCACATGACTAAAACAAAGACTTCAAAGAGTCTCAAGAAGTCTCAAGCTTCGGAAGGAAAGTCTGTTTCCTTCGGAAGCTCCAAATCAAAGAAGAAGGTAAATGGAAAATTACCTTCGGAAGCAAAGTTGGTCTCGGAAGAAAGGAGTTCTTCCGAAGCACTAAAGTCTGCTGCAGTGACTGTAGATTCTTCCGAAGGATCAGTCATCAAAACTTGTGAAGTTCCAAAAGCTTCTAAGGTTTTGAAGGTCAAGTCCAAGACTCCAAAGGTGGTGTGGAAGTCTAAGAAAGACCAAATGACTGAGGTTTCTCCATCAACAACAGCTGAAGATCCCCATAGTACAACCATAGGATCTATTACTGTTGCATTACCTTCTATTACTATTAATGAGCCCAAGACAAGTAAGGCTTGGGTTTCCAAATGTAACTAATCATTTTCTCTGTGCAGGAACAGCTCAAGACCAACAGGAATGTCTGGATAATTGACAGTGGCTGTTCCAGGCACATGACAGGCAATAGGTCTCTACTCCATAATTTTGAGAGAATTGATGGAGGACCAGTTGCTTTTGGAGGAGATGAAGGTGGTTACATTTCTGGAAGGGGCAAGGTCACAAATGGTAAGCTCAGCATTGAGAAGGTAAACTTTGTTAAGGAGCTTGGGTACAATCTTCTGAGTGTATCCCAATTTTGTGATCAGAGTCATAACATGCTCTTTACTGAGCATGAGTGCATTGTTCTCAAACCTGGTGTGGTCATTCCTCATGAGCATATCCTGCTCAGAGCCCCCAGGAAAGGGAACATGTACAAGATGGATTTGCAAGAAACATCTCCCTCAGGAGAAGTTTCATGCTTTCTATCTAAAGCAAATAGTGATGAGTCTTTCCTATGGCATAAAAGAATGTGCCATGTAAACTTTAAGAACATGAATAAATTAATTAAACATGATCTGGTAACTGGAATGCCAAAGAAAGAGTTTACTAGTGATGATCATTGTGTTGCATGCCTGAAAGGGAAGCAACACAAGGTATCTCACAAGCCTAAGGAAAAGAACTCCATCACTACTCCCCTACACTTGTTACATATGGATCTCTTTGGCCCCACCAGTGTAATGAGTTTAGGAAGGACCTCTTACTGTCTGGTGATCACAGATGATTTTACAAGATTCACTTGGGTCTTCTTCCTTAGAACTAAGGATGAAACCCCTGAGATTCTGAAGAATTTCATCTTAAAAGTTGAGAATCAATGTGATCACAAGGTCAAAACCATAAGATGTGATCAAGGAACTGAATTCAAGAACCAAATCCTTGATACATTTTGTGATGAAAAGGGTATTACAAGACAATATAGTGCTCCCAGGACTCCTCAGCAAAATGGAGTTGCTGAGAGGAGAAACAGGACACTTATTGAAGCTGCAAGAACTATGTTGTCTGACTCTAAACTGCCTATCACCTTCTGGGCAGAGGCAGTCAATACTGCTTGCTATGTGCAAAACAGAGTTTTAGTAGTTAAGACACATGGTAAGACTCCTTATGAACTTTGGCACAAGAGGAAACCTTTCATTGGTTTTCTCAGGTCATTTGGATGTCCCTGCACCATCTTGAATACCAAAGATCAAATTGCCAAGTTTGCTGAGAAATCAGATGATGGACATTTCATTGGATACTCTTCTCAAGCTAAAGCTTATAGAGTATACAATCTCAGAACTAGAATTGTTGAGGAGTCAGCCAATGTGACTTTCAATGAGCACACTCCTTGTGTGGCTGGTTCTGGTCCGGATTGGCTGTTTGATCTTGATTTAGTTACCAACTGTTTTAACAAATCTTGTGAGCATGTTTCAGGATCTGCAGAAAATCTAAATACAGGTGATCCTGATCCAAGATTTGAGCTAGGAAGACCTTCAACTCATACATCTTCAGCTCCAGTTGGAACTACTTCAGCAAATGAGGTTTCTATCAGCACAACAATGACAAATTCAGCTGATACATCTGGCATGCCTTCAAATTCCAGCTCAGAGGCCTCTCAACCAGATAAAGACACCTCACTTGTAGAAGACAACAATGGTGATGGTGATAGTGATCAGGAATTTCTTGATGCTAATAACCATACCATAGATGACAACATCAATGATGTCTCACACTCATTGGATCAAGTTAATCTTGATAAGTGTGATAATGTGGAGGGTGAATCTTCAAGACCAGATTTAAATTTCTCAAATTTAGATCTTTCTCAACAACTTGCTGTGATCCCTCAGCTAAGGATCCACAAGTCTCACCCCACCACAAACATCATTGGAGATGTTGTCACAGGGGTAAGAACAAGAGGACAAACCCATGAAGCAAATGTTTGTCTTCACTCTTGTTTCTTATCTCAGATAGAGCCCAAGAAAGTTGATGAAGCTCTAAAGGATGGAAGTTGGGTTGAAGCTATGCAACAAGAGCTGCTTCAATTCAAAAGGCAGAAAGTTTGGAACCTTTGTCCTCTTCCTCATGGGAAGACTACCATTGGAACCAAATGGGTTTTTAGAAACAAGAAGGATGATAGAGGAATCATCATCAAGAACAAGGCAAGACTAGTTGTTCAAGGATACACACAAGAAGAAGGGATTGACTACACTGATGTCTTTGCTCCTGTAGCAAGACTAGAAGCTGTTAGGATATTCCTGGCATTTGCTGCATCCAAGAACTTCAAGGTCTACCAACTTGATGTAAAGTGTGCTTTCTTATATGGAGTGATTGATGAGGAGGTTTATGTCAAACAGCCACCTGGTTTTGTAGACCCTGATCATCCTGATTATGTCTGCAAGCTTGACAAAGCTCTTTATGGGCTGCATCAGGCACCCAGGAAGTGGTATGAGACACTATCTGAGTATCTCTGTAAGCATGGATACAGAAGAGGTACTATAGATGGAACTCTCTTCATCAAAGGACAGGGAAATGACTTATTGCTGGTTCAAGTATATGTTGATGACATCATCTTTGGTTCAACTAATCCAAAGCTCTGCAAAGACTTTGAGAAGCTGATGAAAGACAGATTTGAGATGAGTTCAATGGGAGAACTCAACTTCTTTCTGGGAATTCAAGTGAAGCAGGTTGAAGATGGCATCTTCATAAGTCAGTCAAAGTATGTTCAAGACATACTCAAGAGGTTCAATATGACTGATTGTAAGATTGCTAAGACACCCATAGCCAGAAACCACTCCCTTGGTCCAGATCTTGAGGGGGAGTGTGTAGATGAGCACTTATACAGGGCTATGATTGGGTCTCTTATGTATCTTACAGCTAGCAGGCCTGATATCATGTTTGCTACATGTATTTGTGCAAGATATCAAGCCAACCCTAAGATGTCTCACTTAATCACTGTGAAAAGGATTTTAAGATACCTCAAAGGTGCTTCAACACTTGGTCTATGGTATCCAAAGAATCCAAATTTCAATCTGTATGCCTATACAGATAGTGATTATGGTGGTTGCAATATGACTGCAAAGTCTACATCTGGGGGATGTCAATTCCTTGGTGGAAGGGTGGTCTCATGGCAATGCAAGAAACAATCCTGTGTGTCTGCATCAACTGCTGAGGCTGAATACATTGCTGCTGCAAGCTGCTGTGCTCAAGTGCTTTGGATTCAAAATCAGATGCTGGACTATGGATTTAACTTCAAAGAGACTCCTATCCACATAGACAACAATAGTGCTATCTCTATCACTGAGAACCCTGTGCAGCACTCAAGGACCAAACACATCAACATCAGGTATCATTTAATAAGGATAACTATGAAAAAGGATTAATTAAACTAGTCAAAGTTCATACAGATGAACAATATGCTGATCTGTTCACCAAAGCTTTTGATGAACAGAGATTTAAGTATCTGATATCAGCTATTGGGATGATTAACTTTGAGTAGACTTTTTAAAACTAATTCTAATTATTTCTTCTTAAAATATGTGTGTCCTAAGTTGTCTAGTTCATCACTTTCATAAGCTCATGTTTTCTTTGGATGTAAAATTCTTTTTGAAGACTTTCCTTAGATTCTTGAAAATTTTTGATACTTCGGAAGATAAAATTTTATCTTCGGAAGAAAAACATGTCTTCAAAATAAATAACTGTCTAAGAGATTTTACCTTCGGAAGAAGTCAAATTCATCTTCCGAAGCTTAAAATTCTTATCTCAGACACTTATTTATTTTCAAGAACCTTTTCCTTCCGAAGCAAAATTAACCTTCGGAAGCTTTGTTTATTTCATACAAAGCATTCAAGGGTTTATTTCTCTTCCGAAGCATAAATTATCAAGACTCTCAGGAAAATCTTCCGAAGCCATTTTAGCTTCGGAAGCTTTTTAAATCAAAACTTCCGAAGACAAATAAACTTCGGAAGCTTTTCGAATTCCAAGAAAACTACTTTTTGAGCAAAAGTAAACTACCTTTTCAGAGGTGGGACCGACTTTCGGATTTCAAAGTTTATCCTCTTTCATTAACTTTGGTTCAAATCCCTTTTCATATAAATACCCAACGGTTCCCCCTCTTTCCCACTATCTTACTGTTTCTCTAACCTAATTCTCTAAACCGCCTTTGCTTTCTACCTTTCTTCACCCTTAAGCTTCTGAAATGGCCAACCTTAACCGCAGAAACAACCCTGATTTCTCCATGCAACTACACAGGCAACATAATCAAGTTGCTCTGTTAAGCTCTGAGAAAGATGCAAGTTTCTCAGAGATTTGCCAATTCTTGACTCTGTCAAACTATTTCACCTCCCTGACCATTGATCCTACTCTATATGAGGATCATTTGCTTGAATTCTGGAAGACCTGCCAAGAGGTCATTATGGATGGGGAGAAGGCACTGTCTGCCACAGTGCAAGGGAGGACAATCTTCATCACTCCGGCCATCATTAACCAACATCTACAGCTGGATGATGAAGAAGGTGAGGTGTCCTTCCCAAAAGAAGCTGTTAATCATTCTTTTGAGCAGATGGGCTATGAGGGAGATTTCTCTGTAAAGACCTTTAGGAAAGGGAAGGTCTCATCCCAATGGAAATTCCTGCTCCATGTGGTTATCCACAGCTTGTCAAACAAGCATGGTGGATGGGACCAGATTCCTGAGGATCTCTCCTTTATAGTTCATGGAATGGTTCAGGGGTCAAGTTCAGGTATTCACAATTTGTTTATACTAATTTACTTGCAAACTTAGACTCCTTAGAGTATTACATGTTTCCTAGATATGTTCAACACATTCTCAACTGTGAACTGGGCTCACAGTTGAGGGAAACAGGTAATATTCTTAAATTGGGACAGATGAAGCCCGGCATCTTTAAAATAATGAAGAAGCCAACTGTAGGCTTCTCTGGGGTAGAAACAGCCCTAGTCCCAAAAATGTTAGAGCTCATTGCTCAAGGTGACAACCTAGCAACACAAGCTAGTGTTGAACCCACACCTCTTTTGTCCTTACCATTAAAAAGACCAGAAATCACCCTCACCTACCAAAGAAAATCCAAACGAACCCCTGCTCAGGCTATTGAGTCTGTGCAGGCCCCCAAATACTCAACCTTACAGGAAGAAGTGGACACTAGAGCTCCCACTTCTCCTGAGGAGCAAACCACTCCCATTACTTCACCTATCAGGGCTGAGGTTCCTCAAGCTCACCCTGATGAGCTCAATAGCCCAACAACCTTAAGCCTTCACTCTGAGTCTCAACACTCAAGTGGACAACCTTCAGGGGACAGCTACCATCCCCAGCCTTTGGATCTCAACCAACCAATTCCCAACCTATCCTTTTACACTGATGAAGACTTAGGATTCAGTGAGTACCATGAGTCTCTCTTCTCCTCCCCTACTCAAAGAGAGATGAGTACCTCTGACTCTCCTCAGTCTATCCCCCATCAGTCACCTATTACTGAGGTGGACACTTCTGAACCTGTTCAGGATGTCCATATGGAAGAGGCTCTCACTTTTGAAAGTGATTACATCATTAAGACCTCAACCATGGCAACTCAGCCCATTGGCATCTCAACTGAGGCTGCCAGTGAGCAGAGGAAAACCAGCAGCCAAGAAACTCAAGCTGGTGGTGAGAGAGAGGACTTTGGTCCAATCATCTCATCCCCCAATGAATCTTCTGATGAAGATGAGGGGAATTTGAGACTAAAGGTGCAAAAACTGTCAAAAACATGCACCTACTTAGTCTCTAAGGTTAGTCACTTGGAATCTCAGGTGACTACCCTGCAAAACAGGGTCAATGATCAGCAACTCCAGATTTCATATCTGCAGGAAAAACTAGCTGGGAGACCTTTAAGGAGAGCTCAACCAGGAACACAAGAACCTGTGGAAGTGATTGACTTATCCTCCAGCTCACCTATGCAAGTGGGTGATGCTACCAAAAAGGGGGAGAAAGTTGTTACAACCACAGAACCTGGGAGTTCTTCAGAGAGAATGGACATAGAGGACTCACCATCCTCACTTGCTGTTGTGCATTCTCAGCAACTTCCTCAAGTTCACATTAATGTGGACTCTATAGACTCTCTCATCAGGAGTCTCTTTGAGGAAGGTATACCAAGGGCTGTCTCATCTCCACCACTAGGAACTGGCAATCACATCATAAGGTGGAGGTATGATGATGACAGGAGAGCCCTCATACTTCAAAGAGTTCAAGGCCAACAAGAAGTTTTTCAATTCCAAAGCCTGAGCTTTTATGAAAGACTGGATTTAGTCAACTTGCCACTTGTCAATCCAAGCAATTCAAGACAAGCTGACAGGCTGGCTCAAAGAATCCAAGACAGGATCCTTGCAGAGTTCTCTCTAAGAAGGAGACTTAGGCAATCAGGCAATGTCATCGGTCAACTGGATGTTGAGGTGGACCCTAAGATTAGTTTCATAGGGGAAACCTTGACTGAAGGCCCAGTGACAGAACCTGAGACCCCTGTCTCATCATCAACAACTGCTGCTGAGGTCCAAACTCCATCTGAGACACCTGCTGGTGAAGGTGTTTCTCAGCCTCTCTCTGGCCAGAGCATGGAAGCTACTCCAAGCAATGAAGGCCAAGCTTCAATCCACCCTGAGTCACAAAGGTCTGTTGGTGACAAAGGGAAAAGGATAATGACTCCTGAGGAAATTGAGGAGGAAGAGAGAGAGAGGAAAAGGAGACTAAGGGGAGAAAGTTCCACTGGGTCATCTAGCTTCATGCAAGCTGCAATCAGGGCTGCTCCCAGACCAAATACTCAAGATGATGAGTTAAGGGCAGTCAGGATTACCTACTTACAGACCAGGAACTATGACATTGATGAGATCATCTCCCTCCCCTTAGAAGAACTAAATGAACTGGCTGACAGAGAAGTGTCAAGAGAGTTGAAGGAGAAAGAGGATGCAATGATACTTCTCCAACTCAAAGAGGAGAAGAGACAGAAAAGACTTTACAAGCATGCTCCTACTCTCTCACCAGTTCAAGAAAGTCCTGCACAGGAAGATGTGGCTCCACAAGAACCTCAGGTAGATAAAGAGGAAGATAGGATCAAGATGATCAACTACCTGAGTGCCACAGGCTTCTATCAGGCAGATGCACTTCTCCCTTTGTCCTATGACTTCATTGAGTTCGAGTATTAAAGCAACTTGAGCTTGAGTTAGTCAAGGAAAGAAAGACAACCAAAAGGAAACTAAGGGAAGAAGCTGCAAAGTCAAGGGCCATCATTCAAAAGAATGCAAAGAAGTCTGCTGACAGACAAAGAATGGTGAGCTTCTTGAAGCTGTATGGATTCTCCGGAAGGAGACTTGGCCCCATGTCTCTATCCACCATGGATGAGCATATTAGGGTGATCAAGCAGAAGATTAAAAGTGGAGAACTCATTGACTTGCACTCTCTTCCAAGTCAAGTCCCACCTGAAGTGGAGGTCAAGTTTGAACAACCAGAGACACCTCAACCAGCACCTCCAGCTGAGCCTCAGCAAGCTTCATCTTCTGATCCTAGGCAGGGTCAAACTCCCTCTCCTTCTGAACCTGTGAGGGAGGAACACCCAACTGAGAAAGACACTGATGATCAACATGGTGCTGCAGACCAGTCTTCTCAGTTAAAGACATCCAAGAGGAAGAAGAGGATGGCTTCTAAACCAAAGACTAAGAAGAAGAAGCCAAAGTCATCTACCTCTGCACCTCAGGCTGAATCAGATCAACCTGAGGAAGTGCATGATGAGGCAGCCCAATCAACTCCTATTCAAGTGGCTCCTCTAACTAGTGAGACACCCATCTTGTCCTGGACTTACTCTACCAATCCAGAGAGATGGACTGTTATCAGAGATCAAGGTGTTGAGAATGTCTACTCATGGCAAGACATAATCAACTTACCTCTGCATGATCTCTTTGAGATGAGAAGATACTATGAAAGTCTTGATGATCCTGACCATCTCATGAAGAAAGGAATGGTCCTGATTGTACTGAAGACTACCAACATTTGAAGATCTTCCAAGTGTTTTGGTAGCATCAGCCTAGGGGGAGTTTGTAAGGATTCCTGAAGTCTGATGCAACCCAAAACAGCCTAAGTGTCTCAGCAACATGCACTAAGTACTGAAGTGAAGAATGCTTCGGAAGTTTTACACAAATCATTAGAAAATACTCTAAGTGTAAAATCTTCCGAAGCCAAGACCAATATCTTCCGAAGCCAAACATGAAGTCTTCCGAAGCTTCAGAGACAAAGTCTTCCGAAGCTTCAACCTATGAAGACAGATTTCTTCCGAAGACTTTTAGTACACATGCTTTATCTGATGTACTGTTCCATAAAGCACCTTTTCCGCTGCATCTCTGTAAAGTCACCAACTTACATGAGTTGGTGAAAAGGGTCTTGCTTTTGGTAACTGTACATTGAGGTCTTGAGTCTTCAACTTTCCACTTTATGTACTTTATCCTTTTTGTATTGTATAAGGATGTGAGCTATGGCATGTCATAGTGTGACATCCGTCACTTTAAGGTCCGTCAATTGACGTGTTTGTCCGTCATCTATTTTATATTTGGTCATTCCTCATCATTATCTGACTCATTATGTGGATATCATGTGTGTGATATTACCATTGTGTGTGCATTCGCTATAATCGTGTGTGAACCTTAAAAAGACCTTTAAAACTTTCATTTTTGAAAACGCTAATATATCATTTTATAAATATAATAAATGTTTAATATAACCATTTCTTCAGTCATAATAACATTAAATGAACTTTTACAATTAATATAAAACACCTAACGAAGTCGTTTTTCAACCGAACAAAATTAGGGAAAACTCGGGGGTTAAGTGCAGGGACTAAACTTGTAATTTTGGAAACTTGGGCTGGGTATAAATACCCCATTTCCAGCCCTAAACCCCCATTTCTATCATCTTCTTCATCTTCATCTCCTTCACACACTAAAACTCCATTTTAGCACCAAATCCGACCCGAGAGGTCTCGTTTTCTTCGTCTTGACACCGTCTACAGCCTAGATTACTTCTTTCTAGCAGGTAGTTGTCTTTGGTTGTCCATTTCTTAGCCTTTTCACGGCTGTCCAAACTAGGGTTTCGGGTGTTCGGGTTCAACCCGAACACACAAGGTCGTATGGGTGCGTGTGAGGCCTCTTTGCTTGTGTTTTATGCTTGGGTATGTTTGTTGAGTGTTTCTGGAGGTCCTAGTGGTGTAAAACCCGTGTTTAGAGCGGCTCGGGGGCTGCTCCTCCCGACCACAGTCGCGATTCTGCAGATTGGGCGACTGGGTCATCCATGCGATTGAGCCGTGCGACTGAGTGGGTCGTGCGACTGGATCATGCGTCTGAGTCATGCGTGCGAATGAGTCATGCGACTGAGTGTTTGTGTGCGATTGAGTCAGGTGACCGACTGAATGTGTGCGAATGAATGTGATTCGCACGACTGGGGTCCAATCGCACGAATGAAGGTTCAGTCGTACGAAAGTAGCTAATTCGCACGATTGAAGGTTGATTCGTGCGCATGGAAGTTGAGTCGTGCGATTGGGTGTTGTGTGGTACGACTGAAGGCCAATCATACGAATGAAGGCTCAATCGTACGAATGAAGCTGATTCGCACGATTGAGGGTTGATTCGCACGAATGGAGGTTGAGTCGTGCGTCTGGCCTTGTATGCAACTGAAATTGTTGTGTTTGACCCTTGTGCGTGGCGTGAGTATGTCGTGTGGTGTCGAGGTAACACTAACACAATTATGCCGTTGTTTGGCCACAAAGATTAAAGTCAACGTGAGAAAGGGCACAGAAACTACTTTGAGCAAATTAAACTAACGCTTTACGAACGACTAAATTGACTATGACTATTGACACTTATTCAATATTCTTCGATAACAACAACACTTTTACTTAAATATCATCATTAGTGGCAACAATGTCTTGTACTTGGATCCACATAGGATCTAGTACGTGTGTCAGTCTGTGTGTGTATTGCGTGACCCATCCGATACGACCCGAACCGACCCATCATTATTGCGCGCTTATACATATATCATATCATTAATGCTATACAATAACTGTCAATAGGTGTTTGACTGTTTATTTGCATTCAACATTTGGGATACATCGCTCATACATACTTACCACTTAACAAGTGAGTTTCGTGGCCCCTTTTCACATTTATACAATATTTCAATCATTTACAAATTGGGGGAAAAGTATGCTTACACAATTTTTATGCTGTACACTTACATACATTTTACATACAAGGAATCAACGTGATACTGTGTTGCAAGTACTATTGATACATGCTTGGGTCTGCTGTGTGGTTCTATCTTTGCAACTATTTAATTCCAGTGTGGGAACCGACGGTTAGGTATTGGTAGTACTACTGGGTTGACACCCCCACCCTCGTTCGATGGTATACTAGTTGGTACCATCAGTGGCCAGGAACGGGCCCTTGGGTGAATATATGCCGACAATTTCTTTGTGTACGTCGCTAGGTTTGGTTGCAAAGCTCATGTCATGTGATATTTACTTGTGTAATAACTGTATTCACGGTATTCCGACACGCTATCTATACAGCATCACTTACATTTTTATTACATAAACCTGCGAGCTCACCAACAATTTTGTTGACCGTTTTAAGCATATCTTTTCAGGTGATCATGCAAGTCCAGGAATCTAGGTGTGCTGCCTTAGTGGAGACCCTAGGATGCATTTTGGGACTTAGCTCTTTTTGATAAGCAATCTTTTGAACAATGTGAACGCATGTAAACAATTAACAACATTTGAACTTGTTCCCGGGTTGTGGGAATTAACATTTACATTATCATCTTATGTGTATACATGTTATTATCATTATGTTGCTTATGGCTATGTGTTGTGGACATTGACTAAACACGACACAAGTCCCCTTGTCGTCGGGTGTCGTCATGACACGCATGTCATCATTTATTTATATTGCTCTCTATCGCTTACCATGTGTTATGACGATCCCATTCTCGTTACATCCCCGTGTTTCCGCTTTTAGCGGGGGTGTGACAGATTGGTATCAGAGCCATTGGTTATAGAGAATTAGGCAATACGCTTGACCTAGACTATAACCTAGGAACCTTCATGTAGATTTGCATGCTAGGACTCTGTATGCATATTATATCTCGTGTATGTGTTCCTCGCTGCTTGATTTACTCATCTATTTGTTATGTGATCTTTCTACCCTATGAGAGAGCCCTTGTGCTCACTCTTTTATGGGGATGCTTCTATTGGATCTTCCGTTCCCTCTGCGCGCCGAGTTAGCTTATCAGATCCGGGTATTAACCCGAAGTAATCTACACAGATCATACTATTGTGCTTGACCTTGGACATTGAGATAACTCTAAGGAGGAATATGTCTGAAACCTCGAAGAATGAGGAAATAGACAACCTCCGCCAGACTAAACGTGATTGTATACATGGACTTACAACTGTTGTGATGTGTGATGACAATAAGCATGATATTGACATGAAATACATGGACTTGATGGATTATTATGGATATGATGTAAAGGAAAGTCGGATGTCATGTAACCGGATCAGGCATCATTCTCGGTACATCGTGGGTGTGGTGGGAACGCTGCGGGGAACCCTATATATAAACATCACCGGTATACCGAGAATATGCTTGAAATGGGCTGCATGGTGGTCTGGCTGACCGGAACATGAACATTGGAATTTGATAAGTGGAATACATTTGTATCTTATGGTGACTAAAGCTGATATGTTACCTCTTTTATGATTAGAACATGCCGCCTCGAAGAGTCACCCGTAGCAGTAGTGGCGGGAGTGA
This sequence comes from Flaveria ramosissima, assembly GCA_025215565.1. Taxonomy (NCBI): domain Eukaryota; kingdom Viridiplantae; phylum Streptophyta; class Magnoliopsida; order Asterales; family Asteraceae; genus Flaveria; species Flaveria ramosissima. The sequence goes on along the minus strand of CM046044.1, from coordinate 42,484,757 downwards.
AGCCCCAAGGGGCAGAGGCCGAGGCAGAGGCAGAGCACCAAGAGCAAACGATGCTCCTGCCAGCAACAGTCAAGGAACAGGGAACGCCGACATGGCAGCCCTGATCGCTCAACAATTGGCCGCACTGATTCCTACTATCGTGGCCCAAGTGAGCGACGCACTTCAACAACACCACCCTCACGGGGATGGTGGCAACGATGATGGAGCCCAAGGTGGGATTGAAACTGAAACGGGAAACGGGAACCCGACTGGAAACGAGAGCAACCAGGAAACCGGAAATGGTGGTACTGCCGGTATCGAGACTGGAGTGGTCAATGCTCGTCGGGGATGTTCATACAAGGAGTTCGTGGCTTGTAAGCCAAGGGAATTCGATGGGAAAGGTGGGGCGATAGCCCTAACCAGGTGGTTGGAAAAGATGGAGGCAGTGATTGACATCAGTGAGTGCCTCGACAGCCAGAGGATCAAGTATGCTACTTGTTCTCTACAGGGTAAAGCCCTAACCTGGTGGAACACTCAGATTCAAGCTCGAGGAAGAGAGTCCGCGATGCAAATGTCGTGGGACGAGTTCAAAGCCTTGATTACCGAGGAATACTGCCCTCTCAACGAGATGCAGAAACTGGAGCATGAGTTTTGGAATCATGCTATGGTGGGGGCAGGGCATGCAGCTTATACTGATCGTTTTCATGAGCTTGCAAGGTTGGTTCCGCATCTAGTCACGCCGGAATCAAAGAGGATTGAAAGGTACATTTGGGGACTTGCGCCTCAAATTAGAGCGATGGTTACAGCAGCCGCTCCTCCTACTATTCAGAGCGCGATTCTGAAAGCTGGCGCTTTGACTGACGAGATGGTTAGAACAGGGGTATTGGGCCGAGGGGCCGAGAAGAGGAAGGATGTTGGGGAATCGAGCCGGTCGAGTGCCGGAAGGTTTGAGAAGAGGTCTAAGCCGACCAGGAATTTGTGGCCGTGTCTCAGGCCAGAAGAGAGTATGTGGGGCCGCACCCCAAATGTGACAGGTGCAACTATCATCATCCCCCAGGGACGCAGTGCCGGGTGTGCGCTAACTGTAAGCGCCCGGGTCATTTGGCAAGAGATTGCAGAACGGCACCGAATCTTGTAGCACCCGTCAACGCGGTTAACCCCGCCGGGAATGCAAGGGCTTGCTTTGAGTGTGGGAGCCCCGATCACTACAGGAATATGTGCCCCAGGCTGAATCGGGCACCGGGTCAACAGGGGAACAACCAGCAGCAGGTGTTGGCTATCGCTGGGAATCAAGGCCCGGCTACTCAGGGAAACGCAGCTCGGGGACGTGCATTCGTCATTGGAGCTAATGATGCTCGTCAGGACCCGAATGTGGTCACGGGTACGCACTTACTCAATCATCACTTCGCATCTATATTATTTGATACTGGAGCAGACAATAGTTTTATTTCTGAGTTTGTGCAATTGCTTGATTTGAGTCCTAGTAGGCTAGAAACTAGCTACTCTGTAGAAATGGCCAATGGTAAGGTTGCTCAGGCCGATGAGATTATTAGGAAGTGTTCGTTGACGTTGGAGGATCATACATTTGACATAGATTTGATACCCTTTGAGTTAGGAAGCTTCGATGTGATTGTGGGTATGGATTGGTTGTCGCAGAATGGAGCAGAGATTGTCTGTCGAGACAAAGTAGTACGTATCCCTATGCCAAACGGGGAAGTACTCAAGGTTCAGGGAGAACGACCGGGTAAGAGTTTAAAGCTTATTTCCTGCATGAAAGCACGCCAGAGTCTACGAAAGCAGTGCTACGCTTTTCTGGCTCATGTGGTTGAAAAGAAAGACGAGGAAAGGAAACTGGTGGATATTCCAGTGGTACGGGATTACCCAGAAGTATTTCCAGATGACTTGTCTGGTTTACCTCCTCCACGACAGGTGGAATTCCGTATTGAGTTGGTTCCTGGAGCTACACCGGTAGCGAAAACGCCATATCGACTAGCGCCATCCGAGATGCAAGAGTTGTCTAGTCAATTACAGGAACTACTGGAAAAAGGTTTTATTCGACCGAGTCATTCACCGTGGGGAGCACCGGTACTATTTGTCAAGAAGAAGGACGGATCGTTCCGTATGTGCATCGATTACCGTGAACTGAACAAGTTAACGGTGAAGAACCGATATCCTCTTCCCAGAATCGACGATTTATTTGATCAGCTGCAAGGAGCTTCGTATTTTTCAAAGATCGATCTTCGTTCTGGTTATCATCAGCTAAGGGTTTTCGAGGACGACATACCGAAGACTGCGTTCAGAACTCGTTATGGGCACTATGAGTTCTTGGTCATGCCGTTCGGGTTGACTAACGCACCAGCTGTGTTCATGGATCTAATGAATCGGGTGTGCAAACCTTATCTGGATAAGTTCGTGATCGTGTTCATAGACGATATACTTATCTATTCCCGATCAAAGGAGGATCATGAAGAACATCTTCGGGCATTCTGGAGCTGCTACGCGAAGAGAAACTTTTCGCCAAGTTTTCAAAGTGTGAATTTTGGCTGCGAGAAGTGAAGTTTTTGGGTCATGTGGTCAATGAGGACGGGATTCACGTAGATCCCGGCAAGATCGAAGCGGTGAAGAAATGGGATACGCCCCAGACACCATCAGAGATACGGCAATTCTTAGGATTGGCCGGTTATTATCGTCGCTTCATCGCGAATTTTTCAAAGATCGCGCAGCCGTTGACCCTGCTTACTCAGAAAGACAAGAAGTTTGACTGGGGATTTGCACAAGAACAAGCGTTCCAAACGTTGAAAGAGAAGTTGTGCAACGCGCCGATACTGTCTCTCCCAGACGGAACAGATGATTTTGTGGTGTACTGCGATGCGTCACATCAAGGATTGGGATGTGTATTGATGCAGAAGGACAAGGTGATTGCCTACGCTTCGCGACAACTTAAAGTGCACGAAAAGAACTACACCACTCATGATTGAGTTGGGCGCTGTAGTATTTGCACTCAAAATTTGGAGGCATTACTTGTATGGCACCAAATGCATCATCTTCACAGATCATAAGAGCCTTCAACATATTTGGATCAGAAGGAACTCAACATGCGCCAACGACGTTGGGTAGAGCTTCTTAGCGACTACGATTGTGAAATCCGGTATCATCCGGGGAAAGCTAACGTGGTGGCTGATGCCTTAAGTCGTAAAGAACGTGTGAAACCACTACGTGCACGAGCGTTGGGATTGACCATACAAACCAACTTAAAAGCTCGAATTCAGATTGCACAGAGTGAGGCATTGAAAGAAGAGAACCTTGCGGGAGAAGAATTCCGGGGGTTAGACAAACAAATGATTCGCAAGGATGATGGTATTCAGTACTTCATGGATCGCATATGGGTACCCAAATGGGGAGGTGTTCGAACCTTAGTCATGGATGAAGCCCACAAGACGCGATATTCTATTCATCCTGGTGCAGACAAGATGTATCACGATCTTAAGGATCTGTACTGGTGGCCAGGCATGAAGAAAGACATTGCCTTATACGTCAGCCAATGCTTGACGTGTTCGAAGGTCAAAGCTGAACATCAAAAGCCATCGGGATTATTACAGCAACCTGAAATTCCCGAGTGGAAATGGGAGAACATAGCTATGGATTTCATCACCAAACTCCCTCGAACAAACAGCGGTCATGACTCGATATGGGTCATTATTGATCGAATGACGAAGTCAGCACATTTCTTGCCTATCCGAGAAGATTATAAGATGGATAAGTTGGCGAGATTGTACATCAAAGAGGTCGTGACACGGCACGGGGTGCCGGTGTCAATCATATCCGACCGTGATAGCAGATTCACTTCACACTTTTGGCAGACACTACAGAAGGCGATGGGTACTCGGTTGGACATGAGTACAGCCTATCACCCTCAAACAGATGGCCAAAGTGAACGCACTATACAGACGCTAGAAGACATGTTGAGAGCGTGTGTAATCGATTTTGGTGGTAGTTGGGATGCTCATCTGCCATTGATTGAGTTCTCCTACAACAATAGCTACCATACAAGCATTGGATGTGCTCCATTTGAAGCGTTGTATGGAAGGAAATGCAGATCTCCCGTTTGTTGGGCCGAAATTGGTGGAAGTCAGCTGACAGGCCCAGAGATCATCCAAGAGACAACAGACAAGATTTTCCAAATCAGAGATCGACTTAAAGCCGCGCGAGATCGCCAAAAGAGCTACGCCGACAATCGTCGGAAGCCTCTGGAATTCAATGTTGGGGATCGTGTGTTACTCAAAGTTTCCCCTTGGAAAGGAGTCGTTCGATTCGGAAAGAAAGGGAAGTTAGCCCCAAGATACGTCGGACCATTTGAGATCACTGAAAGGATCGGTCCAGTGGCTTACCGGTTAAGGTTGCCACAAGAGCTTAGCGGTGTACATGATACTTTTCACGTGTCAAACCTCAAGAAATGTTTGGCCGATGAATCCCTTCACGTGCCAATTGAGGAAATCAAGATTGACGACAAGCTTCATTTTGTTGAAGAACCCATTGAGATCATGGATCGAAAGGTCAAGCAACTGAAGCGCAGTAGAATACCTATTGTTCGCGTAAGGTGGAATTCAAAACGAGGGCCAGAGTTTACATGGGAACGTGAAGATCAGATGAAACTCAAATATCCACATCTTTTCGAGGATGACACTCCTGGACCTAACTCCAGCTGAATTTCGGGACGAAATTCTCTCAACTGGGGGATACTGTGACATCCGTCACTTTAAGGTCCGTCAATTGACGTGTTTGTCCGTCATCTATTTTATATTTGGTCATTCCTCATCATTATCTGACTCATTATGTGGATATCATGTGTGTGATATTACCATTGTGTGTGCATTCGCTATAATCGTGTGTGAACCTTAAAAAGACCTTTAAAACTTTCATTTTTGAAAACGCTAAATATATCATTTTATAAATATAATAAATGTTCTAATATAACCATTTCTTCAGTCATAATAACATTAAATGAACTTTTACAATTAATATAAAACACCTAACGAAGTCGTTTTTCAACCGAACAAAATTAGGGAAAACTCGGGGGTTAAGTGCAGGGACTAAACTTGTAATTTTGGAAACTTGGGCTGGGTATAAATACCCCATTTCCAGCCCTAAACCCCCATTTCTATCATCTTCTTCATCTTCATCTCCTTCACACACTAAAACTCCATTTTAGCACCAAATCCGACCCGAGAGGTCTCGTTTTCTTCGTCTTGACACCGTCTACAGCCTAGATTACTTCTTTCTAGCAGGTAGTTGTCTTTGGTTGTCCATTTCTTAGCCTTTTCACGGCTGTCCAAACTAGGGTTTCGGGTGTTCGGGTTCAACCCGAACACACAAGGTCGTATGGGTGCGTGTGAGGCCTCTTTGCTTGTGTTTTATGCTTGGGTATGTTTGTTGAGTGTTTCTGGAGGTCCTAGTGGTGTAAAACCCGTGTTTAGAGCGGCTCGGGGGCTGCTCCTCCCGACCACAGTCGCGATTCTGCAGATTGGGCGACTGGGTCATCCATGCGATTGAGCCGTGCGACTGAGTGGGTCGTGCGACTGGATCATGCGTCTGAGTCATGCGTGCGAATGAGTCATGCGACTGAGTGTTTGTGTGCGATTGAGTCAGGTGACCGACTGAATGTGTGCGAATGAATGTGATTCGCACGACTGGGGTCCAATCGCACGAATGAAGGTTCAGTCGTACGAAAGTAGCTAATTCGCACGATTGAAGGTTGATTCGTGCGCATGGAAGTTGAGTCGTGCGATTGGGTGTTGTGTGGTACGACTGAAGGCCAATCATACGAATGAAGGCTCAATCGTACGAATGAAGCTGATTCGCACGATTGAGGGTTGATTCGCACGAATGGAGGTTGAGTCGTGCGTCTGGCCTTGTATGCGACTGAAATTGTTGTGTTTGACCCTTGTGCGTGGCGTGAGTATGTCGTGTGGTGTCGAGGTAACACTAACACAATTATACCGTTGTTTGGCCACAAAGATTAAAGTCAACGTGAGAAAGGGCACAGAAACTATTTTGAGCAAATTAAACTAACGCTTTACGAACGACTAAATTGACTATGACTATTGACACTTATTCAATATTCTTCGATAACAACAACACTTTTACTTAAATATCATCATTAGTGGCAACAATGTCTTGTACTTGGATCCACATAGGATCTAGTACGCGTGTCAGTCTGTGTGTGTATTGCGTGACCCATCCGATACGACCCGAACCGACCCATCATTATTGCGCGCTTATACATATATCATATCATTAATGCTATACAATAACTGTCAATAGGTGTTTGACTGTTTATTTGCATTCAACATTTGGGATACATCGCTCATACATACTTACCACTTAACAAGTGAGTTTCGTGGCCCCTTTTCACATTTATACAATATTTCAATCATTTACAAATTGGGGGAAAAGTATGCTTACACAATTTTTATGCTGTACACTTACATACATTTTACATACAAGGAATCAACGTGATACTGTGTTGCAAGTACTAATTGATACATGCTTGGGTCTGCTGTGTGGTTCTATCTTTGCAACTATTTAATTCCAGTGTGGGAACCGACGGTTAGGTATTGGTAGTACTACTGGGTTGACACCCCCACCCTCGTTCGATGGTATACTAGTTGGTACCATCAGTGGCCAGGAACGGGCCCTTGGGTGAATATATGCCGACAATTTCTTTGTGTACGTCGCTAGGTTTGGTTGCAAAGCTCATGTCATGTGATATTTACTTGTGTAATAACTGTATTCACGGTATTCCGACACGCTATCTATACAGCATCGCTTACATTTTTATTACATAAACCTGCGAACTCACCAACAATTTTGTTGACCGTTTTAAGCATATCTTTTCAGGTGAACATGCAAGTCCAGGAATCTAGGTGTGCTGCCTTAGTGGAGACCCTATGATGCATTTTGGGACTTAGCTCTTTTTGATAAGCAATCTTTTGAACAATGTGAACGCATGTAAACAATTAACAACATTTGAACTTGTTCCCGGGTTGTGGGAATTAACATTTACATTATCATCTTATGTGTATACATGTTATTATCATTATGTTGCTTATGGCTATGTGTTGTGGACATTGACTAAACACGACACAAGTCCCCGTGTCGTCGGGTGTCGTCATGACACGCATGTCATCATTTATTTATATTGCTCTCTATCGCTTACCATGTGTTATGACGATCCCATTCTCGTTACATCCCCGTGTTTCCGCTTTTAGCGGGGGTGTGACACATAGTCACAAGGTCAAAAGGCAGATATGCCTTTTGATCCTACAATTGATTTTGTTAGTGTCTAGTCAATTGTATCCAGCTGGCTTTCAAAGTATAGCCGGCTGTAGGTTGTAGTATAAGTATTTCAAGTTCTTGTATCTTTTCTTTATGCTTTGTAACACTTGTAAAAGAACTTGAGAAAGCAATATACTGCCTCCTTGAAATCCATATTCTCTTGTTCTGTCTCTTGCTTTACTTGTGTTCTTTTATCACCTTTGGTTACCCAGTTCACTGTTTGATTAGAGCTTAGTTAATCTCCTCATTGTGTTGTTGTGTTGTAATTGTGCTTAAGCACTTAAACGGTCCTGCACCTAGGGACTAAAAGCGTAATTTTAGACTGTCAGCGTAATTTTAGTCCATGATATAATCCAAAATCAGAAGATAACTATAACTAAATAAAAATTGATCTAAACAGTCTTACTTTCATCACATGTATTTTTCAATTTGACTTTCAGGCTTTTCTTTTCTTTTCTTTTTATATCGTCAATTCTCTTTTTGTACGTTGCTTCCAAAGCTGCCCAAATCCAAAGCGACTTATGAATCAAGTCTTCGAATACTATCAACAAAGTATCCAAGTCGAATATTTTAAAATTGTCGAATATTTCTAACATTCTCATCACTTCATCTCTCTCATCTTCCTTCTCAATCGGTAAATGCAACAGTAAGGAGTCTATTGATTCTTTGATTTTCAAATCCAAAAAAGTTTTTACAATGTCTTCAACTAGATCTTTTGTGCTATAAGATTCTTTGATATTCAAATTCTCGTTGAATGCTCCATCTTCCATTTCGCTATTCACATTCGTAAAATCAATAAACCTTATCAACGTTTCATTCCACATTCACAAAAGAACATTTATGCTGTATAAGTGGTTAAATGATATGCGTTAAAAAAAGTTAGGGTTCAAATTATACAAATGCAACTTATGATGCATTTATCCTAGAATATCGATTAATTACATAAATAGTCCATGTGGTTTATTCAAACTAACATGTTTGTGTACTATAGGTTTTTCGTAACAGGTTGAGGTATTATGTTTTTAATTTTCTAACAAAAATGGCTATTAAGACTAACGGACGTTAAGTTTTCTGTTAAATTTAAATGAAATGACTAAAGTACCATTGGATTTATTATTCCTACAATTATATATTTCTCTTTTATCAAGGACCATTTGTGTAATTACTATAACACTAAATTACACAACCCTTCCCCCATCAACATCATCAACCCACCATCACCACCATATATCCCGGTCAGCTACCATCACCACCAGCCACCATCACCACCGTTTACCCACCGTCAATCACCAACCCTCCTACCCACTAGCCACCACCCAACCCACTTACCCGCCAACGTCCACCAAACACCCACTACCACCACCATTACCACCATCTACCCACAATGTGCATAATGGTCACAAAGAGCAATTTGTTCCTCCTACCTACTAGCCACCACCCAACACCCACAAGCACCCAAACTTAAATCTAAACCTTAATTGAATGGTCATAAGATCTGAACGAAACCATATCCAAAACAACACTGAATCATCAAACACCCACGAGTGACCATCGTCTGAACCCTAATTGAATGGTCAGTGGTGGTGGGAGTAGCCGTCGTGATTAGGCGACAATGATGGTGGTGGCGGCCAGTGGTCGTCGGAGGTTGGTGGTGGTGGGGGTCGCCAGTGGTGTTGAGGGTTAGCGGTGGTGGTGAGGGTTAGCGGTGGTGGTGAGGGTTAGCGATGGTGGTGGTGAGATGATTTTTAGGGGGCTGTGATGGTAGCGGCGGCTGGTGGTCGTCGTTGGTCGATGGTGGTGGGAGTCGCCAGCGGTGGTGGGGGTTAGCGGTGGTGGTGGTGAGATGATGTTCAGGAGGTGGATGTTGGGTGGGGGCCGACATTGGTGGCGGCTTGCATTTGTGGCGGCCGACGATGGTGGCAGCCTGCGTTGGTGGCGGCCTGCGGTGGTGGCGGCCGACACTGGTGGTGGCCGGCGCTGGTGATGGCCATGGTGGTAGGTAGGTTTGTTTGGATCTGTGTGGGGTATTAGACTTATAGATTTTATATATACACATAATAACACATATAATATTTAAGTAAATTATAGAAGTAGCCCCTCACTTAAGTTACATAATCAATCCCTTAGATGTGAAATGACCAAAATGCTCTTGAACCTGACAGAAAAAGTAACAGAAGTTAGTGTTAATACCCAAACTCGTTACAAATTAAAACCGCAAAACCCAAACAAATTACTTTTTTTTTGCTTAGTACCCAAACTTGTTATATTTCATAAACCACAGGGACTATCTATGTAATTAACTCAAACTATTAGGTTGTTTAGCACGTAAAATCATGTAATTAAAGTAAATAATTAGATCTACCACAAAGAAAACTTAACTAAATTAACTGAATTATTAAGTGAAATCATCAAATTAAAGCATAAATTCGTGAGAACCACTTTCCTTTCATATAGTTTGATGCTTTGTTTTCTTCATGCAGAAAACCATATTTTTAATACATAGGTTTTTGGAAAACTAATTTTGCTGTTCACTAAATCATGTTCCACTCTAGAAATGAAAAAAAAAGTTTGGAAACCACAACTGGTTTCAAACCCGATCCGACTTGATTGTTAAACCAGTTTCACTTTTATATCAATTCAACCCGACTAAACTATACTCATAACCGAACCATCACGATTTTTTAGCAGATTTCAAACCCGAATCAACCTCACTTATTTGTGCGTTCAAAAAATCCGAATTAAAACCCAAAATTCCGAACCCAAATTATCCAGAAGTTCAGATATCCGTATTTTTAGATTCGGATAGTCATTTTAAACAATCGGATATTTTCGATATCCGAATATCGAATAAAATCGAATAAGGTGTTCGTTGCCGAGAATGACGGATACTTTGTTACGTTTTACAGTATAACTCAAATTCATATAAATGCATATGTATTTATGTATTTTTCATTTTACTCCCCTCCGTTTATCTTATTGTTACATAAAACTTGTTATCATTACACCTATAAGAGCATTCACAGCCTCTTCCTCATATATATGTGACTAAGTGTGAGTGATTATGAGTGAAAAATATAGAAAATTTATGAAGATTGTACCGTGTTTTCCCAAATATGAGGAAACACGATACAACTCCCATAATTTTTTTAATATTTTTTTAAGTGGTTGTGAGTGGATGAGAGAGAAAATATAATGACAAAAGTATTAAAAAATATTATTTAATTGAAAAGTAGAGAGAAAAAGTAGTGATGTTTAATGTAATTATAAGAATGATGATGGGGGATGTATTGTGAATGCTCTAACTCCCTTGTATTTTTGGGTGTTACAGTTAGGGCTGTTTAAGTAACTAGGAACTAACTAAATAAAAAGCTCTAAAAGAGTTTGTTCGGATTCGGCTCAGTTGTAAAAAAGGTGAGATTAGCTCGTCTAAGTATAGCCTAGTTGTTATGCTTTATAAATTATAACTACTACAAATTACGAACGTTATTCTTACTTTCTTATCACATTTCTATTTAGTGACGTTACTATCACTTTTTTAACGTCAATAACCATATGAGATGTTTATGTAGAGAATTGCCTTGCAATGATTAATGACATTACCGCATAGGAAATCCGTTTAATGCTAATATATAACTTTTCATGCATGATACTTGTACAGTAGATATATTTTTTACATGAGTTGGCATCTTGCGTATAATGAATACAAGATATAAGAAGATTATATAACAATTACGTGCGAAGAAACCAAAAACAAACACAGAACAATGAGGAAATCTCGAAATACAAATGATTTTATTCCACAAGTTCAAGACTGAACAAGAGAGCCACTACAATTTAATCCTCAGAAACAATAACAAGAAATTAAAAAGCAAAGATGTTTGCAATCCATACCAATATTAATATTTGAATTAAATAAATTCAGAAAAATCACTCTTAGGTCCATCCCATCCTTAATTCACAAATGCTAAAAGGCCAAGAAGGTTGTTGATGCATTTGATTTCTGAGGTTGATTCATTCTCCTTCACTCAAAATTGGGACGATAAGCGGGTTCATCTGTGCAAGATAAACAATTGCCCACCTGCCAAAATCCACAAGAAACGATTTTTCCTTAATAATTCAAACCATCTTGTGTGTGTGAAAGAGATATTTATAAAGGGTAGTTTAATACATAACTAACTTTAAATTAAAAGCCATGAGACCACATAAACATTTGTAAATAAAGACGAGTTCAATACAGGAACCAATTATAAGTAGATAACTGCTAGAATCGCTTAAACACTCGTATGTTGTGCTGACCAGATATAATGGGAGAGATAACTGCATTATATAAATCAAAGCAATAGATACAAGTGTTTATCTGGTTCTCATGGGTCTCTACTTAAATTTAATTCTGTATTGAAGTACCCTCTCTATATACACAGAGAGACTCAACACTAAGAAAGTTTTCCTTTAATAATTCAAACTTAAAAGACTATTAACGACACATAAGTAAAACAAGACGTGGCTTAAGCTTAAGTGTGAGATCATTTAAGTGTTTAATTTATGAACACTATGACAACAGTTTCATTCTCTTATGATATAGGCTCTATATTAATATGCTTATACACAAACATAAATAAATAGAGTTTAGTTTTTAAAAATATTTCAAGAATCATGGAATCCCAGAATTTACTTATCGAACATTTGTATCCTCACACTAGTATCTTCGAAACAGAACTAGAAATTTAGTATAAAGCAATCATAGTGACATTAGTACGAGTCCCCGTGTTGCAACCAAGGAATAGGTAAGTGCAAGATTTGCACCTTATAGAGTTTAGGATTGCACATATAGCAATTTTATGCAACTAAAATAGAAAGACCAAAAATGGTTGCATTTTTAAGCAACTATGCCAAGATAAAGCACCTCAAATCTGAATTTTGGCCAACTTTTGAAACTGCCATCCTATGATGCTAAGTGGTACAAACTAGTCTTCTAGTGATGCCACCTAGGTGCCAGCTCTAACTAGCAAAAACACATTGATTCTGTTTCTTGTCATGTATTCCCATTTTATAGGTCCATGGAACACGATAATCATGTAACTATAGAAGATATCTCAAAACAGCTGTTCTGTTTAACATAAGTAAATTTTCTAACCATGCAATAATTCGTAGAAAAATGTCACTCCACAAACTCATACAGTTGACCCACATATGAGATAAATGGATTCCAGAAATTGTGATATATGTATCTTAATGAAAAAACTTGCATAAGAATAAAGAACCAAACTTACATCATCCAGCAGCATACAGTAGCGGTAATCACCAGTGTAAGGTGGAACCTGCACAAAATTTGACATTAGTCCCATGCCTATATTATCTTTAAAAGGGTTTCTAATCATTAAAAGATTATGCAGAGAACTGAGAACCACATCCATTGTAGCCAAACAGAAATAATATTCCATGGTTATTTTATCCAGATCTGCTCATGTGATTGCGAACTAGCTACAATGGGACCTTTTAAATAGAGATCTGGCATACATATAGCATCAAAATATCTTACAATCACAGACAGCGGTAGACAATATGTTACTAAAAAGCAATATGAACCTTTTTGGCATAGAATCTGGTTCTTATTTAGCTTCATTAGATATAAATTTCATCCAATCCTATGGCATTTAGTTCTTATTTAGCTTCACCAAGATGGAAGATTGATCCAATCCTATGAAACGTCATACTTATCTAGCTTCAATAAGATGGAAGATTGATAGAGGGCGGGCATTGAAGCAACCAGTAAGGTTGCTGCTTTGTGACCTTGAGGGCATGGGTTCAAGCCGCAAGAAACAATCTCCTGCACTAAGTGTATGGTAAGACTGTATGCAACAGAGGCCCCTCCCAGCCCTACGCAAAAATAGAGCTAAATCAAGCACCAAGTACGTTTTTCTAAAAGACGGAAGATTTGATTACTCCTACAGAATTTGAATAAGTCTCTACCAGTGACTGATCAGATTCTAAAGGTACCACATTTCCACAATTTCCCTAATGTTCTACCAATTTCCAAAACTGAAAAACAAGATCAGAGCCTATGATTTCAATCGAAAATATCAATCACAAATGCAAAATCGTCAAAATCACAACAACATATGTTTGTATAATTATGCATATATATACGTATATCAACAACACCAAAACATAGACCAATTAAGCAAAATCGAATCATACAGGTTCGCAGAAGGGCCCCTATTGCAGCACACTCGCGTGCATAAACACGCAATGATCCCGATCGCAACGAAACTTAGGGTTGTAACGATAAACCCCATGGTTAGATCGATAATCGCCAATCAAATCCGACACGATTGTCTTAAATCTGATAAATCACAAAAAAAACAAAAAACAAATCGAATTAGAAGAACAAACATCAACAATATATATTTGATGAATTACTCAAATACATATGAAGTAATTCATCGGAGAAATATAAACATAACGAACCAGATCTCCGGTCGCCGGTGACGATTCCTTGTGGTTGTTCGGAGCTCTCGACGAAACAGATTTTTAACTTATCAACTACCTTCCGAATACCCGACCCGATACACTTCGGGTTTTGTCTTCTGGCCCAATAACTTCAATTGGGCCTTCATGTACATATCATTTATCAACACATCTATAATATGATTATAATCATGTCTAAAATCTAAATAGGTTTGTAATTCGTCTAATTAATTTGTGAAACCATTATATTTGGTGGCATTTATTTCATCTTTTTAGAGGAGCGCCAAGGGAGTTGTTATGTTTTCCTCGGTTTTTTTTCGTATGACAAATTAACACCACATCAAATTTCTTTAAATTTCCCTAGTTTTTTTATTTTGAAAGGGTGTCGTCCTTATTTTATCCCACATATTCTCTGTGTGCATGTGTGTATGGTATCGTACAAATTGTACATCCATAAATTCAAAGGGTGAGTACTCGTGAATATTCTTTGGTTGGGTTTTTTGGGTCATTGGAACCAAGGAGTGGTGTTCCCACATGTGGTTGGGGTTTCACAACCTTCACCTGGGTTCCACTCCGACTCCTCTTCTTTTTTATCGTGTTAAATTAGTCATGTTGGGTTGTGTCGTATTAATAAACATGTAATATTAATTGTGTCGGCCTTGTTGTGTAGTACGTTTATAAACAAGCCTGTATACGTGTTTGAAGGAATGACACGATTAGTTAATTGTGTCGTGTGGTTACTATTCAAAGCCTGGTTAAATTTAACAAGTAGTTAAAAATATTATTTTTTCACAAGGGTTGTCATGAAAAATGTAAGTTTATATTAGAGAGTAATTATAAAGTCAATAGAGATTAAGGTCAAATGTAAATATTAAATCTTCCATCAATGAATAAAAGGTAGTTAATCTTCCATCAATGAATTATATGTTAATATTATTAATTGAATATATCGATATGTTACAAGTTACAACAACGTATAGAAGTTATGTTTCTTTGATATTGGGAGGTTTAAAATACGTGACACATTTCGTAAGAGATAACATAAATATTTTTGCAAATTTATTTTATTTCTCAAACCAAAACTAAATAACTTTTATAATTTTATTACACATTACAATACTAATCATACATGAATCGGTAAAATTTAGATTTAATAAAATTAACAAGAGCCATATACTCCTCAAGCATCTTCACATCCACACGACCTCTAACAAACGGCGGAATAAACAACCAAACACCGGTCACCACCACGAACCCCACCGTCAACACCGTCGTTACAACCACCGGCAACCGCCACCGCCCGCCACCCACCGCCCTCTTCACCACCATCTCCACCACCACACAGACCCCATGCAGCATGAAGAACGTAGTCATTTCCCACGTGGGAGCCGCACGTGACAACTGATAAACAAAAAGCTCGTGCATTAGCCCTGATACCATGAAAGATGCCAGTATTCCCACAAGTGGTGCCCATTGGTAGCCCGAAAGCGCGATAACCACGGGCTTGTATACCGTGTGGCGGAGAGTATTCGTCACCAAGAGGTTCCATCGTCCCCAAAAGTTCTGTAACGATGTCGCGAGATAAGGATGATCGGACGATGGTTCGAGCTCTAATCCGGTTAACAAGAAGATCAAACTGTTTGACACTGCAGCCACGATGTCGATCATAAGAAACAATAGCCATCCGTATATAAACGATACAAGTGTCTGATGAGATTTGTAATTCAACAGTACAATTTTCACAAGTATGGAGAGGATCAAAATCTGAAACCCTAATTTGAGCATGAATCGATTCGGGGATGATTTGACGGAGTTAGAACGTGTTGTTTTCGATTTGATCGGTAGTGATGTGAATATGATGAACCTGAGGAGTGAATGATCAGGGTGGTATGGCGAGTGATCGAGGTCGAAAGCGAATCGGATGAGTTTGAAGTTTGTGAGCCATGTGGTGAAGGAGAAGGTGACCGCGGTGGGGAAGACGAAGGCGAATCGGAGGGGGAGAATGGTGAAGAGGAAGATGATGGGGATGAGGGAGATGAATCTGAAGATGCCTTTGGGGATCTTTGAAGATATGAAGAAGCAGTAGGAGAGTGATAGTGTGACTGATGATGTGTAGATGATGAAGTTGTTAGCTATGGCTTCCATGGTGTTTTTGCAGGTTTTATTTGCTTTTTAAGTTGCAGAAGATGATGAGATGATGAAGATGGTATGGTGGTTGTTGGGGACTTTGCATAGTGTGATTGATGATATGGGATTTTGCACCCTTTTAAGTTATTGTAGTTGTTGGGGACATGCAACAAAAGAGTTGCAATGGGATAATCAACAAGTTACATGTTCCATCCTCTATTTATATTTACAAATATCCCAATATTAGTAATTGGGTTGGGTATATTATACCTTTATTGTTACGTGAGAACTATCTCTAATGAAATTATACAGATTGATATGAGAACTCTAGACGATTATTGCATCATATAAATCTCATTGATTCCAAACAACTACCAGAAATCAAAAAGTCAAACGATCGGTTAAGTATACAAACTACTCGATTGTATGGAAATATTGATGTTTATGTCTAATGGTTTAAAGCAGTCATAATATTCAGAAGCTATTGAAACTGGTAAAAGACTAATTGATATTATTAAATCGTTAGATTATAATTATAGAGATAATAAGAAATCCTAGAAACCTAACTGAGCATGTGGGCTTATATAATAAACCTAATATCTAATATTCCTCCGTAGTCGTAGCGGGATGATCGATATCGAAGTACCAATCAAATAAAATGTTAAATGTGTGTTCCTATTCACCTTAAACTAGTTAGGGTAAGTAGGGTTGTCGAACCTCATGGAATTAGTGGTCGGTGTATTGTACTTTGATTTATAAGAAATTGATTTAACTACTAAATTATGAACTATTGCCTCTTGGCTGTAAATTGTATTTTGGAATTATTAAAAAATTACCTATGGAAATAAATTGCAACTAATTAAGATTGATTAAGAAGAAAATTATGAGAAATAGTAATCCACTCCGGGATCTAGGTTTGGTTTTCAGTAATCGCTTAGTCCAACTTAATGGGTCTTAATACACGATACCAATTCAATTGACAACCAAGACTCTACAACCATACGATTCGCGCAATATCATATGACATTCAAATAAAGGTCAAGCAACACAATTGTTTAAATAATCAAAACACAAGTTAAACTTGTAAAAGAACTTAATGGGTTCTAAAGTTTAATCCCAATACAAGTCAAACACAAACAAAAACCTAATCACACAAAACCTATTACCCGAAGTAGATCACGAGAAGATTAGCCGCTCATTGTTCTTGAATGATCTTCAAAACCGTTGTTAATTTGCATACCAGATGATTGGATGGTGTTAGAACGATGTGGAATGATGAATCAGAGGTCTAGGAACTTCCAAAATTCGTCCAAAATCGTCTTAGGTCGAATGGGGGGCAAGTGGTAGTCAAAACCTAAAAAAATACGATTTTATAGGTGTTTCCCGGAGGCTCTTGCGTAGGCTACGTCAGCCAGCGTAGCCTACACTGGGGGGTATTCTGCTGTTCTTTTGCTGATGCTGGCGTAGCCTACGGTGGCTGTAGTGGGCTACGGTGGGAGCTTTTCTGCTGCACTTTGAATCTTTATTTCTTGACTCCTCCAATGCCTTGTTTCACCATGTAAGCTTCCAACTTGGTTATTTTACCTATAAAATCACTTTAAACTCCTAGTTAACCTATTCAACATAATCAAATGCATTAATACGAATTATTATACTTAATATTTAATATTTAAACACTTGAAATATCATTCCAACACACTTACATCACGGGAGTAACGATACGCTAAGATTGGAAAACAAAAAAACATAAAACCAATAATAATAAGATAAACATGCTTCAATCTCAAATATCTAAACTTTTGCCAACAAATTAATATTATGCATGATCTTGTTATTCATATTTTGATTGATTGTGTTATCTATAGTTTGCTTGATACTTTGTGGTTCTTGATTCTTGAAATAATAAGTTGAGAACTAGCGACTTTAGTCGTTGGTGATGTATCAAGGCTAGTAACCAGTGGTCACTTGGATCCTTAGATCAAGAGATGAAATCTATAAGAATAAAAAGAAAAAGAAAGCAAGGCAAGTGAACGTGTTCAGGCGGTGGTCTCTTGGATCCGTAGATCAAGAGATAAGATCTGTAGACAAAAAAAGAAGAGAAAACAAAGAGAAAGGCCGGTGACTATGGTCAGGCGACGGTCTCCTCGATCCATAGATCAAGAGATAAGATCCGTAGATCTATAAGAAAGAAAAGAGGAAAAAAATCAACTAAACAGTAGTTTGAGATCGATTTCAGTGGACTACGGTCCTTGGTATGGCTAAAACACTAAGAATTAAGAAAAAAAGAAATTACTGTTGCATTTTGTGAGCCATAATTCAAAAATAAACCAAGAGAATGATGGTGAACCAACCAAGAGAATGGATATCATGTTTGAATATTCAATCGATATGAAGCTTTATTCAAAGGGAACTAGAAAATAAAGAGACAGTACAGAAAACAAAGGTGGGATAGGGCAACGACGGCGGCACACCGCTCTGTCTAAGGTTTGAACTTAATGGTGATGGCTAGGGTTTGTATGTTTTCTTTGTGATGGCACAACGGAAAAAAAGGTGACCAGAACCATAAGGCTCTGATATCATATAAGATGATAAAAGACTAGTTGATATTATTGAATCGTTAGGTTACGATTATAGAGATCATAAGAAACCCTAGAAACTTAACTGGCAAGTGAATTTATATAATAAATCTAATATCTAATAGAACGCATCAAACTTGATTAGAATGGAAATGATAGAATCTGATGATTTTTTTTAATATATTAGTAAGTAAAGCTACCGATTCCTAGAAATAAAGGGTTTGATGAGTGTACTTTGGTGCAAAATACATCATATAGTAGATATAATTAGTTGGAATCAATGGACATTAGCCAGTGAATACAATTAAATTAAAAATTAAATTCCTTTATTTTTAACAAAATACTTTAGGCCTGACCCGAAGGGTGATTTTGTAAAAGAGTATTTTAATGCATATAAATTGATGAAAATGAGTTGAAAAAGTAAATAGAACGTGTACAGATGATAAAAGGTGTTCAAAAAATTGAAATGGTAAATAAAAAAAAGGCCAATTTGGTGTTGCTTAGTTCAAACTGATAACTAATGGACTTAATAAATCATCTATAAAATGACTCTTTTGACCCATTTAGCTAAATTGCATGATTTATTTTTAAGATAAAGTGGGTGATTAATTTACTGAACAGGGTGTTAGTAATATGTTACATATCATGTATAGATGATGCTTTACGAGTCAAGTATATGATGTTGAAAATAAAATGTATGGTTAAATGGCAGATAGAAGCCAATTTTTTTCAACATTTAAATCCAATTTTAGGCAGCAGATGATCATGGTAAAATGAATATTTTTAAGATTAAGTGTTTCTGCATTGCCATTTGACTACCGATATGTCTGAATATATAGTTTTTGGTTCAACAATCTAACCATCAAAATAAGTTTTCTTTATTTTATTGGTAGTCAATGTCATTTTTATCCTTAGTAAGTCACTCTCTTATGTAATTAAGCATCAAAAGTTATATGTTAAAGATATATTTTAAATAAATGAGAAGTGTTAATATTTAACTCAAGTTGGTTGTGGTTAATGGTTATTACCTTAGCAATGATAAATATATGAATTAAAAAAAACCAATTATTTAATTAATAATAACCGGGAATAGTTTTATTTTGGGTTTTAAATTCAAGAAGTGTGGAAACGATACGAATACAAAACTGAGACGAGCAATAGATCATAGTAATGATTCTTAATTCCACATATGGATCTTTCATTTTAATAAAAAAGTAAAAATTCTTTAATGAAACCAATATACGGAGGGTATGCCGATAGGTGACGAAATTTGAAAAGGATTTATTTTGGATTTTATAAGATTCTTCAATAAACCAAGAACAAAGAAGAGAAAGAATAAAGTTGTAATTGAAAGTACTTTCAACCGAAGAACAACATCGATCGATGTGACCTTTGGATTTCAGAGCATCGATTATATATGGAAATTAAAGTATTTAGATGAATAGCAGGAAGGCGAGAGAGAATGCAAAGAAGATTACCGAGGTAATGAAAAAGCTCAAATGATGGAAGGGGTATTGATGAAATAAGCGATATTTTTGTTAGGTTTTTGGACGTTGAGATGGTCGGTTCAGAAGAGTCGATGAAGAATAGTTATCGCGTCAATCGACCAACCATTTATAATAATTTGTTTTAGAAAATAAAGAATCCTAAAAGTTATCAATTAAACAAACTACACACTTGATTAGATACAATGATATTTTGTGAACTTTAAAAGTTATAGCTATATTATATTCGGGGTTGATGGGACATTAAGAGGCTGTTTGATTTGCTTCTGACTCGGTCAAAATGTCTGACCCACTGACCTGGTCAGACATTTTGGCCGGTCAGCGTGTTTGATTATCACATTTTCGCGTCTGACCCGGTCCGACGCAACTGACCAATGCCTATTTTTCTCCTTACCCGGTCAGTTTTGGAACAAGCTCTTACCCGGTCATCACCTTCTGACCGAATAAAAGAAATCAAACAACCCCTAACTTAGATGTGTTGGTTCGATAGCATGGTGTGCATGTGAACTCTCGTCCTCTTCCTTCAATTTCTTACTTCAATGAATATGATCATTAATTAAAGTTGGTGTGATAATGCTTCCTTGACCTATGATAATAAAACAACCAATGGTTTAAAACCGGACCGGACAGTGAACCGGACGTCTTACCGGTCCGCTGGTCGGACCGGTTCAACCGGTCGGACGTAGATAAGAACAGTATAAAATTATAATTATTTTTTTATAAATATATGTAAAAATTACAAAAAATCAAAATAAAAAATTATATAAAAAACCGGTTCAACCGGTCCGGTTTCCGGTCCGACCGCCGGTTCGACCGGTCTAACCGCTGGTTCAACGTTAAAACGGTTTTCAGCACCGAACCAGACCGGATTGGAGTCCGGCTCCCGGTCCAATCGGTCGGAGCGGTCGGTCGGGTCCGGTTTTCAAAACCATGAAAACAACCGCATTAAATTTGTTTTATAAAGATTTATCATTTCTCTATTTTTTCCAATGATAAATGAAATTTACATTATGAAAAATTTTACTTAAAAAATTCAAACTTTCTGAGTTTTGAAATTACAAAAGTAAGTGGTTTTACTAATTAGCTGTATTATTTAAAATATAAAATATTATATAATAACAATCAAGTTTTAAAAGTACTGCTATAATTAGAAAATTATATATATTTGGCCTAAACTAGAACATTAAAACGAGTCATTGTCTGATTTATTTTTCTTTGTGTGAAGAAAGAAATGTAAGAGGAGATGTAGGAGTCTAGATTTTTAATATATGTAATTATATTAAAAAACAAGTTAATTGTTTTAAAAAATAAAAAACCTAAAACATAAATAAATGATGAAAGAATTTCATAATTAAAACAAAAAAACATGCTAAAAATATGTTAAAAACTATAATTTAAATGAAACAAGAAAACTGAGTAATTTAATTGGAACAATTTTTTGATTCAAGTGACATGATTGAAACACTTTTAAAACTTGATTATAATATACAAAGTTATCTCGGGAATTACGTAAATTAAATCACTTTGATATATACTTTTTTTTCCAACAAACTTAAAATGAAATTATAGTTGTATACGCTTAAAATATGAGAAACCAAAATGTGCCTTTGACCAGATTTTCCCCTCAACATGTGCATTTGACAAAGTCATCCCTAAAAATATTACCACACAACAGAGCCGTCTCCGATCATAAAATAGAGTCATTTGTGCCGCTCATCTTGAGTTCGAACGAAACTGTTTAGAAACGTGTCTTCATCCGTTCTGCTCATCTTGAGTTTGAACGAACCTATTTTGTGGTCAGGACGTCCATAATGAAGTCAGTTTGAGAGATGATCTGGTCAAATGAACATTTTAAAAAAAATAAATAATCAAAAGGATATTTTCAACATTATTCTTTAAAATTCACATCCTCACTTATCTTATCTATTACAGAGTAACTTTAGCTACATTATCAGCCACGCAACTTATGATAGTTGTTGATTGTTTTTTCCCTAAAATAACGAGATTACACTTATCCTTTCAAGTATTATTCTTTTAAGGAGGATCGTATGTTTTTTTCAAAAGATATGATCTTTCATATTACATGTAGTGAATGTGTGAATTAAATTTTGTCCCGCCTTGCACGTTATTATGATCACTAGGATTGAGTTATATTAAATATAATATTTAGGATAAAAAGACTGATTAGTAATCTTAATAATTAAAATTAAAACTTCTAATTAATACTTGATATCAATTTATGAAAAATAGGGTAGGAAATCTATTTAGTGATCACCCTTTAAAAAAGTGAAAAACTTGAATAAAGTAAACAAGGCGTCATTGACTAAAATATATTTTCATCGTTTTTTTCTTTAATTTGATATCAATTATTAACTAAGAAAATTGATGGTTAAAATTGTTTTTTTTTACCTTTTAGCTTACATACTATTTTTAATATAACTCAACCCTAAACATGAAATCTAAAATAGTTCTAATTAATTTAATGTGTATTTGCTACCAAGATTAATCATGTGGCTTAATCTTTTATATTGACGCATTTTATAGTCTAGCTTTAACTTTAGGACGATAACTCATATGTATATCTATTTTTACTCGTAAACTACTTTAATTATCAAAAATTTTACCCTATCTTCTCCTTAAACGTAAATGCCTCTATAAACCAAATGTAACCAAAATGAAAACCATGAAAAGAAACCAACGAGGTAAATACAAATGCGAAGGTGAATTAACAAATTTAATATGAACTTATAATTTAAATAATAATAATTATCAACTTTTGTGTGCATCATGAGTGGTACAATATGCATAAGTGGGTTGTACCCATCTTTTTTCTTTTTTTTTTAAATTTTTGACTTTTCTGTTTTAACCTAATACTTTTACATCTTTGACAATTTAGTCCTAATAATTTTTACTTTCAATTCTGATCGCTTATACTTTAGAGATTTACAAATTTTGTGTTTTACGTTTCATTCTAAATGTTGCGAGTTAACAAGCCGTAGCGTATGTGTGTGGTTCGACATTTGTAAGCTTATTTTTTCCCATTTAACGGTCCTGTCACAGTGCGTTGTTCCTAGATCGACTTGCTTATTGTTTTATATGTTTTACGTTACGCCTGCGTGGTTCAATGCTTTTACGTCTACTTTTTACTCTTTTTAGTTTGTCGTCTTTTATTTCTTCTTTAACACGATGGTAGTATGCCATTGGTGTTACTTGACACCGTTTTACGCCCCGGCCGCAACGCGGGAGCTTAATACTAGTATCTAATTAAACTACAAAACTACTCAAGTAATAAACAACAGAACAAAAATATAAAACCAATTCAATTCGTTCTGTACTTGTGTTCTAAAAACTTTATTATAAAAGGGCATGAATGCATTAAAATTTTAAACGTCTTATTTTCCTACCTAAGTAAGAAATGGAAGATGGTGAAGAACTCAAAACCTTTGTCATCATATGTTTTTTCGCCATCTGCTGCGGCTGCTACTGCTACTATATTTCTGCTAAGATCTTTACTGGCGTCCCGAGGTTACTCTCTCTCCTCCCCGTCATCACCGTCTTCTCCACCCTCCCGCTACCGCTCTCCACCGCCCATCTCGCCGTCCCCACCTTCTTTTTCCTCGTGTGGCTCGGTAACTTCAAACTCTTACTCTTCGCCTTCAACCGCGGCCCATTATCCACCACACCGCGGTTAGCACTCCTCACCTTCATCTCCATTGCTTTACTTCCAATCAACCCTAAACAACCTAACAACAAACTTACAAACCCTAATCAAAATACACTTCCAGTTTCATCACATAAACCGATTTTGTTGGCGATTAAAGCCGCGATTCTCGCTGTGATTATTAATGTTTATCAATACAAACATAACCTTCACATGACTCTCATTACAATCCTATGCTTTTTGCATATATACCTCGGTTTCGAACTAGGGTTCGCATTAACCGCTTGTTTGGTTAAGGTTTTTCACAAGTTCGATTTCTATATCGAACCACAGTTCAACGAACCATACCTAGCTACATCGCTTCAGGACTTCTGGGGCCGCAGATGGAACCTTATGTCATCGAGCATCCTTCGGGCCACAGTGTATAACCCGATTCGGGCCATCTTTACCCCGACTCTCGGGAAGCTTCGGGGCCGGATGCTTGCGATTTTTGTGACTTTTGTGGTGTCCGGGGTGATGCACGAGTTGATGTATTATTATCTGATGCGTGTTTCGCCTACGTGGGAGGTGTCATGGTATTTTGTACTGCATGGGGTGTGTACGGCGGTTGAGGTGGCCGTTAAGAAGGCGGTTAATGGCGGTTTTCGGTTGCATTCGGCGGTGTCGTGGTGGCTTACGATGGTGTTTTTGGTGGTGACTTGTTGGTTGTTCTTAGTGCAACCGATAAGGAAAGGTGTTGATGTCAAGATTATGAACGAATCTTCATTTCTGTTGAAAATATTTGGTGATTGTGTTATATACACACACTAATTTTTATTATTTAAACACTCTAATCTCTTTATCTTTCTATTTATGTATAAAAAAAGATAGAAAAAAAACTAATTAGAGTGTACCAGTAAAAAAAAACCCTAAAGGAAAGGTGATGCATGAGTTATGTAGGAACTAATAATCATGTGATTTTTAATTTATTTATAAGAAAACTTTTATAGAATCATAACTAAATTTCAATATTGTTCGTTGTAACTTCAATCCCATCTAACAGACTTTTTATAATAGTCATTCAAAACATGGACGGAAGATGCTAACGTTTTTGAAACAGTTAGGTTTAAAACTGTAATTTTTAAAATTTAGAGACGAAATGTGAAATTTTGGCATGTCTTAGAAAACTCGTGTGTAGTTTACTCTAATTTGAAAGATAAACATGGTTTATTTCTTCATAAGAGGAGATATAGAAAGCAGGGGCGGCCAATGGAGTAAGGTTATAAACGAACTAAAAGGAGGCAAGTTTGTGTTTATTTATTAAGATTTTATAAGTGTCCACGAATGGTACGAACACTTACCGAATGAAAGTTATTGTTCATATCTGTTCATTTAAAAATTGAACATGTTCATGAACACATAACCGAACAATTCACAAACACAAACCAAACGATTCACGAACACAAACCGAACAATTCACCAACACAAACGACCATATACTATTTAGTTAAGCTTGACATAATGATCTTCTACATGAATATGAACAAGCATATTACATCACGAATGATAAAGTATAACGTTGATCAAAAAAATAAAAATTCCCAAAATATATAAAATAAGGTAGATTAAATAAATTTTAAAATTATAAAATGTAATTCCCAATGCCGTCACCAACAGATCATGCCAAAAGCCGAGAATCTAAACCAACGCGGGTTGGCGACGACGGTCGGTAGTCGGAATGAAATTCAAATTTCAATTCCAACGAATTCTTACCAAGTAAACACAATGGCTCATGAAATTCAGATTTCAATTCAATTGGATTCCATTGAATTTCTGTATATATAACAAACGCCCCCAAGTGTTCTCGATCTTAATATTGTGATTTACAATTACCAACCAAAATTCCTGATCAAAAAGATAAAAACTAGATATATTTACAAATATAAGCGACTGACAAAAACTAAAATGCGTTAATCGTTGACCTAAATGCCTAAAATACATTTTTAAATATACTAGTCGGTGTGACCCGTGTGTTATGCCTTTAGGTCGCGAAGGTTATAAAAATTGAAAGATTTTTTTATGATAATTTAAAAAGCCTTTGTATTCGAAATACATGAAAACACAATAAACTTACATCATATAAATCTTTCTAAAGTTTATATCTAATTTATTCACTCCATAACATAAATATTATTATCTATTACCTCCTAGCTCCGACATAATTGAACACACTGATCACATTCAATTCACTCCCATTTCGACCCAAATATTTTAACACAATTGAAGATTCGTTAATGATCTTAACATCTACACCATTCCTAAACGGTTGGGCGAATAACCCCCAACTACCACTCATCAACACAAACGCCACCGTAACCGCCACCGACACCACCGGATGCAACTGAAAACCGCCATTAACCGCCTTCTTAACCGCCACCTCAACCGCGGTACACACCCCATGTAGTACAAAAAACCATGACACCTCCCACGTGGGCGAAACACGCATCAAATAACAGTACATAAACTCGTGCATTAGCCCCGACACTACAAAAGTCACAAAAATTGCGAACATTTGACCTCGAAGCTTCCCGAGGGTCGGGGTCAAGATGGCCCGAGTCGGGTTATACACCGTGGCCCGAAGGATGCTTGATGACATAAGGTTCCACCTGCGGCCCCAGAAGTCCTGGAGCGATGTAGCTAGGTATGGTTCGTTGAACTGGGGTTCGACCTTGAAGTCGAACCCTAGGAAAATTTTAACCAAAAGGGTAGCGAGGGCGAAACCCAACTCGAAACCGATGTACATATGCAAAAAGTAGAGGATTATAATAAGAGTCATGTGGAGGTAATGTTTATATTGATAAACATTGATAATTAGAATGAGAATTATGGCTTTAAACGCTAATAGAATCGGTTTATGCGATGCGATTGAGAGTTTGTTGTTAGGTTGTTTAGGGTTGATTGGGAGCAAAGCAATGGAGATGAATGTGAGGGGTGGTAACCGCGGTGTGGCGGATAAAGGGCCGCGGTTGAAGGCGAGGAGTAAGAGTTTGAAGTTACCGAGCCACACGAGGAAAAAGAAGGTGGGGACGGCGAGATGGGCGGTGGAGAGTGGTAATGGGAGGACGGAGAAGACGGTGATGACGGGGAGGAGAGACAATAACCTCGGGGCGCCAGTGGAGATCTGAGCGGAAATGTAGTAGCAGTAGCAGGCGCAGCAGATGGCGATAAACCATATGATGATGAAGGTTTTGAGTCCTTCACCATCCTCCATTTTTTGATTTGGTGGAAAATAAAGTGTCTAAAAATTCCATGCATGTCTTTTTTATAGTGAGAATTTAGAAATAATCACATGTTGTGTGTAATGGAAAATTTTCAAAATAAACATTTGAGAAATAAAATACCCTAAAAAACGAATTCAAACTCTCAAACATGTACTCTTTGAGTTATACTCTCATAGATCGATCGGATTCAATTCATGTGCTAATACAATTGATTCTTGATTTAAGTTCTATATCCGGAAGAGAATTAGAAACACGAAAATATTGAAAACAAATCAGATCAAATAGACATTAATTAATTATTATTTATATTATCAAGTTATTGGCCGAATCAGTTTGATCCTATGTGATCGAAACTGATTATAAGAAAGGTAGAAGGAGAGTGTCCTGTTATCAAACGAATTAAAACACACAACAATATAAAACCAACCTGTTAATCGATATTCTTCGGATGATGAACTGCATGGATGATATTCATGTCCTTAAAGGATTTTATGTGCTCTATCGCTGTAAGCTACAACGTAAACCCCCCGGATTTAATGCAGAACAAATATGATGTTCCAATAGCAATGGAACCAGACCAACGCAAAACTGGTGAGTAAACTGTTATAGAAAAAACGCAGATGAGAGAGGAGCTGTGATTTTGGGATGCTGAAACTAGTAGCAGAAGGCCTGTATTTATAGGCTTAAACCGTAACCGAATCTGAGAAAAACGAGGGATGAGGTTGACCCCCCCCCCGGTTCATGAATTTGGTTATGGCCCAAATTGCTTACTGAACGACTCTATCCACCATTTTTATCTCAAAGTGCACCTTAGAAGGGCCTATTTGCAAGCTCGCATTTCCGTATCCATCTCGGCTCGGTGTGCGTGTGGGCTTAGCCTTTCTTGTGGACCAACTAGCACTTTGGTAACCCATAATGGAAAACTCTTTATAAGTCACTCAAAATTTTCTTCCCCACCAATATGATACAAATGTAAACATACCAACTTACATATTTACTACTTGTAAATTTCCAACAGATAATCCACGACATGACGACATGTGTGCCCTAGAAGATCATGCCATAGTGGAGTGTTAAAATAACAAAAAATGTGGAAGCAGAAGCAAGGTATGTGTTGGTGAAGGGATAAAGTGGTTGGTACTATCATGTCTGTTTTAAATTCCTCCCACTCTTAAAATCCTTCATAAAAAAGCCAAAGGGATCAAACTCACATGAAATTCAATTATCGATGGTGAATCAACATGCAAAGATAAGCTTTTTAGTAAGTGGGGAAAAGAAGACATTTTAAGATGTAGGTTTTGACACGGTAAAGGTAAGGTGGTGTTATCTTATTCATGGATTGGTACAGGCAAACCATTACCAATGTATATGGACTTAATAAAATTAACAATAGAGGTAACTGAAACCCTACCTGCATTGAAATCATGTACATAGTGCTTCTTCGTATCCATATACCATTGTTCCTCAGTTCCCGATAGCATGTTCATAGCCTCAAAAGTGTATCCGAGGTTAGTTGGATCCATCGGGTTAAGATCTATCAGGTGAACCTGTGATGCAAGAGAGGATGGTGGACAATGGCCTTGGGACTGTGGTGATCTTCAAAATAGTGCATTCCATCAAGCCCGCCTAATTTTTGAGGCTACTGGTAATTTGTTTTGAACGTTAGATGTTATCATTTTTATCATACTCCACCTAATTTACACCGTAATTAGTTTACATATTATAGATAATGCATGTGAACCATTGACTTCAAGTAAAATTTTATCATTCTAATTTAAAATAACTTTGTCATTTGATCCACAACCCCACCTTATGGTTACCGAAAAATCATTTGTTTTTCAAGAAACAAATTAGTGTCATGGTGTCACATGTGATGTGTCATTAATTATTATTGAGTCGATATTATTGTTGAGCTGATAACTATTGTCGTCCTTTTAATATTGACAATCGATGAAAAAGTGATTTATGTCTTAGTACTTTTGATATATAAAAGTCATGCTATGTTTATTTCTATTTTCTATCTATTTATAGCTAAACATGAAAACTCGAATGCATTAATAACTTCCATACATATGTTATGTTAGTTATTTTCTCAGTATTGTCGTTTTATCTTCTACCTAGTTTTTTTTTTGTTTGTGCTACCCGGCATGGTTTGTTATTTTCCCTCGTTCTACGTAGTGTCACTTTGATCATTATTAACCCAACTATCATTAATTATAAAAATAAATACCGGCACGGGTTCAAATAATACCAATACCGGAAACAATGATGTACGCTAATAATCGATTCGATTTATCAGTGTACCACAATGGGCTACACTCGCTATAGTCCATGATATAAAAATAAGTACTTGATTTTAAATATAACTTTTTTCTTAAAGTTAACAAACGAAAGTTATCCCCCTCGCACTACACAATGTAATTTGGTCGTTATTCACTCGCACCACGCGGCATGAGTTTGATCGCTATCTCCTCGAATCGCCAAAAATCATAAAAGCTAAACGAAACTGCTCCTGATGATACCAATATCTGGAATAACTTTTCGCTCTAATCGATTCGTTCTGCCGCACCAATAACTACACTATCTATAAACTACGATATCCAAAAAACTACTCGATTTTGTTTGCAACTCTATTTTTATAATATATTGGCACGTTAAAAAAACAAATAAAGACAACCAAATAAAGACTGCCACCTATTCTGTTATTTTATATAATGAACGAAAGTTATTCTCTTGCATTACGTGACAGTAGTTTGACCTTTTTACCCCCACACAACCCTACTTAAATGACTTTGGTTATCTTCGCCTTGGCTCTCAAAGACCATTAAAACGACTACTGAAACCGGTTCCAATAACAATACCAAAAAAACTTTGTTTGCACTCATAATCGGTTAGGTTTGTACGTCACACCCGTTTTTAAAAACAAATTGATATTGGAACGTTGAAAAAAACTAAGCATAAATGTATATAGTACGAAAGGTGAAAGCGAAAAATAAATGAAAACATTAAATTTTGGAACGAAATTATAAAACATAAAATCATTGTGGCTAAACTTTACAGAAATCAACATATATTATTTATCAAAGTTACTTTTTTAAAACTAGAAGGGTGCCCGCACGATACGGTTGGCGTAATGTGATGGAACAACATTTTACATTCGGCACGCGTTTATGGTATTTTGTTATTCTTGTAGTATTTTATAAAAAACTAATATGTTAAGGACAAACGCGTACTAAAATGATGAAAATTTCAAAGGTTTATATTGTTCCTAAACTAATACAAATTTTAACCAAAAGGGTAGCGAGGGCGAAACCCAACTCGAAACCGATGTACATATGCAAAAAGTAGAGGATTATAATAAGAGTCATGTGGAGGTAATGTTTATATTGATAAACATTGATAATTAGAATGATAATTATGGCTTTAAACGCTAATAGAATCGGTTTATGCGATGAGATTGAGAGTTTGTTGTTAGGTTGTTTAGGGTTGATTGGGAGCAAAGCAATGGAGATGAATGTGAGGGGTGGTAACCGCGGTGTGGTGGATAAAGGGCCGCGGTTGAAGGCGAGGAGTAAGAGTTTGAAGTTACCGAGCCACACGAGGAAAAAGAAGGTGGGGACGGCGAGATGGGCGGTGGAGAGTGGTAATGGGAGGATGGAGAAGACGGTGATGACGAGGAAGAGAGAGAATAATCTCGGGACGCCAGTGGAGATCTGAGCGGAAATGTAGTAGCAGTAGCAGGCGCAGCAGATGGCGATAAACCATATGATGATGAAGGTTTTGAGTTCTTCACCATCCTCCATTTTTTGATTTGGTGGAAAATAAAGTGTCTAAAATTTCCATGGATGTTTTTTTATAGTGAGAATTTAGAAATAATCACATGTTGTGTGTAATGGAAAATATTCAAAATAAACATTTGAGAAATAAATTACCCAAAAAAAAACGAATTCAAACTCTCAAACATGTACTCTTTGAGTTATACTCTCATAGATCGATCGGATTCAATTCATGTGCTAATACAATTGATTCTTGATTTCAATTCTATATCCGGAACATAATTAGAAACACGAAGATAATGTTAAAAACAGATCAGACCAAATATAGATTAATTAATTATTATTAATATTACCAAGTTATTGACCGAGTCAGTTTGATCCTACGTGACCGAAACTGATTATAAGAAATGTAGAAGGAGAGTGTTCCGTTATCGGACGAATTAAAACACCCAATAATAAAAAACCAACATGTTAATCGATATTCTTCGGATGATGAACTACATGGATGATACTCCTGTCCTTAAAGGATTTTACGCGATCTATTGCTTTAAGCTATAACGTAAACTCCCATGTTTTAATGCAGAATGAATCTAATGTTACAACAGTAATGGTATCAGACCAACGCAAAGCTGGTGAGGAAACTGTTATAGAAAAACACAGATCAGAGAGGAGCTGTGATTTTAGGATGCTGAAACTAGTAGCAGAAGGCATGTATTTATAGGCTTAAAGCGTAACCGAATCTGAGAAAAACGGGGGATGAGGTTGACCCCCACCAGTTCGCGACTTCGGTTACACAGATGACCCAAATTGCTTACTGATCGACTCCATCCAGGGGCGAAGCTTAGTTGGGGCCAGGGTGGGCCCCGGCCCCCCTGCCCCAATGCTCGGTAGTGTTAGTTTTTGCGTTTTCGGGCCGAAAATTTTATAGGTATTGTGTCCGGCCCCTCTTGAAATGATTTCGTACAAAACTTACCGGTCTCCCGTGACATTCGGCCCCCTTAAGGTTTTTTTTCAAGTTCCGCCACTGACTCCATCCACTGTATTTATCTCAAAATTCGCCTCAAGCGTGCCTATTCGCGAGCTCACGTCCCCATCTCGATGCGCGTGTGGGCTTAACCCTTCTCTTGGCCCAACTAGCATTTTGGTGACCCATAAGGGAAAACCCCTTATAAGTCACTCAAAGTTTTCTCCCCCACCATTATGGGAGAAATATAAACATATCAACTTGCATATTTACTGCTTGTAAATTTCCAGCAGATAAATGATGACATGTGTGCCCTAGAAAATCATGCCATAGTGGAATGTTAAAAAAACAATAAATATGGAAGCAGAAGCAAGGTATGTGTTGGAGAAGGGATAAAGTGGTTGGTACTATCATGCCTATTTAAATTCCTCCCACACTTAAAATCCTTCATAGAAAAGTCAAAAGGATCAAACTCACAAGAAATTCAATTATCGATGGTGAATCGACATGCAAAGATAAGCTTTTTAGTAAGTGGGGAAAATAAGACATTTTAAGATGTAGGTTTTGACACGGTAAAGGTAAGGCGGTGTTATCTTATTCGTGGATTGGTACAGACAAACCATTACCAATGTATATGGACTTAATAAAATTAACAATAGAGGTAATTGAAACCCTACCTGCATTGAAGTCATGTGAATAGTGCTTCTTCACTATCCATATGCCATTATTCCTCAGTTCCCGATAGCATGTTCATAGCCTTAAAAGTGTATCCGAGGTTAGTTGGATCCATCGGGTTAAGATCTATCAGGTGAACCTGTGGTGCAAGAGAGGATGGTGGACCATGGCGTTGGGACTGTGGTGATCTTCAAGATGGTGCATTCCATCAGGCCCGCCTAATTTTTGAGGCTATTGGTAATTTGTTTTGAACGATAGATGTTAGATGTTATCATTTTTATCATACTCCACTTATTTCACATCGTAATCAGTTTACATATTATAGATGATGCACTTGACTTCAAGTAAAATTTTATCACTCTAACTTAAAATAACTTTGTCATTTGACCCACAAACTCACCTTATGGTTACCAAAAAATCATTTGTTTTTCAAGAAATAAATTAGTGTCATGGCGTCACATATGATGTGTCGTTAATTATTATTGAGCCGATATTATTGTTGAGCTGATAACTATTGTCGTCCTTTTAATATTGACAATCGATGAAAAAGTGATTTATGTCTTAGTACTTTTGATATAAAAGTCATGCTATGTTTATTTCTAGTTTCTACCTATTTAGAGCTAAACATGAAAACTCAAATGCGTTAATAACTTCCATACATATGTTATGTTAGTTATTTTCTCAGTCTTGTCGTTTTATCTTCTACCTAGTTCTTTTTCGTTCGTGGTACGCGGCATGGTTTGTTATTTTCCCTCGTTCTACGTAGTGTCACTTTGATCATTATTAACCCAACTATCATTAATCATAAAAACAAATACCGGCACGGGTTCAAATAATACCAATACTGCCAACAATGATGTTCGCTAATAATTTGTTCGATTTATCAATGTACCACAATGGGCTACACTCGTTATAGTCCATGATATAAAAAATAAATACTTGATTTTAAATATAACTCTTTTTAATTTAACAAACGGAAATTATCCCCTCACACAACACAATGTAATTTGGCCGTTTTTCACTCGCACCAAGCGGCATAAGTTTGATCGCAATCTCCTCGGATCGCCAAAAAGCATAAAAGCAAAATGAAACTGGTCCTAATAATACCGATATCTGCAATAACTTTTCGCTCTAATCGATTCGTTTTGTCATGGGACCGCACCAATAACTACACTCTCTATAAACTACGATATCTAAAAAAGTACTCGATTTTGACCGCAACTCTATTTTTTAAAATATATTGGCGCGTTAAAAAACAAATAAAGACAACCAAATAAAGACTGTCACCTATTTTGTTATTTTATTTAAGAGTTAATTACATAAATAGTCCATGTGGTTTATCTAAAGTAACAGGTTTAGGTACTAAGTAAAGAAAGTAACATGTTGGGGTATTATGTTTTCAATTTTGTAACTAGATTGGGTATTAAGATTAACACACGTTAACTTTTCTATTAAATTTAGTTAAAATGGCCAAAATACCTTTTGACGGACTATTTTTGTAAACTTACCTCTTTTTAAATCAGGGACTATTTGTGTAATTTAGTTATAACCAACCCCAACCCATCCTCCTACCATCATAGCCTTTTTCAGACCACCACCACCGTTATATCCACCACCGTCGCTGCCCAACACCATTCATCCACCACCGTCGCTGCCCATTACCATTCATCCACCACCGCTGCTGCCCAATACCATTCATCCATCGTCGTCACCGCCCATCACCATTCATCCATCGTCGTCACCGCCCATCACCATTCATCCACCACCGTCACTGCCCATCACCATCCACCATCGTCAGCATCTATCTCTGCAGGCCATCGTCCACCAGGCTCATCACCCAACCCTCCTGCCCACCAGCCACTAGCCCACAATCCAACACCCATAAGCACCACGATGACCAGCCACCATTACCAACATTACCGCATCATCACCCCATCACAACATCACCACCATCACCATCACCGCATCATCACCACATCCACATTATCACCATCATCGCAATATCACCGTCATCATCACCACCACCTTCACCATCATACCATCATCATCATCATCATCTCACCAAATGCCCTTCATGTTTCGCTGTTAAACCCAACAAATTTTAAAAACCCTAAAATGGAGGTGGTGTGGTGGTATGCGCCTGGATTTAGATCTAAATCAGAGAGTTTGATGGTATATGGTGGTTAGATTGTGGTATATGATAGCTAGATGGCGATGATAGTGACCTAAGTACATGGTTGTGGTGGCTGGTGGTGGGTGGTCGGATGGATTTTAGGGTTTTACAGGGCAAAATGAAAGGGGGAGTTAGTAATGATGCCTGATGGTGACGATGAACGAAGATGGATACGGTGGCGTGAGGTGGAGGCGGTGGTGACCAACGATGATAGGCGATGGTGGTGACCGACGGTGATGGCCGGCAGTGATGACTGGCGGTGATAGGCGGCAGTGGTGACCGACAATGATAGACGACAGTGGTGGACGGCGGTGATAGGCGACAATGGTGACCGGCGATGATAGATGTGAAAATTTTATATATACATATATATATATATATATATATATATATATACATATATATATACATATATACATATATATATATACATATATAGATACATATATATATATATATATATAGATATATAGATATATAGATAGATATAGATATACATATATATATACATATATATAGATATACAGATATATATAGATACATATATATATATACATCTCTATATCTATATATATATATATATATATCTATATATATCTCTATCTATCTCTATCTCTATATATCTATATCTATCTATATATAGGGGAGGGATCAAATGAGAACTCCCTTTTTTGTGAGAACTCTAGGAACCAATGTGAACCACTAGTTTTCAATGACAAAATTGTAATTAACAATAACATAATCAAAAAATCATAAAATAAAAAATAATAAAAAAATAAAAAAGTAAAAACACAGAAGTGTTTCTCTCGTTTCCCTCTACCATTAAAAAAAATAAAAAAAATTATAAAAAATAAAAAAATCTCGTTTTTTTACGAACGTCATTTTACACATATGTAATTCTTGGAATTACACATGTGTAAAACAGAATTTACACATATGTAATAACTAATTTACACATGTGTAAATAACGGGTGGACGAATTTTTTTAAACAAATATATCAATATGGTAGGCGTTGGAAAGATAAAAAAATAATGAAATTAATGGTGAAATTTTTATGAAAAAATAATGTCATGAAAAAAAGTTATGAACGTTTTAAAAAAAAAGGTGGAAGTGGCATGTGACTTGCATGTGACTAAAATGTGTGGTTGATATTGGTTCCTAGAGTTCTCACTGAAAAGGATGGTTCTCAAGATAACCCTACCCTATATATATATATATATATATATATATATATATATATATATATATATATATATATATATATATATATATATATATATATATATATATATATATATATATATATATATATATATATATATATATATATATGTGTGTGTGTGTGTGTGTGTGTGTTATATAGTATTATTTTAGTTAAATTACACTATTGGTCGCTCTAGTTTACATAATAAGTCATTTAAGGTGAAAAGACCAAAATACCCTTATATTTAACAGAAATTCTAACGTCTGTTAGTGTTAATACTCAAGCTTCTTACAAAATTAAAAGTGAATACTCAAACTTGTTACTTTTTTGCTTAGTACCTAAACTCGTTACTTTAGATAAACCACATGCACTATTTATGTAATTAACTCTTTATTTAATGAACGACAGTTATTCTCCCGCATTACGTGACAGCAGTTTGACCTTTTTACCCCCACACAACGCTACGTTAAATGACTTTGGTTATCGTCGCCTTGGCTCTCGAAGACCACTAAAACGACTACTGAAACCGGTTCCAATAACAATACCAAAAAAACTGTTTGCACTCATAATCGGTTAAGTTTGTACGTCACAGTCCGTTTTAAAAACAAATTGATATTGGAACGTTGAAAAAAACTAAGCACATCCTTGAATTTCGTTTTCTAAAAGAAAATGTTAACTAATAAAAGTTATTACACAAAGACGAAACCATTAGAAAATAAAACGAGCTTAAATAATAAATGTATATAGTACGAAAGGTGAAAGCGAAAATTAAATGATATTCTAAAACATTAAATTTTGGAACGAAATTATAAAACATAAAATCATTGTGGCTAAACTTTACAGAAATCAACATATCAAACTTACTTTTCTAAAAACTAGAAGGGTGCCCGCACGATGCGGCGAGCGTAATGTGATGGAGCAATATTTTACATTTGGCACATGTTTATGGTATTTTGTTATTGTTGTAGTATTATACAAAAATCTAATATGTTAAGGACAAACGCGTACTAAAATAATGAAAATTTCAAAGATTTATATTGTTCCTAATATAATACAAATTTTAAAGGTTCATATGGTTCCTAAAATAATGTAAAGTTCAAATAGTACAAATATTTTCAATTTTTATGTAAATGTTAGTAAATATAGAGTAGTTATGTAACTAATTGTAGGAGGGGTAATCCGTACATAATAATATAATT
The DNA here is from genome assembly GCA_025215565.1 of Flaveria ramosissima. Lineage (NCBI taxonomy): Eukaryota > Viridiplantae > Streptophyta > Magnoliopsida > Asterales > Asteraceae > Flaveria > Flaveria ramosissima. Next base: position 42,447,854 of record CM046044.1, on the reverse strand, counting down.
AATATTTTACCATTAAAAGTGTTTGTACCTTATGCATTGAGTAAGGTGAATGTTCTTAATTTTAGGGTATCTTAAACTACCAATCTCATATGTTTTATATATAGTATAGATGAAAGTAATTGGCGGAAGTATTAAGTCTAGAACAATGTTAAACATGGACTTAAAAGTAACAATTGTAACAAAATCAAAATATTAAAGAATATCGTAATAACAGAATTCGATGGAGTTAGTTAGTAATATTTGAATTTGGTGCTTTATAAACCTTATTTTTAAAAGTTGATATATATTATTTAGTTTAATTGTATTTAAAATTGTTACAAAATCCCTAAAATAATGGATAGGGTTGTTCTTAAAATATCAATAGTTTAAATTTGTTAAACATTTATGCAAGTGCTAGTAAGTGTACTATTATCATGTAACTAATTATAAGGTGATAATCCGTACATAATGATATAATTACTATTTTATCTTTAGAAATGGTTGTATCTTATGCATTAAGAGAAATAAGTGTTTTTAATTTTAAAGTATCTTAAATTACTCATATTAATTTTATATATAGTATAAACAGATTAACACAATGGAGTGCGGTCTTTTTTTTAAAAATTTAGGAAAATAATTAATTTACTTTGACACAATCTAACCGTTACACTCTCATCTCAGCTGAGTCAACCATCACCTCCAACAGTGCCTATCTTGAGACCTCAATATCCCCATCATCGCAAATTAGAGAGGCCACCATCGACACCTACTCATCCTTATAATTAAATTAAAACCTATCATCTTTTTTCTTTATTTTACATTTGAATAATATTTTATTTATATATATATATATTTATAATTACTCTTTTTTTCTCATTCACTAACAACAATTTCCAAAAAAAATTTAAAAAATTGTAGAGGTTGTTTAGTTTTATCCCAAATATATGAAAAACGATACAATCACCATAAACTTTATCCCTCTTTCACTCACAACCACTCACACACATCACTTATAATATAGGACAATCACTCACATAAAAATAGAAAATGAGCTGTGAATGCTCTAAGCCACCGCCACTGTTGTTATATTGGTCAAAACGGGAAGAACATGGGCTCTAGTGGTGCTATAAATCGAGGAACAAAAAGGAAGATGATGGTGGCGGCAGACGGTGGCGTCATGGCCGGGACACTAGGTAATTTTTAATACTTTTCACGAGCGTCAGATCTTTAAGTGAACATTAATGGTAATATTAATATTCCATTGTCGTGACACTTGACGTGTCGCAATTCTGATAAAACCTGTTATTTCTTACGTTTACTATTTATCAATATGAACTTTCGTTTGTAAGCTTATAATAAATCATGTTATGATTTGTTAAATGTATCTAATTAGTTTGAGCTTAAAATTATCGAATTGAGTGTTAATTGATTCTGAATCTCCTAATGGGTCTTATCGGGCCTCGTATGTTGACTTTGGGCCTTTGTTATAACTTATAACTTTTAAAGGTTTTCTTAACGAGTCGAATTTCAGAGTTATCATACCAACACACCTGTAATAAAGGAAAAAAAATTACGACATCCGGTTTATTTATCTTTCTCATTGTTTATATTGGGTTGAAGAAGTACAACATACACTTAAATTATTGTTGTAGAGTGAATTGAAGTGTATATTGTTGGTGATTTTAATGTTATTAATATTACTTTATATAATATAATTCACTCAAGAGTAAGGGAGATATTAATAAACATATATACGAGTTATAAGATGCGGATTACACATTCGATTATAATTGTTTTTTTATTCTTCTTTCATGCACAAACGATCATGGCTATTCTTATTTCATACACCATATGTTCCTAACTTAATACATGGTTTTATTCTTTTTTATTTTGTTCTTGAAATTTTAACTTTTAGATGCATGCAATATGATTAGTTGTTTTTTTAACGTTTTTGTGGTGTAAATGAAGAGTAGATTTGATAGGTGTGTGAATTTATTGTTTAAAAATATAGTAGCACTAATGGTGGTATTTTTTGAACAACAAGAAAGTTTATTATAAAAGAAACTAGCAATACTAGATTACACAAGGGAGATTCAGAAAACTTTCACACCCTACTATATACTCTAATACTCTATGCTTAACCTAAGAGTAAGTTACCATTTTTATCTCCCTTAGCACATCTGACGGGCTCGATGTAATGTTCTTCGATATCTTTGCATTTCTAGTCTTCCAAATACACCACAAAAAGAAAGATAGAAGTACAACAAGAGGAGGCTTCCTGTGGCTCACACTAAAAAGACTACTCATTCAAAGAACTAAGTGTTTGGTGGCCGAACCGAGTTTACCGACACTCTTGGAAACTTGCACCATGACCACACTCACAAGCAAAACTACATCTGGTCAAAATGTGGTATGCTTGTTTTTATACATATCACATAAGGTACAACTGGTTTCATTTTTGTCGAAATCTGATTTAATATCACCCTCCAAACATAAGTGTTAACTTTCAAGAGGACCGAAAGAAGCCAAGGGAATTTGAGATCATCATGATCATATTGGGTTTTATGGAGTTGAGACCAGGATAGAAATCTATTCAAGAAGCAGATTAATAAATTAAAGACTTTGGTTCATTTTATTTTTATTAATTACAGCTCATTATAATGTTTTCTTGGGGAACAAGTTAGAAAATCTTAATCTTGTGTTTCATATAGTTGCATATGGCAACATGCAACCAATGACGTCTAATTTTGTCATTTTTAAGATTGTTTTTTATCCTGAATTCCTAATAGCAATTAACTCGTCATTTGTTAATAAGGGTGTTGGGCTTGTTCAAGTGGACTTATAGCTGGGCTTGTTGCAAATGGGCTGTACATTGTGGGTTGAGCTCATTTCATTCAACCATTCATAATTTCATTCACTCAACACTCTATTTTGAATGCTCTTGGTTGTTTGTATTCTCTGTAATCATCATTGTCATTCTGCGTAGTCGACTTGCAACAATGCAACTCGTCGTTGCAGGTTTGATTTATTTACATCCTTTGGCATCTGTGTCGGCTCTAGATAACAATCTTTAATATTATTAATCTAGGTTGTTTAGGGTTCATTCATCTTTGAAGATATTTGTAAGGATATTTGATTTTTGTTTTAGTTTTATACAACAAATTTTAAGTTTTGATGTTTCCTGATAGACACATTGATATATTTGCTTGTTTGAGATGCGAGCCACTAGAGAGAGGTTCGAAGCAACAAGCATATGACACTCGTGGTGTAGAGCGATGAAAGGGAAACGAGTCGGAGTATGAGTGGCTTGGATAAGCGGCCCTGCAACATATAACATCCTTGAAATTGAGGGGTGTTAGTTGTACCAGGTTGGTGGGTTCCAAAAGAAGTCGAATCATCAAACCTAAGTACAATTCATATACATATTCAAATTACAAAACGTTAATCATAATATAACAATTAATATCTTGAACCTAAACACTCTTTTTAACCCACTTATCTAAACATGTCAAAAGAACTAACAAGAGATATATAAAGAGCTCGCAAACAAGCATAATGCATAATGGTTTATAAACAAGCTAATGAATTCTTATAAATAGGTTAAACTAGTACTAAGCCCACACGTTACAGCAGGGCAATATACCGTGTCAAGTAGCACCAATATTATACTATCGTTAGCAACCACCAACACGGAAAACTCGTATTAATAATGAAATAAAAAAGATAAAAATAAAAATAAACGGAAAGTAGAGGTAAAAACATTAAATCACGTATGTGAGACATTAAACATTAAAAACAACAACTAAGTTAATCGAGGACCTGCACGTTGCAATAGAGCCGTTAAATGGGAAAATTTGGCTTAACAACATTGAATCACACGTGCACGTTACGATGTGTTAACTCTCAAATTTTAGACCGAAATGTAAAAGAAATATTTGTAAGTAGTAATCTAAAGTTAAAGTGAAAATTTGTAGGGTTTATATTGCAAAAGTTGTAAAACTATTGGGTTGAAAAATAAAAATTTCAAAGAAAGAAAAAGAACAAAAGTATTGATAACTCTTAATGTTTATGGCATAACAATTGATGCAACTCTAACTTGATAATTAGTAATATTTAAATAGAATAACATGTAAACTATTTAACTAACAATTTATAAAGCTAAACCTTAACACAACCAATTTAATCAAACACCTTGGTTGGTTTAATATGAATTTACAAGTACCATACCAACATAAATAATGTTGTACAACATAAATTTAAAGAATGCTGCGTACCTAGTGCCTGATTAAGCTCCCGCTTTACGCAGATACCATAGAAGAGTCGGATCGTTTCACAATCTTATACACACAGTCTAACTCTACACTTCGTACGTACGAACGACTGTTTCGAGTTCCAATTGCTCGAATTCATAAAGTTTAAGGATATCAAAATACAAAAATTTTGGCCTTGATATAATCCATAACCAACGTATACTCCCGAAGTATTTTCACATCCAAACGACTTCTAATCAACGGCGGAAAAAACAACCACATACCGGTGGCCACCACAAACGCCACCGTCAACAACCACCTAACAAACTCCGGCAACCGCAAACGCCCACCGGCAAAATATCTCTTCACAACCATCTCCACCACAACACACACCCCATGGAGCACGAAGAATGACGTCATCTCCCACGTGGGCTCCTCACGTGACAACTGATAAACAAACAGCTCGTGCATCAATCCCGAAACAATAAACGACGTCATCACGCCGGCGAGTGGGGCCCACTCGTGACCGGAGAAAACTGACCGGACGGGTTTTTATACGGTGTGACGCAGAGTATTTGTTACCATGAGGTTCCATCGTCCCCAAAAGTCCTGCAACGATGTCGCGAGGTACGGATGATCGGACGACGGTTCGAGCTCTAATCCGATTAACAGAACGAGAAGAACATTCATCACAGCAGCAACGATGTCGATTATGAGAAAAAGCAAACCACAGTAGATGATCAATACAACAGTAGGATGATAATGAAATCGATGTTGATGATTCAACACGATCCGAACAAGTACGGAGAAGATCACAACCTGAAACCCTAATTTCGATCTGAATTCCGATCTGAATCGGAATCGGAAACGATCTGTGGTTGTCGATTTGATTGGTAGCGAAGTGAGTGTGATGAATCGGAGGAGTGAATCGTCGGGGTTAAATGGCGATTGATGGAGATCGAATGCGAATCGGATGAGTTTGAAGTTGGTGAGCCATGTGGTGAAGGAGGCGGTGATGGCGGTGGTGAAGACGGAGGAGCAACGGAGGGGGAGGATGGTGAAGAGGAAGATGATGGGGATGAGGGAGATGAATCTGAAGATGCCTTTGGGGAGCTTTGAGGAGATGAAGTAGCAGTAGGAGAGTGATGATGTGATTGTTGATGTGTAGATGATGAAGCTTTTTGCTGTTGCTTCCATGGCGTTTGTGAGTCGGTGAGTTATTTGGGGTTTTGATCGAAGTGAGGAGATTGAAGTGGAAGACGAGGTGTTTGTGGAGTTTTTATTCAACCCCTTTTAAGTTTTGTTTTGTTTTGTTTTGGTTTGGTTTACTTATCAATATTGAGTCTCTATCAATGTGGAAAAACTGTTCACGATAGCCTATAAATCAATTTGAAGTTTTGAATTAATAAATATAAGATGTATGTGTGATTATTTTTCTTAAAGGGAATTCTTAAAATGTTCTTGTTGAATTTTTTTTTTACCTTAAAGTGTCGTTTTAAAAATAAAACTACCTTTTAAATGTCTCTGGCGGATAAAACGTCGGCGTCTATCTCGACGCCTATTTGATACTGTGTAATAGTTGCATTCGCTTCTAATGTGTACTTTATTAATTATAGAGTAAATTACTATTTTAGCCTGTGTGGTTTGATTAAAATTATGATTTCAATCCAATAATTTAATTGTTACACTTACAATACAATAGTTTTAGGGTTTGTCTCAGTTTCAATCCAAACCTCTAATTAACACCGTTAAATAATTTTAGAAAATAATCTTTTATAGAAATGAATTGAGTAATATATTTATTTTAATTATAACTATGTCATACGTCACTTAATTTGATATGTCATAAAAAGTTAACGGAGTTAACGAATAGTTAAATTGAAACTGTTAAATTAGTAATAAAATCGAAAATTATGATTAATACTGGTTAAATTGTTAGTTGAGATTAATATTGGCTAATGTCAATAATTTGAAATATCAAATCCAAGTTTTCAATTTTTTTAATTTTTATATTGTCAAGCATCTATATAGTAGATTCGGTTGCCTTTTCCGTTAAAAACATTTCAAGGGATAATTTTTGAAAGAAGCATTTTGAAATAATTTAATAGAAAAAGAAGACTTTCAATAATTTTTCATTTTCATAATACGGTAACTGAAAATGAAATGAGTTTCTACCACATCATTTACGTTTGATGATACGATTGATCGAGGATGAGAATAAAAAGCGTAAAACAAACAATATCAAACTTAGGGGTTGTTTGTTTGGTCTGACCCGGCTAACCCGGCTGACAGGCTGACTCGGTCAGCCGGTCAGCCGGTCAGCCCGTTTAATACGCGTGAAATCAGATCTGACCGGGTCATTTTGGTCTGACCCGGACCTGGATTTGAAACATGCTGACCGGGTCCATCCGCCACCGCGCGACCCCTTTGCGAACGCCCATCCTTACCGCGCGACCCCTTTGGTGGTTGTGGTGGTGGAGGCCGGTGGTGGTCGGGAGGGGATGTAGAGAAGGGGCGAGAGAGATGGAGATGATGACGGTGGTGGTTCGGCGCTCCCTCACGGTGGCCGGCCGGCGCTCCTTCATGGTGGTGAAGAAGATGTTGGTGATTTTGGTGGTGGTGTGGTGATTTTGATTATTGTCTGATGAGTATATATATATATATATATATATATATATATATATATATATATATATATATATATATATATATATATATATCTATATATATATAATATGATTGTTTGTTTAGTAGTTGATTTAAAATATATTCTAGTTGATTAAAAATATACGGTTTTTGAGTTAGTCAGATACTAAATCAAACAACCAAGTTTCGGTCAGATGCTTACCAAGTCAGAACTTCTAACTAGGTCAGCTTCTGACTCAGTCAGATCTTACTCAATCAGCGTAATCAAACAGCCCTTATCTAGTTAAACTCCTATCCTAGATATTAATCCAGTAGAAGTTTAAAACCGTTTTACATATAAAGGTTACAAATTAAGGTGTGAAGTATTGTTTGGTTGTGTAATTTTTAAGTTTCATTTTTATAGTTTTGTTTTTTAATTTTTTAAACTTTTAAATTTTTAATTTTTTAATTTTTTAATTTTAATTTTAGTTAAATGGAACTTTTATTAATTGAATTGTGTTTTTAAATATATGAATAAATGTTATGGGTGGTGAGATTCCCATCCACCCTATATAGGGTGGTTTGAGGATAATTATAAATAAAAATGACGGGTCACGGTCATATTCATTACTTAATTACGAAACTTAATAACATTTTTAGGAGAAAGTTCACATTAGTTAAAAATAACACTCTGGCTCATCTGAAACCTTATATTATTTTTTGTCACGTGTATACTTGAACCCAAAACTTCTACATATTTTTATAAGATCTTGAGTTAGCTCAATGTAACCACTTGAGTTATGGTTTTCTAATTACACTCTACTTTAACTTCATTTACACTCTATTATATTAATTGTACTGACAAATATCTTTTTCAAAATTTAAACAAATTGTGGTAAACATCTATGTTTTAACAAAATCTATATCTATATCTATATATATAGTAAAAGAAGGTTTTAAGATGCCACTTGGCACAATTCTAGACCATCTATTTTAATTTTTCCGCTTCTCTCTCCTATTAAATATTACATTGAATAGTAATAATATTATTTAATTACTTTTGAGATTAAATATTGTTTTCCAATAAATTAAGAAAAAGATGCTTTTATAAATGTAACTTCTAAATAAATAAAATTTTAAAAATTTCTAAAACAACAATCATTTTTAATTATGAAATAGTTTTAAAATGGGTTTTTTAATGATTTTTTATAAAACAAAATTAACTAAAACTAGGAGTTATAATAAAACAAATTTTAATATTAATATTTTTTAAAATGATTTGTTTTGAAAGAAAATGATTATAAAAAAGCAATTAGGGTTTAAAAACAAAAGTTTAAAACAATGATATCATTGTTCTATCAACTAGATTCTTACTTATTAGCAATTTCAATCATATCGTTTTATAATTTATAAATTTAAATTACTAGTTATTTAATATTTTATTTATTCAACTCGTATAATGGGGGTACTAACCTAGTATCATATATGTACACATAATTTAATAATTACAATCTATCTATTATAATAAACAAGGTTTTGAGTTGACACTTGTCATGATATTAGACCTCTTAATCCTAATTTTTTCCGCTTCTCTCTTATATTAACTATTTACATTAACTACTAATTATATTATTTGATTATTTTTTATATTAAAATAGTTTATAATAAATTAAAAAAGTGTTTTTTATAAATATAATTTCTAAAGAAACAATCTTTTGTATAACATAAGTAATTTTATAAAATATCAAAATTTTTAAAATAGAAAATAATTAAAATTAGTGTTTTTAGAAATTAATTTTTTTATGAACCATAAAGTTAAAATTTAAAGTTATAAGAAGAAATTTTTAGAAAACGACATTTTTTTAAAACGTTTTGATGGAGAACGAATTTTTTAAAATTTTTAGATAAAAGAAATTAAAAACAGAAGTTCAAAGAAAATAATATCATTGTTTTGTTAATTATAGTCCTTATATATAATTATAATTATTTAATATTTCAAAATATCAATTTATAATTAATAAATTTTCATTACTAACTATTTAATATTCTATTTATTCAACCCGAGTAATATACGAGATACTAACCTAGTTAATAATATCATTAGGGCCTCTTAAATGCACCATAATGCACACCACCAAATCTTAAATACGCTCTTATATCCTATAAAGTCTTTTCTTTCATTTATTTATTGACTCAAAATAATTATCAACTCGATTTTATGATTTAGTAATTCAGGTAAAACTAAATAAGTATGAGTAAACTAATTAAAAAAATTAAAACTTATTTATCATTCTGTATTTTTTTTAAAGAAAATATTATATTTCATATAGACTTAAAAAAACAAAAGGAATTAATCATGTCAAGTTGTCAACCATCGAATGGGCGGCAAACTGGCAACCGCCAGTATCCATAATAAGAACCATTTATAGTAAATTAGAAACTGACATGATTGACCCTACTTGGTTAAAAAATGGCATAACTGGACCCTACAGAATCGATATGTGTCAGAATTACCCCAAACAGAAAAGAAATTTGCCACATTTACACCCTACATGTTTCAATCATCACATTTCACCCCAATTTAGACCTCAAAAAGTCCACCACAATCGAATACTCATCTATTGGTTTAACATCCACACCATTCCTCAATATCTGCGGCAAAAAAAGCCAATCACCAGTCACCGCCACAAACGCCACCGTAACCACCACCGACAACGCCCTATGCAACCGGAACCTACCGCCAACCACCTTCTTCACCATCACCTCCACCGCGCGTACACACCCCATGCACCACAAAAAACCACGGCACCTCCCACGTAGGCCGTACACGCGTAAGGTAAAAGTAAATCAACTCATGCATTAGCCCCGACACCACAAACGTCAACACAATCGCCGGCAACCGGCTCCACAACTTGGGCGTTTAATATCAACAATGCGTTTTGGACGTTTTGACTGTAGATGAGAGGAGAACTCCACAGTTAAGCGTGCTCAGGTGGGAGCAATCCAGGGATGGGTGACCTCCCTGAGAAGTTTCACCGGGAAACCAAAAGCAAATTCGTGAGCTTCTCGTGGGCAAGACAGACAATATTGTTGGTGTGAGAGGCCGGGTGTTACAACATAATTAAGATAAAATATATATAATTATATTACTCAATTTTTACGTTTCTTTGTCTTCAATTCACTCAACCAGTGTTAAAAGCGTTACGTTGAATAATTTTAAAAAAATAATCTTTTATAGATGTATTGAGTAATATCTTTATTTTTAATTATAACTATGTTATATGTCACGTCAATTGATACGTAATAAAAACTAACAGAGTTAACGAATAATTAAACAGAGACTAATAAATTACAAAATCAAAAGTTGTGATTAATACTGGTTAAATTGTTAGTTGAGATTAATATGGCCAATGTAAATCATTTGAATTATTAAAAATCAAGTTTTCAATTTTTTAAATTTTACATGGTCGAGCGTCTATATAGTAGGTTCGGGTGCAATTTTTGTAAAGAACAATTTAAGGGATGGTTTTTGAAAGAAGCATTTTGAAATTTTGAAATAATTTAATAAAAAAAGAAGACATTCAAGGAATTTTTCCTTTTCATAATACGGTTTTAACTGAAAATGAAACGAGTTTCAAACACATCATTTAAGTTTAATGATACGATTGATCGAGGATGAGAACAAAAAGCGTATGACAAACACTATCAAACTCATCTAGTTAAACTCCTATCCTAGATATTAATCCAGTAGAAGTTTAAAATAAAAAATCCATTTTGCATATAAAGGTTACAAATTAAGGGATGAAGTATTGTTTGGCCGTGTATATATTTTAGGTTTCATTTTTTATAGTTTTGTTTTTTAATTTTATAATTGTAATTTTAGGTTCATTTTAGTTAAAGGGTACATTTATTAATTGAATTGTGTTTTTAAATTTATATAAAAAATGTTGTGGTAGTGAGATTGCCATCCACCTTGTATAGGGTGGTTTGAGGATAATTATAAATAAAAGTGAGGTGATAAACTTTTAAGGTTTATTTTAACGCCTAATTGAAACGCTAACGAGTTACTTGCTCACCTGATTATTTCATTACTTCAAGTACAAAAATTAAGACCAATATAAAAAAAAACCTCATATTAGTTAAAATGAAAAACACACACACTTGCCCACATGTAACTGCCCTTTATTTTTTGTTACATGTGAACTTGTATCCAAAACCTTCACTTATTTTTATGAGATTTTAAGCTATCTTATTTTAATTATTTTAGTCAATGTTTTCTAACTGCATCTTACTTTATTTTTTATTTACACTTTATTATATTAATTGTATTGACAAATATTTTTTTTAAATTTAATCAAATATGCTCAACATCTATGATTTTTGCAAAATTAATAATATCATTAGGGACTCTCAGAAGCACATAATGCACATAATGCTAATTAAAATATTTTTAAAAATTTATTACTATTTTATAACATTTATAAAAAAAGAAAATAATATATTTCATATAGATTTTAAAAAAAGGAATTAATCATGTCAACCATCGAATGGGCGGCAAACTGGCAAACGCCAATATCCATAATAAGAACCATTTATGGTAAATAAAACTGACATGATTGACCCTACATGGTTAAAAAGTGAAATAACTGGCCCTACAGAATCAATATGTGTCAGAATTACCCCAAACAGAAATGAAATTTGCCACATTTGTACCCTACATGTTTCAATCATCACATTTCACCCCAATTTAGACCTCAAAAAGTCCACCACAATCGAATACTCATCAATCGCTTTAACATCCACACCATTCCTCAATATCTGCGGCAAAAAAAGCCAACCACCAGTCACCGCCACAAACGCCACCGTAACCACCGCCGACACCACCCTATGCAACCGGAACCTACCGCCAACCACCTTCTTCACCACCACCTCCGCCGCCGTACACACCCCATGCACCACAAAAAACCACGTCACCTCCCACGTCGGCCGTACACGTGTAAGGTAAAAGTAAATCAACTCATGCATCAGCCCCGACACCACAAACGTCAACACAATCGCCGGCAACCGGCTCCACAACTTTCCGATCACCGGCGACGTGACCTCACGGACCGGGTCGTAAACCGCCGGCCGGAGGATCCGAGTCACCATCAGGTTCCACCGGTGGCCCCAAAAGTCCTGTAGCGATGTCGCGAGATACGGTTCGTTGAACTGCGGTTCTATTTCGAAATCGAACCGGAGAAAAAACCTAACGAAAAACGCAGTAATCGCTAAAACTAACTCAACACCGAGATAAACATGAATGCAATACATACCTAGAATCACGTTCCGATGGAGATTTTCTCTGTACTGATACGCACTTACGATTAACGCGAGAATCAATGCTTTAATCGCCAATAGAATCGGTTTATGCGATGATTCTCCAATCGGATCTGGACCTGAATTCGGATCTAAAACCGGATCTGGATCTGAATTCGGATCTGGATCTGGATTGTTGATTTTGTTACCGGAGTGTTTAGGATTGATCGGAAGAAGAGCGATTGAATCACGTTCCGATGGATCTGAATTCGGATCTGGATCTGGATTTGAGATTCGGTTACCGGAGAGTTTAGGATTGATCGGATGAAAAGCGATTGAATCACGTTCCGATGGATCTGAATTCGGATCTGAATTCGGATCTGGATGTGGATCTGCAATTCGGTTACCGGAGTGTTTAGGATTGATCGGAAGAAGAGCGATTGAGGCGAAGTTGAAGAGCGTTAATGGCGGTGAGGAGGCTAAGGGGCCACGGTTGAAGGCAAAGAGGAGGAGTTTGAAGTTCGCTAGCCAGACGAGGTAGAAGACGGTGGGGCCGGCGAGGTGGACGGCGGAGAGCGGCAGCGGGAGGAGGAGGAAGGCGGTGGCGACGGGGAGGAGGGAGAACAACCGCCGGAGACCGGCGGAGATACGGCGGGGGATGAAGTAGCAGTAGCAGAGGGATACGATGGCGATTAACCATATTTTGATGAAGGTTTTGAGTTCGTTATCGTCTTCCATATTTGTTTTATTGTAAGGAGATATGTATATAGATTTAACACGTATTAGTTAAGTGTTAGAGCATCTTCAACAACAAAACTCTATTTTAAAACCAAACGTAACACATTAGCTGCAACATCAACTTTTCACTCGTTCACTTTCAAACACTAAAAACTCTTGTATTTCCTCCAATAATATGTCCAGTTTCAAACACGCCTCCATTTCCAAATCATCACCTATTTTTAATTCTAAAACATTAAATTACATATGTTTTATAGTGGTGGGTTCCACACTCCCATGTTTGCTTGGGTTTGGAATTCTGGACATGTAAAGCAAATTACAGAAGCAAACCTCATCTCCAATGGTGTGATGTTCGTTTGCTTTTTCCACCTCAGACTGGACGAAAGAAAACCCCCTTGATGTAGATGCTCTTAGTTGTATTTTATTACAATTAAATACATTTCACAAGAGTCAATTACATTACATTATATTTATATTTATTTTCATTGGTCTATATAGTAAATGGTCACTATCATCCAGTTATACTTTTCGTTCTTATTAGAATACATATAAACAAGTACCACATTATTTTCAGAGCGTTTTGTTTGAGTAATTTTTAGTGACATAGGTCATGATAAAATTAAGCATAGCAAGTAACTACATTTGTAAGTTTTTGTATCTATTAGAAAATGATCGAATATGCTTACAGTTTTTAAGGTTCTTATATTGTTACTTCGTCTTGTATATGGCAGTACATGTTGGAATTCCTATGACAGTACATGTTGCATTTATGGTGTTCTTTTTGTATATTTGTGCAATTAATTAGGTATATTCTTTGTTTTTTCTTGGTAATAAGACTCATTCTTTTCATTCTTATTTTGCAAAGAAAATTATCTTTGTTATTAACTAGATTTCGATCCCGCGCGATGCAGCGGGTTCGATAGCTAAAAGATAGAACAAAGATTTAAAAATATTTGTATAAATAAGCACGTCACAGGTATTTAACCTAAAGAACAAACGATGTTCACAAATATTTGAACTAAAGAACAAATGATGGCCCGAAGATGCGGATATGAATATACATATAAGTACATAAAATATTTTATAAGTTTAACATTTCATTTAAATTGAAGTAAAAAATGCTGAAACGCCTGTTTGTTTTGATATTACACTGAGTATTAATCAATAAAAGTTTTGTAAAATCAAGGCAAGATTACATTTCGAATTTTCTCTATAGTTGAGAATAAATAAAACAATTATAAAGGAATCAAACTATTTTAACATTAGTTAATCGATGAGTAATTTGAATTATTGATTATTTTATCAATTAAAATTGATCTGTAAAAACAAAAATAACTCGTTATTTAATAACAGAAATCATGAAAAAATGTCACAGACAATAGTTGTGTCAGTTTTATTTATTTAATTTTAGAAAACATAAGTAATTACTTCAAATGATATTAGGATAATTTCATTTTCTTAAGGTGGAAACCGTATAAGTACCGTTCCGTAATTTTTATAATATACGTACAAATATTTTGACATAATAATGATGATAAAACAGATTAAATTTAAAAACACAACAGCTTAGAAGAATATAAGGGATTTTTTAAAGCTTTAGCCCATTGTGAAATTTATTTCAAGTATCTCTTTCTTACGTTTGTATTTTATTTACCCCTAAAATAAAAGATATTTAAATAATTAGAAGATTTGTGGATATTCAAAAGAATTCAAAGATTTCTTTTAAAGACTTTCTGATTTTTTTGACAAATACATATAGTTACCCATATTCTCCCTCCACATTGTATAAGGTGCTTCAAAACTTGTACACATATTAGAACTTGAATGTTTAAACTTTAAGACTTTATTCTGCAAAATTAGTCCCATAAGAACGTCGGAGCTTACACCCTGACCATGTGTCTGACATTAGGGAGTGATTTGAAGCAGAACGCAAACACCTCCCATCTCCGGTTACTCCTCATTCGTCTTCGTCACCTCGAGTGAGCGACCTCCACCACACTCATAAATACCCTTTTTTTGGCAATTGTAGCACCCTACTATGTCAAAGTTGCAGGTTCGTAGGAGACACTGGGAACACCTCCCCACTTCAGCACGAAACCGTGGTTCTTCCACTGGTTTTCATGCACCGATTCGTGTTCGTTCATCAGCTCGCGTGATTCCCCCGTCGTACACCATCAACTCATGTTCTCTCTTTCTCCGCTGACACGAAATGAGGGCAGATTTGGTTCATAGATTGAGGGAGGTGGCATCGTCGGTGGGTCTCCGGTTGAAAGATATTTCATTTCATTAGCAGCAACACCATCGTCGTTATCTTTCTATTGATTTGTTCAAGGATAAAGGGTGATATGTGTCATGTGGGGAAAGCTGGCATCACAGGATGTAAACAGGTGTCAAAAAAGCTATTGCATCACAAACTTGTATCATGTGCTTTCTTAGTTGTACAAAATAATATCATCGGTTACTGTATTAACCACCGACCAAATGGTTTAATATAGATTATAATTACATGTTTGTTTGTTCTTAGTACATTGAATGTAACTACAATGGCATACAAATTTGAGTTGATTTGTTTGATTTGAGGAACTTTTGTTATGTTTTACGTTTCTAATTACCATTTGAATTAGAAACACTTTTTTGTTTGTTTTATTTTATGTCGTTTGTTCACTAATTATTATACATGTTTAATAAATTTGTAGGTTGAAATTTTGCAAGCCCAAATGCAAATCCGATTTGAAGAGGAGATGAGGGCAAGGAAGGAGTTGTAACAAAAAAACACAACAAACCCAACTGTAAAAGCACAACAAACTCAACAACAAATGCAAGAAATGTTTGAAAAACAGTTAAATGATTTCATGAGTCAGTGGAAGCAAGCTTTTGGTAATTACTAGTGGTTTTGTTATCTAAATATGTTACTTTAAAGTTTAAACATATTTAAACGGTGATTGTAATTTGTATTTTTTATATTTTGTTTGTAGTACCTATGCTTGATTTAAAAAACATGTTTTGTGGGTGAAATTGTGGTTGATTTGTAAAGCATATTTGGTAAAAAAATATACTTTTAGGAGACAAAATATGGATTTTTTTGTTTTATAAAAAAAATTAATTAAAAAATAAATACGTAGCAAACGCGTTAGACGTTTAACACATGGGTTCCTGAAAATTGTAGCAAAAGCGTCGCTAGTAAACAAAAGTTTGTAGCAAATGCGTCGTTGTTTTAAAAATTACGTAATTTGACATTGTGTAGCTAATGTGTCGTTATTTTGAAATACGTATTTTATCACAATATTGCGCAGAAAATGCGTCGTTTTTAAAATACGTACTTTGATATTGTGTAGCAAATGTGTCGTTGTTTTAAAAAAAATATTTTGACATTGGGTAGCTAATGCGTCATGGTTTTAAAAGACCTATTATGATGTTGCGTAGCTAATGCGTCGTTGTTTTAATAGACGCATTTAAATATTGTGTAACTAATGCGTCGTTGTTTTAAAACACGTATTTATATTAATAATAATATTGCGTTGCAATTCACCTTTAGTTCAAAATGATTAAATTAAGGTAATTAGGATAATGCGTGAAAAATGTGTAGCAGCTTCCTACGCCCTTTTTTGTCGCAAATATGTCGTATATTGCATCGCAAATGCGTCGCAAATTGTTTGCCACGAGCATTTTTTCTGACAAATTGTTTTTGTCGCAAATGTGTAACAAGTTCTGTTTTCTTACCCATTTGTGACGGAAAAAGGCGTGGCAAATTATTTTTTTTAGTAGTGCAACAACTGATTTTATCCCCTGATGTCTCTTTTATAACCTCACGATTTGAACATAAATTAGATTATTAGTGTGTTATAACCACTCCGCTATATGTCCGTAAACTAGTATTAACTCGTGTAAACACATTTGTCCGTGTTTAGTAACACTAATGGAATCTTGAAAAAACTTCAAATGTTAAACATGCATAAACTGTAACCAATTTGATTAATAACCCATATTCAAAAATGATTGATAAACATTTTAGTGCACAGAAGCAACATATCACAACGCATCACATGAACTTTTCTTACGAAGTTATTTGGAGGATCTTTTTCTTAAGAAATGAGAAATTTTCAGGAGTAATTGTCATGAAAGATTACAGGCCAACTCAAACAGAATGGTGGGTTTGAACCATTGGTATAACTAGTCAAGAAGTTATTACCATCCATCACCACACTTTTTCATGTAAATGAGGATCTATAACAAAACTTAAAAATATATTGCTTATATACATTACTTTGCTAGGTAAAAGAAAATGAATATTTATACTAAAATGTCAATTTCACTACAAATTCTTTACTAATAAAAAAACCAAACTAAGCGTGAAACAATCATAAGCCTCATTATACTTACTTTTACATGTCCCTATATTATTAATAATACATTAAATACTAATATTATTACTCATACTATTTTCAAATTAAAAATATCTAATTTAATAAATTAAAAACCTATTTTTTACTAAAAACATACTTTTTAAAAACAAAAAATTTATAAAAAACATAATACAACAAAATTAAAAAAAATCATTTCTCTTAAAACACTATATTTAAAAATCACAATTTTTTTTTATAAAAACAAAAGTTTAAGGAAAATACATTATTGTTTATTAACTTAAAGTATTTATTTAAACGTAATTATAATCATATTTTATCTTCGAGCATGATTTATAATGCATAAGTTTTTATTAATAATTATTTAATATTTTATTTATTCAATCCGTGTATTACACGATAACTGACCTATGGCTTTTTGCAGTATACCTTCCTTACATACCTGTTTCCTTAATGGTACATAGTACATACTAATGATTTATACTGCAAATACAATATTATATTATAATATATGCATACAATGAAAATGTAGAAATGCAGAAACAATATGACATGGTTTAAGCCTTAAGGATGCAGTGACACTAGCAATCCAATCCTAGCTACATATTTTTCATTTAATTCTACATTTTAATTAAAAGTTTGGTTTGTCTAAACGTAGAGTTTGACTGCTTCACGGCGTACTGGTATTGAACGATATTATGTGAGTACTCGGTACTCAGGTTCGAAAAACTTTGGTTCCCATACAATCAAAACGGTTTTATTTCGATCCACAGCCCTGCATACTACCAACTAAATTATTCAAGAAAAAAATCTTTAGTCGTACACTTGAAAACACCATAAGTTAAACAGTAAATTCAGTACTAAAATCAACCATACTAAACCTGATCACTCGTTCAGCCAACCAGCAGATGAGTTATCCTGATAGGGGTGATACGGACCCGGTGCAAACCCCATGGAATCAAAACGAAACCCTGGTCCATTTGCTGGTGGACGATAAGCCCCGACACTCCGACTTCCCAAAGGAGGTTCAGGCCGTCCCATCCCACCCATTCTCACATGGGTCATCTCATCAGACCTCCCCAAGTTGTTGACCCTCACATGGTTCAGCTCATCAAGTCTGGGTGCATACCGTTGTGTTGCAGACGTGCTCGTCCTGTTATATGGCGTTGTGTCTGTAGAACCGTACCTGGTTAACCCTGGTTCATGGCGAGCCATTGAATAGCCTGCACCGACCCGTGCACCCATTTCTTCAGTAAAAGACCCTCTACCAACAACCCTATCATAGGCAGGAAACTGAAGGTGGTCAGGTCTCGTTGAATAGCCAGGAGGCCCATGGTTAGCACCATCTAGCCGTCTATAACTTGCACTGCCCATATAAGGTTCCTCATTGGCTGAGCTGTACTTCCGCTCTAGATATTCGTCATATGATTGACCTACATCATTCTGAAGACTAAAAGTTGATTCATCGATGGCCGAATTGTACCTTCCCTCCGAAGTTTGGTCAAACGATTGGTCAACATCAACAAAGCTAAAGTCCGCATTCAGGGTTTCTTGTACTTTATCTTCACGAGCGTAAGGTGAAGGGCGTTTATTTTCAGATTTCTGAGGCTGATATTCACGAGACGGTTCCCGTGTTTTTTCATGTTTATGTGTTTCCATTTCACGTGGAGAAGCCCGAGCTTTTTCATGCTTCTGAGCTTCAATTTCACGAGTGTGAGGTGAAGGGCGTTTATTTTCGAATTGCGGAGTTTCAAAGTCACGAAACGGTCCACGTGTTTTTTCATGTTTCTGTGTTTCCATTTCGCGTGGGGAAGCCCGAGCTCTCCCATGTTTCTGATCTTCAATTTCACGGGCATTTTTGTTTTTCTGGTCTTCAACTTCACGAGAGGGAACCCTAGATTTTTCACGTTTGTGTGATTCAAGTTGACGAGATGGGACCGGAGTTGATTCACGTTTCTGAACTTCAGTTTCACAAGATGAGGCTCGGGTTAATTCATGTTTCTGAGCTGCAATGGGAGCCTGTGTTTTTTCATGTAACTGAGCTTTAACAGGAGACCGTGTTATTTCACGTTTCTGAGCTTCAACAGACGCCTGTGTTATTTCATGTTTCGGAACTTCAACCGGAGCTCGTACTTTTTCATGTTTTGGAGCTTCAACCGGAGCTCGTACTTTTTCATGTTTTGGAGCTTCCAAGGGGGGCTGAGCTTCTTCGAGTTTCTGAACTTGATCTTGACGATTGGTATCTCGACCATCATGTTTCTTAAGTTTTGGTTCTTGATTATGACAGGTTTTCTTACTTGAATTCTGATTATCTTTTTCATCCTTGATAACCTGTTTGCTTTTGGTTTCAGTTTCACCTGGGCTTTCTTTTTTCCTTTTCTTACTCTTGAGTTTTTTCGGCTCATATGTGGTTTTAGAATCTTCTACCTCAATTTCACCGGCTGTAAGGCACGATTTGGTCCCAGCTTCATCAGATTGCAATGGTTGGTGTACTTGGGGTACGTGATCATGCTGCTGGGCTGTAGACATGTGTTTATTGGTCCAATCAGGCCGACTCCAAAGGTATAGTGGTGGTGGATTCTTGTTCCATTGTTCTATTTGTTTGTCATTGACATTAACCGATCCAGGAAGATAAAACGACTGAAAGTAATTAAAACAAGTAGCATATAAATATGATTACAATTATTGTAAATTTGAAAAATCAACAAACTTTTTTGAGTAACACAATTTATAAGGTCCTTGACACTTGAATATCCTTTGGGTGTGTGGGTGACACTATGACATTGTTGACTTATTCCATTTATTAGTTAATTTTTTAATTATCTGTTCCCCCACTAACATATCTCTCTACTCTAATAAAAAGGTATCTAGGATGACAC
Organism: Flaveria ramosissima; assembly: GCA_025215565.1. Lineage (NCBI taxonomy): Eukaryota > Viridiplantae > Streptophyta > Magnoliopsida > Asterales > Asteraceae > Flaveria > Flaveria ramosissima. The sequence continues at coordinate 42,427,727 of CM046044.1, read as the reverse complement.
ATGTCAACACCATATTTCTCCTCATTAATTTTTTCCCGCTTCTCTCTCCCTTTAATAATCACATTAATTACTAATAATATTATTTTAAAATAACTTTTTAATAAGATTAAGGAATAGATTTTTTTACTAATGTTATTTCTAGGAAAATAATTTTTCATAAAATTAGAAAGTTTTTTAGCATAGAAAAAATATCAATTTATAATTAATAAATTTTCATTTTATTTGATATTTTTTATTCAACTCGTGTAATACACGGGTTTATTAAAGCTAGTTAGTTATAAACCCAAACCACCTTGTAACCATAGAAAAAGCTTGAAGTTGCAACCTATAGCTTTGAGCCATTGCAAGTTATCAACTGGATTATTAAGGGGTGGGTGCTTTAGATGTTTTACTGTTAGTATTTTCAAGGTTATTCATTATCCTTTTTCTTCTCTCTTCTTTTCTCTTTTTACTAACATTACTGTTTTACCACTACTTGTTATCGGTAGTTTAGTATTGTTACTAGTACTTTTGTTTGTGTTTTTCTTATTTACACTGTATGTTATGTGTAAGTTTATACTCTATGTGAAACAAAAAATGTCATTTTGGGCTGGGGGCTTTTGGGGCCTTTCTATTTCTTAAGATAGAAGAAAGGTTCCTACACCTTGCTATTAAGTGGGATTTTACTGACCACAACTGTTAGTTTCTGAAAACCATGTCAGATCATAAAATGACAATGCAGCCTAAAATATCAATCAACAATAAAATATCGAAAGCGAAAAGGAGTAAATATACCTTGCCAGCTAATAATTCAACATCCACCCAGATCAGATCATACGGAGGTGTCCTCCTAGGACTGTTTAAGCTGGTCAAATTAAAAATATGCATAAGTAAATACATATATGCCAAAAGATAAACAAGACAGTCACATGTGATTAAATAATCAAATTTGATGGATTTAATCGCATGTAAATTAAGAGGTAGTGTTCTAAGGGAGGTTCGAATGAGAACGAATAAATAATTAGGAACCAGTGGAAACACGTTTAATCCCTTGGATCATATTTGAATGGACGGTTAAGATCTCTTCTCATGTCTTTTCCACTCCATGAGTAAAATAGTGATTTCTTTAGTTCCTAACTATTTAATGGTTCAAATATATATATAGACGCACACATACTAATACACATAGAAAAAAAGGTAGCTACCTTTCAGTATCTAGGGGAACTATAAGTACGATTAGCTTGGGCTTAAATAGAAGAGCATGGTCTATAAATTTGTTTGCAAGAGCAGAATACATTCCAAACGGAGGGTTTAGTCCCATAACCTTCACAAAAAACGAAACGAACATCACCATGTATTAAACGTGGCAATCTTCCAAAACTGAGTGTTTAACATGAAAACAGCTATCATCATACCAATCGAGAACCAGAAGGCAGCTCCTTTGGGGAAACCTTCATCCAATCCCTCTTCTCAAAGTTAAAATCATTCTGCCAAACGCATGCATATAATTATTAGAGAGAAGGAACATTTTTATGAAAACAACACAAAACCTTGAATTTCCTAATTAGCCTCTCGCCCAAAAATTTAATCTCCAGCTCTCTGATATAGTTTGAGCTTGCACCACACAATTGACAAGACCAAATAAAACTAAATGATCCCACCAGCTAGAAAAAACAATAATGCACAGAAGGAAGCCACACGAAATATAAACGTGTGTTACACTTTTACTCCATTTTAGCACCCAACTTCAAGTTACAGTTTATTGCCGATTTTATCGAACAACCTCGTTGGTACTGATTTTACATGTAAATGGCCAATGGCAACTGCCACATCAAACATCACATATGCAAAATAATGCTTAATACATATACACTAAGATGACAAACGAGAAGTCCAATAAGTGCTTCTTAAGAATTAGTAAAAAACTGATCTGCTAGCAGTTAAAAAGTCAGCTGTTGCTACAATCAATGATAAAAAATAAAAAAAATAAAATAAAATAAAATAACTTAGTAGCTGAGCTCGGTAATGAAACGTAAGTTGGCCTTGTAGCCTAGCGGCATTGGTGATAGCCCCCAACAAATGTAGTGTGGGTTCAAATCCTTACAAAGTTACAAGTGCAACTTGATAAGGGGGTTAGGAAAAAAAAAGAAATTTTTGTTCAAGAAAAAAAAGTGAACGAGTGAAGTAAGATACAGAACAAACATATATAAATAGTTTCTTCACCATCCTATTTCAAAAGATCCAATTGGAGATGGCAATGTTGACACAACTTACGCATCAATGAAATTGGGAATGTTTCATCTCTAGGTAGAACAGGTAAAATTATATATAGGTTAAAAAGAAACGGGTTGTTGAGTTATGTGGAAGCTTCAGCCAAAGGGGGGCAGTCGGCCCTAATTCCAGTAGACTTTCTTGTTTGCAAGACTATTAATCCTAACTCTTTATTATATAGATGATACGGCCTTTGTAATTCCTTGAACATGAAATAAAAATAAACCCTACCTGCAGCAAATGGACGTAGGTCGTACCAATCGAACCACTATAAATCCTTATGTTCTGTTTTTTTTTTCTGATCGTGTGTGCATGAGTTTATTATTTGTTTGAGTATATTCTGATCGTTCCAGTCCTAACATAGGTCACATGGTAGAAAAGGCTGAAATAATCCATAGTGATTAGTGTATTTATAGATCAACAAACCTCCTAATTATTTGTCACAATAATAACTAATTTCTGAAATTTATTATGATTGGACCCACATTCAATATGTTAAGTATTTAAAACTTCACAGAAGAAAATATCTAATTCTACCTTTGGTCGGGCAATATCATAATTTTTGTAAGAGCACTTCTTTTTTCCCATCTCATCAAGTCGTTTCTTCATTAGGCAACTGAAGTCATTTGACCCACAACAAAAATCAACTATCTGCAGAAAGATAAAGAAACTAATGTATCACAACTATTAGTTTAACAGAAGCATACGCAGAATCTGTATTAGTTTAACAAGATATGCAACATGAGTACACAAAAAAAATGCAGTCAACTGGAACTATCCACTAGATGCAGGCCAAAAAAAGTAACATCCAGAAATAGAGAACGCTCTTGGTGGCCTCTTACCGTGTCACCATCTTCAACATACCAGTGAAGCTTATCAACTATCTGCACACCCAATAATCACATAGAAAATAGATTACAATAAAATTTAACTAATGGTTAAAAAGAGTAAACTGATGACTAATCAGTCACCTTTTCCAGCTTTTCCACTTTTGTAAAATGGCGACCAAAGGATGTATACCGCCTTGCATGGTGAAATGGTGCAAGGTACACACTGAGTTTGTCCTACATGGCACAATACAAAAGAAATATGAAAAGTGTACTCAAGATTCAGTATGTATGTACTAAACCAAACAACACACAATGACCATAAAGCCATAAACAGTCAAAAGTTATGGTGTTGGTACCATAAATTCATTAATTGCACTGTTCATCCATGCAGTATGCCTAGTAATACGAATTTGGTCCTTTAACTTCATATTTACAGTTTTCATCCTTCATTTTGCTGTTTCGTTAAACTTTTTGTTCCCAACCTGTGCGCCATTCTATAGCATCATGTGCCTGGTGCTTTGCACCCAAAGACGTTGGCGTGTGGCGGCTAGATGCCTTGGAGAGCAGCCGGCCCTAGACATAGCCGACTTAGGCTAATTTTGGCAGCTTGACAATCGAATTGACAGCCATTTTGACAGCCTGTTTCAAGTCTTATTTGCCAGCCTAAATTGGTTTATTTTAGGCGGTGATTGCAACCAACTATTTAACATAATCGAGAGGGTATTTACACTAATCTCACCCTTCTAAATTTAAGAATTGTAATTGTCATTTTCTCATCACCTCCAAAGATATAATGTTGAGTCGCTAGTTGTAGCCGTGGATGAAGTCATGTAGGTGAGTATAGACTGAACCATGTAAATCAATCATGTCATCTTTTTTTTCTGTTATGTTTTTTGTTAGTGTGTGTTTTTTTCTGGTTTGTGCGAGTTATCCGGCAGATCCACCATTCTTCCAATCTGATCAGTTAATGAGCCATCCTGTAACTGCAACAGCAGCCGCTGCTGCTGTCCTTTGTCCGACGTATTCCAGCAGTCCAGCCATATTGCTGTTGTATTTAGGAGCTGTTTAGCAGTTTTAGCTGATCGAATTCAGTCCAGAACTTTCTGCCCAGCCTGTTAACCACCCAACAAAAGGCTACTTTGCAACCGAAATGACCAGACTGCCCTTGTGGCCAGACACATGATCCTTTTTAAGAGCTGGATGTTAGGTTAATCTTAATTTAATTTGTCAGTTTATTTTTGGTGGGTTGAAATTTAGGAGTAAGGTAGGTTATTATTTTAGTAGTTTGATTTGATTTGCTTAATTGATTGAGTCTGTTTTGATTTGATAGAGTTTCTTAATAAGTGATTAGGGTTTACTTGTTTTCTTGGTGAAGCTTTTAGTATATATAGAAGGGTCTAGGAGTCATTTTAAGGGGTGAGTTTTGGTTAAATAATATTGCAAGTATAGAGTCGTGGAGTTCCACAAAAATCACTGGTGTTTCTGTGTTTTTTGTGGCTGTTTTATTAAGTTTTGGGCCAATAATCGGTATCAGAGCTTGGTGAAGCTCATACCAGGGATCAAAAACAGCAGCAGCAGCAGCAAGTCGACGCCAAAGAATAACAGCAGCAGCAAGTTTGACATCAAAGGAAAGCAGCAGTAGCAGGTCTGACATCAAAAAACAGCAGCAACAGCCAGTCGACGTCAAAGAACAAACCAACAACCAATACTCACCCAGTCATGGCCTGTGTGGGACGATTGTTAAGAAGGAAGAAGTTTCAAACCTGTGTGGATTGCAAGCAGAGGAGTTAAAGAACACATGTGTGGAGCAAGAGAACCTGCGTGGTGCAGCAAGAAAGAGAAACCTGTGTGGCAAGATAACAACAGCCTGTGTGGATCACAACACCTGTGTGGTAACAACTGAAGAAGATCGAGACTACCTGTGTGGTAGAAAACCTGCGTGGTACAAGAAAGAACCTGTGTGGTAGAGGCTAAAAGGTAACAAAAAAATTGATTAGGATGCGGGACTAATCTGGTTAGAAGAGACGAAAAAAAGAGCAGCAACCTGTTTTTTATCTGCATTGTCAAAGAAGAATGGCTGAAGGAGCAATTACTGTTAGAGAGCAACAGCAAAACGTGCCACTGCAGTGCCCAAAGTTGACGGGAACAAACCATTCGAGTTGGTCCGTTATGGTAGAAACAATCTTGCAAGCCTATGGTTTATGGGAAGCTGTTGACCCAGCTACGGAAGGGCCTGTTGAGGCCACGAAGAATCTGATGGCAAGAGCATTTTACAAGTGGCAAGATACAAGGATGCAAAGTGTGGAAGGCATAAAAGTCCGATATATAGGAGCCGAAAGAGTACAAAAGGCAAGATAAAAAACTCTTAGATCCGAGCTTGAGATGTCGAAGATGAAAGAAGGTGAGTCCATTCATGAGTTTTCAGGAAAACTTGGTGGAATTGTTACAAAGTTTAAAAGTCTTGGGTCAAGTTTGGAAGATGAAGTGGTAGTGAAAAAACTCCTAAATTCGGTTCCAAGTATTTACAAATTGTGGCATCCATAGAGCAATATTCAGATTTAGAAAAAATGTCACTTGAAGAAGCTATTAGAAGATTAAAGGCTTATGAAAAAAGAATAAAAGATCTTGATAAAAAAAGAGGAAGATCAAGGCAAGTTACTGTTGTCCAGAGGAGAAGAAAAGGAAAGACAAAAGCAAGATGAGCTCGGTTATGATGGGTATGGGCGAGGACGTGGGCTTGGCAATCGTGATCGTTGCAGGGTCGTGGAAGAGGGAATGGTAGAGAAGAGAACGGATGTAGAAGATGTTTTTGGGCGCGGGAATTTTAGAGACAAAAGTGAATTGAAGTGCTACGAGTGTGGAAAGTATGGACACTTCACATATGAGTGTCCCAACTGGTATGGAAAAGAGGAGGCCAACTTGGCTCTAGCTCAAGAGGACAATGAACCAACATTGCTTTAAAAAGTTGAGATCCGTATCAAGATTAAGGGGGAAAATGTTATGTTAATCTTGATTTAATTTGTCAGTTTATTTTTGGTGGGTTGAAATCTAGGAGTAAGGTAGGTTATTATTTTAGTAGTTTGATTTGATTTTGCGTAATTGATTGAGTCTATTTTGATTTGATAGAGTTTCCTAATAAGTGATTAGGGTTTACGTGTTTTCTTGAAAAACTTTTAGTATATATAAAAGGGTCTAAGGGTCATTGTAAGAGGTGAGTTTTGGTTTAATAATATTGCAAGTAAAGAGTCGTGGAGTTCCACAAAGATCACTAGTGTTTCTGTGTTTCTTGTGGTTGTTTTATTAAGTTATGGGCCAACACTGGATGCTAATGGCATTCAAGTGAGGAACAAAAAGTTTAATTAATGAAGTTAAGAGGCAAATCTGTAATTTTGGACATATTAGAGCCTCACAGTGACGAAATGATTAATTATTTAATTTACTGAGAAACTTGTAATGGAGCATCAGCAAGTAATCAAACCAAATAACACATTAGGACAATCAGTGGATTTTGAAAATCATCGAATGAAATCAAACCACAAAACTCTACCATCCCTTTCATATAAATTGACTTTCCCAACAGCTGGGATACGATGACCACAAGATGACAAGTACCACTAGCCAAAATTCCATATCTACTTCATGTTATAACTAAAAGTTTAATCTGCCTATAATCGGAATATATCATCATATTATTATAAACAGACATTTAGCCAAGGGATGAGTTGATCCTACATTAGACCTACTTCAATCTCCCTATTTACTTTATACTTATTGATAAAAGCAAACTATGATATGTTTAGCTATTACTCATTTACTCAGATCAAAAAGCAATATAAGCATAATAATTTATTTAAGAACAAGAAGAAAGATCATGATTGGTGTCTACCTTCCACCTCATCAACTGATGAATGACACCAGGCTCACAAACAGCCATTGCGTCCTCAACACTGCATCCTTCTTTAAGCTTCTTTAAAGCTACATTAAGAGCCTGCAGTAAAAAAAATAATTACAACAGATAGAGACAGGGTATGGCAAAAATCAAAATGACCAGATTGGGTGTAGCTTTTCTAGAAAAGGCCGTCTAAAACATTTGAATGTATTAAATACACTTTGGATGGCTTCCAACTCGGCCCATTTACTTTTTACTTGACTATTGTATCTTAACCCATTAAAGGTAAAACATAACCCCGACCAAGTTATAAGCCAACATGTCAAAATAAAGATACCTCCAAGGAACCTTCCACCCTGGCTAAGATAATGGATTTGTCCGCCCTTGATGATTGTGCATGTGTAGATGGTACTTTTCCTTGATGATACTTCTTTACCTCATCCAGTGTAACAGAGGAAGCAGCTTCTTTCATCAATGCCATTATTCTGCAATGTATGATGGTTGAGTCTAAATGGTATGGGTTGTCAACTGGCAAAACCCTTTACAAAATGGGTCGTGTTCAAGTTGGGTTGTAAATAAACAAATCGACTTGCCAGCATGTTTAGACAATAGAATTTATCAATTTAAAGAACTGTACGTTACATAAGTTTAACCCACGAACTAGTTTGGCCCTTTTGAGAAGTGGGTTACTCGAGCCCTTTCCCTAGCATTGTGTGATGTCGACTTGGCAACCCACTTACAAACCGAGTATAGGTCAAGGCGGTCAATGAATGGTAAGGGTCACAACAGGTCCAGTTGGGTTACATTGACCCAGTACTTTTCTTTCTCCAAAATCTTACAGGTCTTCATAAATATTTAATTTGTCAAACGGAGACAATTAAGTACCTCTGTTTTGACTCATCATCAAGAGGAGGTAAAATTTCTGTCTGTTGAGATTTGGCTGCAACAGTTTGGTTGTTGCCATCAATAAAAGTCTCATCTGTCTCCAAGTGGTTTGCTTCTGTCCCTGTATAAAAATCAAACAATCTACTCCCTATGGATGGTTGGCCATCATTTTTTACACTGGGTTTCTTGACTTTTGCTGATAAACTCCTCCTCAACAAATTCTTAGAGGCGTCTGCTACTTTCTTTTTCTTTGAAGATTCTGATCCAGATGAACCTATCGCTCTTTTTTTTGAAGAACCATCGGTTTTATTGGCAGAAGGTCTTTCAATGCCTTTTAGTGACTTCAAAACAGCCTTCTTCTTGGATGGATCTACTGAATCACCACCTGTCACCTTGACAGCGAGTTTCTTTTTGTGTGGTTGCTCTGTTTTGCTTTTGAGAATATTCCTAAATATTATTGTTCTTGCAGGAGTAGCTAGTTCTGGGTCAATCTCATGTTCTCTGAAAAATCCCAAAATAAATGTTAGTAAAAGTCGTGGGTAATGCGAGTTGGGTAATGAACAAAAACAGGTTCCAACTGATACGAATTCAGGTTGGATTGACAGAAAACATTTGTTGGCTAAAAATTTTGATTGTTTTTATGAATAATTAGCGTAAAAACTGATACCAACGTTGGATCAGGCCCCAATTAAACACCCTCAAACTCACGTACAAGAGAAAATAATTAACTCACGCTTCGACTCTGCTCTTTTATTTATGAAAATGGAAATACCTATATATAGCACGTAGAGTCATAGACTCATGCAACGTGGGATCTCAAACTCACCCACTACATCCTACAAATAAGAAAATCTTAACTACCACGTAAATACCATGACTAACTACTTGACTCCTTCAAACCATGAACATAAATACCACATGTGACTATATAAAACTCATGCTGACTTTGACCCATTTGTACTCTTTCCTTATTTACTTTATTTACCCAAATCAACACTTCATAGATACATGTTAAGTTCCAAACATGTTCAGGTTAGACAGACCTAATATTTGTCGTTTAGATTTCCAATTTTAAGATACTTAATAATTAGTTTCAGGTATATCTACCAAAAGTATATAAAAAATCAATAATAATATAATTTCTTGAATCAAATGCTTTAGAAGGTTTTTATATTTCTACTAGATAATAGAAACAAACATTAGGTGAATTTTGACACACATGTGACCCATTCCCTTTCAGCTATTTCTTTAAAATTTTCCCAAACCGGCCTATTTCAAATGACACAGGTTAAAATTGCCACGTCCAGATAAAAATTAACTAACTTACACACAATATATCAATGCACGAGATTTAGACAAAAGTCCATCCCAAGCCCTAACTACATCGTCATCGTCATCACCAATTTGATGGTCAAACATAATATCTCTGTAGAAAGACAAAAAAGAGCAGAACAATTATCAAAATTAATTAAGAACAAATAGATAAAGTAGCTTTGGATGAAGAGTACACGTAAATAAAAGTAAATCTACCTAGGTAAACATTTCCTGTGGTATGATTTTGGACAACGCCTGCAAACAGCAAATTGCAAATCTTCCACCTTCTCATTTTCTGTTTGCTTACAGACAGCACATTTGTGAGCAGGACATATGAAGGGCTCCCCTGCAGCAATCTTTTCTTTAAGATTCTGTTGCTCAGTTTTATCAGTTTGCTGGAGCAGCCTTGCTACACATTTTGGGTGATAAAAGTGGCCACAAGTTGCAGAACTACAACGAAAAACCTGCATGATAATGGTACATTGGTACCAGTCAAGGACTTCCAATTTTAGTGTAGAACAACAGAATTCAGCGCAAAAGAATTTCAACTCTACCATCACACTAAATATGGTGGTGGTGTGCGCACCAAGGAGATAGGGTCCCCGGAGCCGAGGCAAAGGCACACGCATCATGTACACAAGAACAATGTATTTATATAATATTTTTTATATTTCTCATAGACTTCTACAACACATACTCAAATTTTGTATATAAAAAAGCTTTATAGATGATCTAATTTATATAGAAATAACCTCTACTACAAGATAAAACATTTTACGTACAACCTCAGGATACACAAAACATGCCCGTGTACAGAAGGCGCGCCTCAAGCCTTTTTAAATCAGAAGCTCAAAAAAAAGAGAACCAAAAAAAAATCAGTAGCTCTATAAGCAAAAGTAACACCCTTAGGACTTCCGACAACTTTTTAAATCCAAACAAACTCATAATTAATTTGCAACCCAATTACCCTATTAATAAAAAAAGGTCCACTTTCACCTTTGAATGTTTCCAAGAGAGAACAAGAAAATAATAATCTAAAAAAATATTCTAGCCAATTAGCCATAAAATAGACCTTTTAGGGAAAGAAAAAAAGATTCAATCAAACTGATGGACCCAAAAAAAACCCAACCAGGTATGGTAGGTAACATATTAATTTTCTGTATATATTTCTAGCAATAACAAATCAAGACAAAAGCTCTATCAAGCTAAACATAGATTTGTCTCAAGTCTTGCATACCTCTGTATTTGAAGATTTATCAGAAGACCCTAGTTCAGCACAAACAAAGCATTGGTGTAGACTGTACTGGCAATTTTCACATTTATATTGTTGTACCTGTAAAACAATACAAATAGGATGTTACAAACGAAAAAACCAAGAGATAAAAAAGAATAATTAAGCAAACGAAACATATCATCAGAAACTCATATATCGTTAACTAACCTCCAATTCTTTAGAAGTTAAACAAAGAGATTCACAATTGGAATCTTGTGCCTCCTCAGAATCTGGGGTTCCATGAAATGACCTAAAACATTTCCCTTCACAACTGCAATAGATGAAAATAATATCAAAAAAAACCATCAACTAAGAATAACACATGTAATAGCTTCCCAGTAGATGGGACACAATGGGTGGGTCTGTATGTTGGGTACTTGAGTAAAATATCTAAGCGAAATAACTAAGGTGTTAAGTATGATTACAGAGCTACATCATAACACATCAATCCACGTTTTCAAAAGAGCAGTCCAACAAGTTGTATTAATTTAATATGTTTTAGGTCACTTTCATCTCATTCAATCTGTAGTAGCTCATAACATATCAATCTACTATTTCGATAGAGCAGTCCAAAAGGTTGTAATTATTTTAATATGCTTTAGGTCACTTTCAACTCATTCAATCCTTTTAATATTTAACTAGGTTTTGTAGTGTCCAGTTGTCCACTTTCACCTCATTTTTCTCAATGGTTGATACAACACATGTATAACGTGAATGTAATAAGCATTCATTTGTATAGGAGTTATTCATTCGCCAAAAACATATTGAAAATCAAACCAGCAATAACTTTTATAGGCAGCAAAAGAAATTTCATGAGAAATGAAAACGCGAAGTGGTACCATGTAAGCACGCCACCATTATCACATATCGCACAAACTGAATCGAAATGATCATCTTCACCATCTGACTCACTATCTTCAGTGATGATGTCATCACCTTGCATTTCACCATTAATATCATCAACTATAAAGCTAGGTTTTGTAACTACGACATCCTACAAGCCAAATATTTCAAGAATGTCAAATTATAAGAAACCGGTGAGGAAGAACGGAGACAAGCAGAATCCATATTATACCTCATCAGAAGAGTTCCACTTTCTAGGATTCTCCAAAAATGCAGCTAAATACTGTTCAAATAAGTTATGATCAAGCTCAAACCAAGATTAGAAAGAAAATCAAACTTTACAATAATATCAAATTTTAACAACTACTAACTAGAAATTCAATTCAATAAGCAAAACTTATATATAACATATCCATAAGCTCACAGTTTAACCAACAATATAGACTCTAAAAGGTCATCTTGCTCATACCAAAAAACCCATTAAAGTTCATTGGGATAACCATCTTAAACCTAATGCCTTTTAGGTTTCAATCCTGAGCTACATGTTTCATGTACTGTAGGGGAGTAAAATCACCAATAATATTTTAAATCAGCTTATGCAAGTGCGGAGAGTTGTGACAAAATGGATGCATTAGGCGTGTTGGTTACTTGGTTATTGAGCTAAATAGGTACTTTTTGGTACTAGATCAAAACGTGTCAGGGAACCTATTTCTGTTTTTTTTTAAATAGGTTTTCCTAATAAACTGTTGTGTCAAATATGATAGCAAAACCATACCTTTTCAAAAAGACAACATTTTAAATAAAGCAATGTAGAATATTTAATGCACTCAGAACCTAATATGGATGACTTTTGATCTGTTTGGCACATTCAATCCATTTGAGTCCTTTGAGTTTACTGTCTATGGTTACAGATAAAACATAAATCAAAACAACACACAAAAAGTAACTAACTTGAAATTTCCAACTCTAGAAGTTTGTGGTGTTTATATATTTTAGAGGCCTTTTTGAGTTTTTAAATGTAAGGGTATATGTATATTTGTAATCTCATAATAACTACAGAGATTTTAACTTCTATTAGTGAAATGGAACAAAAGTGTTACCAGGACCATATAAGTGATTTTTGAGAAAAAGGACCATAGATGCAGTATAGCCTTACCACAAGGACCAATCAAAATTTACCTCAAAAATCAATAGAACAAGATAAAGATGAAGTGTCTAAGCGAGTAATCATCCAGGAAAAAAAAATAATTAATTAAACGGTAGAAAAGTAAAAAACTATAAAAACCTTAGATTTTGCCAATGTTTCATCCCTCTTTACGGCTTCTCTTATGAAGGTAATATGATCTATCAAATCATTTTCTGAAGGCCTAGTATCATACAAGCTGCAAAACAGAAAAGATAGTCCTAAGTAACTCATAAATAAAGATTAAATATATCCTAACTACACAAACCTGAAAACTTTCGAAAGGTGGTCCCATAAGGATTTCCTTGATGCTTCTGGTTGGCTTCTAAAAAAGCTAAGACAATGCACAGAGATCAATATTGACCTTATTAAACTTTCATAACTCTTTCTAGGCTTTTTCAGCTTGATCCAGTGGTTATCTTTGGAAAGCACTGAAATTTCAGGAATTGTAGTCAAGATATCATACTTCCATGCTTTCACCTGCTGGTAAAACATTCTACCACCATTATCAACATTGCCACCCAAAAAAATGGTTCCTGTATTAGCGCTTGGACTTTCACCCTCATTCCATTGCATGGGTAGATTCGAAAATGAAAGAGGTTCATCAACTTCATCATTAAAATAATAATTTGAAACTGCATCTGGAAATGTCTCTCCCTCATCATCTGAAGATGCCATGATTGAGTAACTCCTGGTAACAAACTGAAAGCACTTTACCTGGTACATATTTTAGACACACACATCTAAGTCAAGAAAACAGAGGGTTGATCAAAGTTTGGCAGAATAAAGATGTATATGTTAGACACAACTGGCACAATAACAGTTGGTAAAGACACACTCACAGAAAATACTTCTATTAAGTAGAAGTGTAGAACAAAGGAAATACTTTTTGGTATACCTTGCATCTTATCCTACCATATATTTATAAAGGAAGAAAATAACTCCTAATCATAAAAGAGAATCATAACTGATAGCTTATATCAAGCATTGCTTGATTTATGCTTTGACTGCTTTTATATTATATTTGATTGCTGATTATTAATTTAACAATCCCAAAGATAAATTCTGGACAGATCCATATTTCTGACCCATGACCCATTTGATCAACTTTTGACCTGTGAACATTTTGACCCACAAACATGATTAGAACCATCAGTATAGATATGTCTCATTTACAGACAACATGAAACAGCACTTTGGTTATAGTAAGTAATTAGGATAAGCTAGTGTAATCAAGTAATCAACATGCAAGTGATGATCAAGTTTAGTTCTATATATAGCAAAATAGCCACCAGGTGCCAAGTTGTAACAAGTCCCACCGTTTCCCAGTCAACAAAAAAAACTCACAATTTTTTTGCTATAGTGATGTAATAGCTTGATAAAAGACCAATGCCGGTAGCATCATGAAGATCAGTTTACGCAGCCATATGAATCACAAACTACTATAGCCTAACCGCATCAACCATTAGTTACGACAAGAGCAAACAAGGAATGTTCAATAGTAGATATAAGACACAAATAGCAAGTGAAAAGGCTTTATGATACATATTACTATTGATCGAGGCCAGTAATATCAGTGTACAAATGATAAATTCAATCAATTCAATCACAGACTATCTACGTATGAGAAAATAATAAGGCAGCAAAAGATCATTAGGTTTCGCTAAAGCATGCAAAAATCAAAGTGAAATTTCTAAACATAATTGTATGTTTAGCAAGGTTGCCATGAGAAGACCATCCAAGCTTTTGTTCATAAAAAAAACATATATATATATATGAACAAAAGTTTACAGTCTTAACAGAATCACAATATACCCTAAGAAGGTCCCCTTGCTGACATATCTGGTGTTTCAAGGGTGCAGTCTGCCAGTCCTACACTCCTACAGGGTCCAGCATGGTGCTGACATATCCCATATCCACAAACTCACAGGAATTAAAGAGTCAGAATTCAGAAAAAATAAATTGGGGGGTTTCACTGAACAAAAACTACAATCTTGAAAACTACAAACAAAAACTCAGTTAAAAAAAAAAGAAAGAAATTTTCTACATCTATTTTTCAACAGTTCAGACTAAACTAGGGTTTTATGGTTTAATTATCATATGCAATGCATGAATCGTAAACAAACTTCTTCTTCTGCTTCTAAACTTGTATAATATATAACATAATATACGCACCCAGTATCCAAAACTTAAACAATTTCACACATATCGCCACTCACACTAACGCTTTCAACAACACAAACAACAAATAACACATTCCACGAATCAGGCGTCTCCTACATACCACATAAAACAGCAATTACTCACATCATCACAAACAACCACCAACAAAATCATGAAAACTCAACACGAGATTCACAAACCCCCAAACTTTCACCCGAAACACAATTCGTTCCGATACGACACTCTACAACAAACACTTCGATCGTAGAATCGACAACCTTCAAACAAATTGATGCATAAACACACAATTAAGGCGTATGATACCTGTATATCTCAGATTATTGATTCAAATAAGCAAAATCGATGAAGATTATGTAGTCTTGAGCGGTGGCGTTATGAGCGTTAGGTTTTGTTTACATCACATGTCATATGGGTGATGGTTTGTCATGAACTAAAGGGCACGGGTTTCGATTGTTTTAGCAATGGTAAAAGTCTTCACAAAATATTATATCGTTATTTAGTAAAGATTTTGTTGCTATAATCAGAAAAAAATTTAAAAATATTTATTTGTATTTGCGTTTGTATCTTACTTTAAGTAGTAACTAGGATTGAAACCCCGCACGTTGTCGCGGGGTCATTTTGTAACGTCATGGAAACCATATTAGCACAAAAAAGTAAGAAATAATCAACATGTTTTCCAGTATCAAAATATTATAACTATGTTAAACACTTAAACATAAGAGTAAAATGATGTCACATATATAACCCGCACTCCTTGGCGGGCGGAAACAATTAGAAAAATAACAAAAATGCTAAAAATTGTTTCTCAACGGGGTTGCATTCCTTTTTAAATAACAAACGTACTGATCGTAACGATAATCTAAAAAAAGAATTAACCAAAAGACAATCCGAAATTAGCATTTCAAACCCAGTTTGTTAAACATTGTAATTTTTAAATGATTGTTGAGTTAAACTAAAATAAAAATTTTAAATTTTTAAAAGCTATTTACTTAAAATGACAATCAAAATTAAGCATTTTGGACCCTTTTTTGAAAGGAGTGTGGGCTAGGACATTTAAGCAAATTAAGTAACATTGGTGTACAAATTTGAAACTCTCTAATTTTCTTGTAGTCACCGACATCCATAAATAATATATACTATAATAAATGTACGAAAACTAATTTTAGTGAATTAGTGTATTATATGAGTTGAATAGATAAATATCAAACATCATAAAAATTTTACTAGTTATGAAATGATATATTAGTATAACATATGATTGAAGTTATATATAGTAATGGCTATAAATGATAAAACAATAATATGAACTTCTTAATTTTTTTCTTGTTTTTTCATAAAATATCAAACATATTGTTTCAAAATAAATCGTTTTAAAAAATATCATTTTCAAGGTTTTCTTATTAAAACTCCTAATTTTAATTATTCTTTATTTATAGAAGTTTTGCTCTAAAAACAATCATTTTAAAAAAAATTGTATTTTTCAAAAGAAACTGATGTTTTGAAAGATATTGTTATTTTATAAATATATATTTATTAAAAAATTTCATTAATAAAAAATCATATTTTAATTTATTATTAAATAATACTTTTAATCTAAAAATGAATCAAATAAAATTTATAAGTAATTAATGTAATTATTTAATGAGAGTGAGAAGTTAGAAAATTTTGATAATAAGAAATTTAGTGTTTTCATGTGTCTCTTTTAGTTATTTTTTTAGTATAGTAGAAAATTTAACAGAATTACCATTTCATCTATTGTTATTGTTGTTATAAAATTAGTCATTGACTTGGATCTTTTGAAAAATAGTCACCATTCACCGTTTGTCGATACTAATGCATGTGATGTCACCCACATCGCATTTCCAAAAAATCTTATTTTTTACATCGGCGGTACATGAGGAAACACGTGGTATCGCCGGTTGGTTTTTTATTAAATAATGAATAAAATATGATATTTGAATTATTCTAAAAATATGATTTATAATTAATTAAAAAAACTTTTTTCTAATTAATATATACATATGTATATATATCATAAAAATTATACCTCATTAACTCATACGTCATTTACCATCCAACGTTCTTTTTGATTTTCCACTCGTACACCATTCACGTTTAATTTTAATTAAAATTGATAGACAACAATATCATTTTTTACTGGTTGTAAAACCGTCAAGTTGGATTATGAAAAAATGAAGGCGCTCAATAATCAATATAAATTCTCATCCTCGGGAGATCAACCGCTAGAGTGACGTTTTGTATGCAAAAATGAAGCACGTATTGTCATTTAAAAAAATACCAACTATATCCAAATTACTTCATATCTACATAATATATCATTGGTAAGAAGCAAATCTGCCTTGAAACGATGCAATGGATATTAGAGTCAACTCGTATATATGTGGTATTGTCTAGTTTAGTGTGTACCCAATCAATGTTTGTCATATTAGCGATAAAATAGGTAATTTGAATTAAGTAGGTAGTTGAGATGAGCATTAATTTGTTTTCTTTTCTCTTATTTTGGATGATAGCACATCGATACCACATATATGGGTATCGTTGAAAAGAGAATATATAATTATACCACGTGTCAAAATCTGAATTGATGAATATTTGGAGATTTTAAATGCCAATGACTATAGTTGTAGACATAATTGGGTAAATGACTATTCTCATAATTTTTTCTATAGTTACTATATATTTATTTATTATTAGTTTGTTATCTACACAATCTCTTTTATAGTATACTTTTCATGTATTGATCAGTTTTCTTTTCTACTTTATTTTTATGATAAATGTTATTATATTCTGTAAATGTTCTTTTATTGTAAATTAACTCATTTATATGATGATTTGTTACTTAAGGGTTTATACTTTATAGTTTAATGTATGTTGTTGATATAATGTGTTACTCCTTCTCTTAATGTGAAGGGTTCAAGACTTCATGATGAATAATCATGTATATATTTCAAAATACGATTAAAAATGTGTGTATTTAGCTACGGTTTAATTAAAAATTACCTTTAATGTTGCTATCTCATGACATGTATGTTTTTAATATCTTTATACCCTAATAAAAGCATCACCAATAGAAATGTAAAAAAACAAAATTAGGTGGCACTGCACAATTACTTTTGTCTTATGCACACTCACAATGTATAAAAATCACCACCTCTCTTCTTTCTTCCCCTCACATGCTCAAAAGTCAATGTTTTTTTTAAGAAGAACTTCATCATATTTTCTTTCTTTCACATCAGCATTTCTCTCATCCACATCAACTTCTCTATCCTCAAAAACATAAAAAAATATATATCTATCGAAGATGGTCTAACAAACTTAATAATGTATCTGTAATATGTTTTTATGATTATTCTTAATAGTTTTTATGGTTAAGACGCCCATGAAAGGGGGACGCACCCCCCCCCCTTACGTTGGTTTTGTTTACTTCTTTTTTTTCTAGTTGTTTTCTTTTAGTCTTTTTTTTGTTACATAATTTTTAATTCTTTAAATTTCCTTCGAGCATCAGTTATATAATATAGGTTAGTTGTTACGATATGTTTTAGTATCCGCTTTTATTTTGTTGTTTTTCTTTTAATTTATGTTGCTTAACGGTTGTGTAGGCTTTTTCCCTATTTGTGTCGAAGTTATGGCCGTTACGATATTCGTTGATATCCCCATTTTGAAGATTGGCCATGTTAAGGAGTTTCACATGAAAACACATGGGGAAGACTCTCGGTTATCTTCAAAGCCAAATTGAACATTAAAAGGAGTAAAGTGAATAACAACATTTGAGCATATATTACTTGACAAAAAATACATATCATCAAACATCAAAATTCCAAAATACTTCAAAACCAAATCAAGTAAAACATTATTAGGCAAATAATGTTTTAGTAAAACATAAAATAATTAGAAAATTTTAGTCAGTTACATCACTAATTCAAATGCAAAGTTTTAAACAAACATGAATTCATGTTGAAAACTTACTTCTGCTAGTTCGCGCAAACAAAGTTGTAGTTTATGAATCAAGTGCATTAGACCACACAGATTTAAATCATTAACAACAATACTCGATGCCAATTTACCTAACCAAATAATATAGATTTTGTTGTCAAACAACTCAACAAGGTGATTCTTATAATGTTAACTTCTATTTTCCTTTCTCTTCACAAAAATTATTTATTCGTCATTTTATCTTATCTTACTATAATTACAAAACTTAACTCCGTGTATGAGACAATTGACACAATTCTAAACTATCAAAATTTTCATTTTTCCACCTAAAGTACTTGCATTTATTTTATAGCAATTAGTAATTAAAAAACAATTTATAATTTTATAACTACCGTTTCAATTTCACATGTTGGTAGGATGAACTTCACATCTAGACTGAAAGAAAAAGTTTCCGTTTCTGTTAACTGAGTAGAATAAGAAAGTCCATAGCTTAATCTTAATGATGAGATGGAACCTCACTTCCATTGCAGGGAACCCTCAATCAAGCTGGGAGGCTTGATTTAAAGCCCCAATTTGATATTTTCTAATTCACTTCACATTTACAAATAAAAAGATATCACATATATAATATATCTTTTTTTTATCATCCAACCCCCGTAATACACTGATGTTTTAAGGCCAGTTATTTACATGCTCATTAGGATTTATAGGTTCGGTAAGAACCGTAGGTTCCTTGTGTTTAAGTGGATCGATAAACTTCAGTGACAATATTCTTTGTAATTCAATTGAAGCTCTAGTTTTATTTTCTGTCATTTCGAACGAGCGACTTATTAAGAGGTTGAGGGGGTAAATTTGTATTTACGGTTCCAATTTGAATATTAATTTTTTAAATAATAGAACTCACAAAGTATGCAGCAATCAACAAGAGAGATCAAATAATAGAAATCAAAAACTGCTAATGTAAATACGAAACAATTTATTCAACAGTGTATCCAACAATGACCAAATTCAGTAGGGATCACTTATTTGCAAATTCAACGGACATAATGCGCAAACGATGTGATAAAGATCACTAAATATTCGGAAATATTATTCTTCTTGCAGGGGTGGCTAGTTCTGGGTCAATCTCATGTTCTCTGCAAAACACAGATAAATGTTAGTTAAAAGTAGCGGGTCATACTCATGCGAGTTGGGTAATGAACAAAAACAGGTTCTAGCCGATACGAATTCAGGCTGGGTTGAGAGGAAACGTTTGTCGTCTAAAATTTTCAACTGTTTTCATGAATTATTAGTGTGAAAACTGATTAACAAATATTATAAAATTCTTATAATAACCAAATTGGGAACCAAATGCTTCAGAGTTCTATTTATTGAAGATATAAGTTGGGAGACTTTAGACCCATTGTACCCTTTTCTTAGTTACATTATTTGCCCAAATCAACACTTTCATAGATACGTGTTAAGTTCAAAACATGTTCAGGATGGACTGACCTGATATTTGTTGGACTTTCCAATTTTAAGATAAGTAGTTTCAGATATATCATATATCTACCAAATATACATATAAAATCAATAATAATCTAATTTCTTGAATCAGATACTTTAAAAGGTTTTCTATTTTTACTAGAAAATAGATAGAAACTTTAGGTGACTTTTAACACTGATATACCCATTTCCTTTTCAACTATTTGTTAAATTGCCACCTCCAGATAAAAGTTTACAAACTTACAGGCAATATATCAATGCACGAGATTTAACCAAATATCCATCCCAAGCCCTGATTTCATTGTTAGCGTCACCAATTTGATGTTCAAACATAATATCTCTGCAGAAAGAGCAAAAAGAGCAAAACAATTATCAGAACTAATTACAAACATATAGGTAATAGTAGCTTTGGATGAAGAGCGCGTGTAAATAAAAGAAAATCTACCTAGGTAAACATTTCCTGTGGTATGACTTTGGACAACGCCTGCAAACAGCAAATTGCAAATCTCTCACCCTCTCGTTTTCGGCTTGCTTACAGACAGCACATTCATGAGCAGGACATATGAAGGGTTCCCCTGCAGCAATCTTTGCTTTAAGTTTCTGTTGCTCAGTTTTATCATTTTGCTTGAGTAGCTTTGCTACACATTTTGGGTGATAAAAGTGGCGACAAGTAGCAGAATTACAACGAAAAACCTGCACAATGTTGGTACCAGTCAAGGACTTCAAAGTCTAGTGTAGCATAGCAGCATTCAGTATAAAAGAAATTCAACTCTAACGTGACATTAAATTTTGGTGGTGTTGTGCCCACCAAGGAGATAGGTTCATCGGATTCGAGACGAGGGCACACGCATCACGTATGCAAGGCACAACGTATGTATATAAATAAGCTCTATATACAATTTATTATATAAATAATCTCTACTACATGCTAAAAAACTATTTGTAAGACCTCATGATACCTAGCCTTGAAGAGCAAGTACTCTTGTTTAATAAGTAATTTCCTAAAATAAACAAAAAAACCTATCTTTAATCAACACAAATCCTAACCACTCATTAGCTTCACCTGCTTTTGATAATTGAGGTAATTAAAAAGGGAGCAACATAGTGCTTAGAATATGAGAAGTAGGAGATCTGCCAATTTCTAAAGACTCAACCCTTTTAGGGTTTATAAATATGAGACACTTAAAGCTGCAGAAAACCTTTAGCACGAGGGGAAGACACTAGCCTAGCATATTTAAGGTGCCTGGCAACAATATATAACACTTGCAAATTAATTAAGGATAACATTTTAAACTTGTTGATCTATAAACACCCAATAAACTTTAACGCAAATCCTTAATGCAATTCTCTTTTATATTAACTCAGTTTACTTGCAACACAAACATTCAAAAACTCCCACCTCTTATATTTTACTAGCAAATCCATCTACACTTCCCCTCTAAACCCTATTTAGCGGCAATCTTCCATGACAACTACCAAGTGGCACCTCAACCAAAAGTGACACCCTAAGGACTCAGACCACTTTTAAATCCAAAAAACTTATAATTACCTTGCAACCCTATTACCCTATCAATAATAAAAGGTTGCCTTATACAATACAGATCAAGTACTCTTGCTCGATAAGTAAGCTACTGATATAAACAAAACCTATTATTTATGCAAATGACTCCTGACCATTCATTCATTTTAATAATTACCCTGACTATGACAAATTTGGTTCATATAAAAGAGTCCATTTTCACCTTTGAGTGTTTCCTAGAGAGAACAACAAAATATTAACTTTTTTAAATATAACAGACACAAAATAAACCTTTTAAAAACAATAAAAAAATCAATCAAATTGATGACCACAAATAAACCCAACCAAGCATTGTAGGTAACATAATAATTTTCCATATAGAGTTCTAGCAATAACAAATCAAGACAAAGTCCTCTAGCAAACTAAACATAGATTTGTCTCATGTATTGCGTACCTCTGTATTTGAGGATTCATCAGAAGACCCTAGTTCAGCACAAACAAAGCATTGGTGTAGACTATACTGGCAGTTCTCACATATATATGGCCGTGCACGCTGTAAGAGATAAACAACGACAAAACAAAATAATAATTAAGAAAACGGAACAGTGTTTATATATTGATATTGTCCGAAACTCATAACTGGTCAACTAACCTCCAATTCAATTAAACAAAGAGATTCACAATTGGAAGATTGTGCGTCCTCAGAATGGGGGGTTTCATGAAAGGACCTACAACATTTCCCTTCACAACTGCAATAGATGAAAATTTATATAAATTCCTCAACTAAAAATAACACAAGCAATAGATTTCCCGTAGGAGGGACAAAATGAGTGGCTCTGTGAGTTGGGTACTTGAGTAAAATATCTAAGCGAAATAGTTAAGGTGTTAATATGACTACAGATCTATATCATAAAATATTATATGTCAAGCTACTTATTCAATAGAGCAATCCAACAGCTTGTAAACATTTATATATGCATCAGGTCACTTTCAACTCATTCAATCCGTTTATTTCTTAACTACTTACTAGGTCTTTAAGTGCCCACTTTCACCTCATTTTTCTCAATGGTTGATACGCCACATGTATAAAGTGAACGTAACAAGCATTCATTTGTATAGAAACAATATATTCACCAAAAACATATTGAAAATAAAACCAACAATAACTTTTATAGATTTATAGACGACAACCGACAATATTTATTTTTTTGAGAAATGAAAACGCAAAGTGGTACCATATAAGCAAGCCACCATTATCACATATCGCACAAACTGAATCGAAATCCAACAACTTGTAAACATTTATATACGCTTCAGGTCACTTTCAACTCACTTGTAAAAATTTATATATGCTTCAGGTCACTTTCAACTCATTCAATCCATTTAACTTTTAACAACTAACTAGATCTTAAAGTGTCCTCTTTCACCTCATTTTTCTCAATAGATGATAAGCCGCATGTATAAAGTGAACATAATAAGCATTCATTTGTATAGAAACAATTCATTCACCAAAAAACATAATTGAAAATAAAACCAGCGATAACTTTTATAGAATTATAGCCGGCAATAATTTTTTTAATTTTTTTTTTTTGAGAAATGAAAAAGCAAAGTGGTACCATATAAGCAAGCCACCATTATCACATATCGCACAAACTGTATCGAAATGATCTTCTTCACCATAGTACTCCCTCGCTTCAACGAGAATGTCATCACCTATAAAGCTAGCATGTGTAACTACAGAATCCTACAAACCAGATATTTCAAGAATGTCAAAACATAAGAAATCAGTGAGGAAGCACGGAGACAAACAGAACCAATATTACACCTCATCTGAAGATGCCATGATTGAACTCTCTTGGTAGCAAACTGAAAGCACTTTTACCTAGTACATGTTTAGACACACATATGTAAGTCAAGAAAACAGAGGGTTGATCAAAGTTTACCAGAATAAAGATGTATAGATAGTGTAATCAGCAATATTGTTAAAGTAAGTAATAAGGCTAAGATAGTGTAATCGACATGCAAGTAATCATCAAGTTTAGTTGTGTATATAGCAGAATAGACTCCAGGTACCAAGCTGTACCAGTCAAGAATAAAAACTCACCATGTATTTGCTATAATGATTGTAATGACTTGATAAGAAAAACTGGTGTCGCTAACATTACAAAGATCAGTTTACACAGCCACATGAATCAGAAACTACTATAGCCTAACCCGCATCAACCATTAGTTACGACAAGAGCAAACAAGAAATGTTCACAAGTAGATATGATACACAAAATCATAAGTGAAAAAGCTTTATGATACATATTACCATTGATCGAGGCCAGTAATATCAATATACAAATGAAAATTTCAATCAATTCAATTACAGTTTATAAGGTTGCCATGAGGAAACCACGCAAGCTTTTGTTCATAAAAAACAAATAGATAAATGAACAAAATTTTACAGTCTAAACAGGATCACAATATAGCCTAAGAAAGTCCCCTTGCTGACATAGCTGGTGTTTCCAACAGTTCATACTTCATACTATAGTAGACTTTTATTGTTTAATTATCATATGCAATGCATGAATCATAAACAAACTTTTTGTTCTGCTTCTAAAATTTTATAATACACACTACCCCCCCCCCCCCCTCCCCCAAGTATCCTAAAAATTTCCCGATTTCACACCTATCTCCATTCACACCAACGATTTCAGCAACATAACCAACAGATAACACATTCTACGATCAGGTGTTTCCTACATACCACATAAAATAGCAATCAATCACATCATCACACATAACCACAAATAAAATCATGAAAAAACACAAGAGTTTCAACAAATCCACAAAATTACACATAAACACACGACTCGTTCCGATAGAATCCACTATACAAACACTTCGATCGTAGAATCGCTAATCTTCAAACAAATTAATGTGTAAACACACAAATAAGGCGTATGATACCTGTATATCTCAGATTATGGATTCAAATAAGTGAATCGATGAAGAGTATATCTAACCGGTGCCGTAATGAGAGTTAGGTTTAGTTTACATCGATATACGTACACCCAAACTTAAAAACATCTGGACACTTGAATATGGCACGTAGTATTAATACGACCCGTATTAGTTGGTAAAATATTAAATTAGTTAATTTATAAATTTTTACGGCTCGTATTGGTTGTTACGGCAGTAAGAACTTTAATTTACGGGTCGTAACGAGGCTTATAACCGTAAGTAAAGTTGTTTTTTAATATTATGTAATTTATTAGGTTATATTATTTTTTAAGTTTAATTTTTACTTTTATAAATGTGACTCGTCATTTTAGTTTCTTTTTAGTTTTATAAAATACTTGCTTACAAGTTTAATAAATGAAGGTTTTATTATTTACTTATTTTGTTTTATTTACAAATAAGTTTTTTTTATAAAAGTGCAAAGTAAACTCAAAAAATAATATTAATTAAAAAATAATAAAGAACATATATAAAAAATCAGAATATATAGATCTAAAAATAAAAAAATTTCAAATATTTACTTACGGCCATGTCACTACGGGTTGTAACAAACAATACGCGTCGTAAAAAATCATGAATTGATTGATTTGATACTTGCAGACCAATATGAGCCGTATTGGTTAAGACGACCCGTATTCGTCAATACAACTTTTATTCAAAGTGTCTAGATATTACATTTGGGTGCATCTGTAACATGCCATATGTTCAAAACTCATGATGAATAATTGTGTATATTTAAAAATATGATCAGTATGTATTTATCTACGATTTAATTGAAAAATTGTCTTTAATACTGCTACCTCATGACATTTGAGTTTTGGATTATTTAATCCTAATAACACACTCTAATAATGCATGTCTTAATTATATTTTTGACAAATTTTTTACTTCGAGGTCACTTTTACACTAATAGTTCATTGCTATTTTTCTATGTTAAGAAATTATACATTTTTATTATAATGTTAACGAACATCATAAGTAGTATTTGATATATTACATAATTTGAAATTTGATAAATTTAAGGGAACTATCATCACATCTCGACGTGATTTGAACCTATAAACCTGACATATAAAAGTTTTATTGTTATTCTCACATTTAATGAGGTTGACTTCTATATTCTTTTGGGTCCTAATAATTAGACACCCAACATTTTAAATCGACACCAGCCTATACGCCGCGTATGGGTCCATACGCGGCGTATAGGTCCCTCCCATTATTGCCAATTAATGCCAAGAATTCCACGTCACATCAGTGACCCTATACGCCGCGTATGGACCCATACGCGGCGTATAACCTTTTCAGAGACAAAGCTGTGTAGTCAAATCAGTCAGGACTATACGCCGCGTATGGCCCTATACGCGGCGTATAGCCCTCTGTCGTATAGGGTGGTACGCAACACCACCGACACCTATACGCGGCGTATGGACCTGTACGCAGCGTATAGGTGTCGGTGTTGTTGCGTACCACCCTATACGACAGAGGGCTATACGCCGCGTATAGGGCCATACGCGGCGTATAGCTTCATCTGAAGCTTTGATTTGACTGATTTGACTAAAGGCTATACGTGGCGTATGGACCCATACGCGGCGTATATTCTTTATTTCGGATTATTGTGACGCGACTGAAGATTCTTTCGATTATATATAAACGCAACGAATGCGTTCATATTTCATTCATATCGTTCATTTTTCGTTCATTTTTCGTTCATATTTCGTTGTAGAAGATGGAAACTGTTGATATTAACTGAAGAAATTAGCGTTGTGTGGTTCAACATTTTCTTCTGTCGGATAATTACTCGGTAAACATTTGATTCTTATTTCGTTAAGTATTTGCATACATATATACATATATTTGAATTGCATACTTAAAAAATCGTTTCAACTAACTCGGGTTCCATCGATGCTAGTCGGTTACGGTAAACTTAAATAAATTTTAAGTTTTTTATCATAGCCGACTAGTATCGTGGAACCCGAGTTAGTTGAAATGATTATTAAGTAATCAAGACATTTATGTGTATGTAAGTATGTATATAAAAGAAATAAGAGTTATAGTTTTAGAGAAAAATTATTATTTTGAAGAAATAGTTGAACCACAAAACTCTATTTTCTTAAAAAAATCTCATTTGTGTTATAGGGCTGCCAGGGAACGTTTAGCACGGTTGAATTTGAAGTGATCCAAGATTATTCTTTCGTTATGTCGTTTTGGGATAGTAACTATTTGTTTGGTGAATATTCAAGCGTTTCGTACGTGTCAGAAAGTAATCAAGATGATTCGTACGTTCAATCTGGTTACGAATTGCCAGATTTAAACCAACCTTATGTTCCCGATGATGAGATTGAGTTTTGCCGAGAATCAAGTTATGACCCGCAACAAAGTAATATAAACTATCTCTCGAGTGCTGAAAATCAAAACACGAAAATATCGTTTGAAACATGTCAAGAATTTTTATCACTCGATGAGCTAGTTTCTTGGGTTGTTAATAGGGGACGTGATAATGGTTATGTTATTATTACACGAAGATCGAAGAAAAAGGAAGGCCAGGTCGTAAAGGTGTGGCTTATTTGTGATCGTGGTGGTGAACACAAAAGTAAAGCAACAATTAGACGATCTGGTAGCAAAAAAAATCGGATGTCCTTTTAAATTAGTGGGGATATACGACAACAAACGTCGTTCGTGGAAATTAGAGGTGAGAAATGACGAACATAACCATGATCCCGCCCAACATATGGAGGGGCATCCATTTGTAAGAAGGTTTTCTCAAAATGAATTCAATTTGGTGGAACAACTTACCGATCAGAACATGGAGCCTCGTAACATCTTATCAGCTTTGAAAAAGCAAAATCCAAATAACGCATCCATAACCAGAGACGTATACAACGCTCAATATAAGATAAGAAGTGAAAAGAAAGTCGGTGAAACACCAATGCAAGTTTTAGAAAACCTTTTATCTTCTAAAAGGTATGTTTATTACACCCGAGAAGATCCCGATACAAATACCGTAGAAGATATATTTTTTTGTCATCCAAAATCATACGACACTTGGCGTGCATTTCCGCACGTGCTGATGATAGACGCGACGTATAAAACAAACATGTACAAATTTCCGTTTGTTCAGATTGTTGGTGTGACCTCGACACACAAGACATTTTGTGTTGCTCATGCATTTATTAGTAAAGAACGAGAAGATAATTTTGAGTGGGTGCTTAATAGATTGAAAGATACGTTAAATAGGTGTATGGAGCCGCGAGTCATAATAACAGACAGAGATCTTGCTTTAATGAACGCATGTGGTAAAGTATTTCCAAATGCTTCAAAGTGTTTATGCAGGTGGCATATTAACGAGAATATCGCGAAACATTGTAAAGCAAGTTTTCCGAAAGATGACTGGCGAAAGTTTAAATATACATGGGCACGTTTGTGTGAGTCTCCCACGACGGAGATTTACGAGTATAACTATAACCTTCTTTACGAACAACTAGTTGAAGCGAACCGAGAAAGTAAGTTTTTCATTACATACATACATACATACAATACTATTAAATATAACAGTTAATTTGATTTTTTTTAATATATTTTCAGGAGTATTGTCATATATAAACAAAAACTGGTTAGAGAATTACAAGAAAATGTTTGTATCAGCTTGGACTAACTCAAACCGCAATTTTGGTCAACACACAACAAACAGAGTCGAGAGTCAACATGCAAATTTAAAGAGATATCTTAAATCAACAAATAGCTCACTGGATAGACTCGTGGAGTTTGTTGATCAATTGGTGAACGCACAAGAGGTAAATTTAAAAGAAAGTTTTGAGACAAGCAAAATTAAAACTATGACTCATCATAATCTCCCGTTGTTTGATTACCTACGAGGCAAAGTGTCACACAAAGCTCTTGATTTATTAGTTGCCGAAAACACTAAATTGCATGTGATGCGCTCAGCAAATGCAACGTGTGGTTGTCAGCTTTTCACTAGTTGTGGGTTGCCTTGTGCTTGTCGGCTGGAAAAATATGAACATTCTGGTAATAGTCGTTCCATATTTATCATTTTTTTGTTACAGTAATGATTTTATATAGATTTATAATTTATAATGCAGGCACTAAAATCCCATTAGATGCAATTGACGTTTTGAACGAAGCTTGATACAATTAAACCATCATTTATGGAGAATGAAGAAGTCGATTTTGAAAAAGAAATGGAATGGGTTAAACAACAAGTAATGTCACAACCCGCTCCTGTAAAATTTAGTTTGATGGAAAAAATAAAAAAAATTGTGTATCCATGGAAGAACAACAAAAAACCGCCTGTTATTCAAACAGATATTCGTGGTAGTATTGAGCACGCAAAGTGCTCAAAATTCATTCGTATGAAGATCGGTCATCAAAAGGCTGTGGATTGGGAGGTGATGACCGAGCTTGGGGAGCGCGATAGGCTCGCTGGGATTATTGGAGATGGTACGCCATGGAGTCGATTATTTGAGTTGGCGTTCTTACCTTCGTACCGAGAGCTTGCGGTGGAGTTTTTATCCACCTTTATTTATGTTCGTCCTGATGAGATGGTGGAGGACGATGAGCGATCTGAGATTTCGTTCCGACTATGTGGACGATTTCATCAGATGTCGATTGAGGAGTTTGCTGTTGTCTCGGGACTTTATCATGAGCCGGAGACCGTTACCCCTCTATTTACAGAGGGGATTACTGAGATGGAGGAGAACCGATTGAGAGATTGGTGGCCTCAAATTGCCGACGGTCCGTTTCAGAGGACTAAGGGCAGGGTCACTGGTATTAGAGATCCTCTTATCCGTTATTTGCATCGGATGATCGCCACATCCATCACGGCACGTGGCAAGAGTCGGGAGTGGTGTACCATTCCCGACTTATTTTACCTTTATTGTTTGATTACGGGGACGAGGTGCAACCTGGCGAGATGTTTAGCTGAGTATTATGCTTCATATTATCATCGCCAGGAGCGAGGAGTCGTGTATGGCGGCGCGTACATTACGATGATTGCGCGTTGTCTTGGTTATTTGCCTGCCCATACTGCTGACGTATCCCCTCCGATCGAGCCGGAGAGATTAGATCGTCGTACATTATACGGCATGCGTATTATACGCCAGTTTCCGGGTGGCATACGGTTCTCTCTTCGACCCGGTGAGATCTGGCATCCTGCACCTGTTCAGCAGGTCGGCGATGACCATCCACAGCAGCAGCAGCAGCAGCATATTCCGCATGCCCAGCCGCCGCACGACCAGCCGCCTCCTCAGCCACAGTTCCCTAGACATATTTATCGAGATGTGAGGGTGCCTGCACGTATTGAGACATTTATGCAGGAGATTACCACGAGATTACGTGATCAGGGTCGTCGCCTCGATCGAGTTGAGGATCTTATGGATTGGCACGTTCAGCTTGAGATTGCACGAGCCCGTGCTGCTGGTATTGATCCTCCAGACTTGCCACCGCGTCGACATTACCCAGATTCACCGTAGTTTTATCTTGTATTGTACTTTTATTTTGTTATGTATTTAAAAATTTCGTTATTTAATGTACTTCGTTATTTAATGTTTGTTATGTTTTATATGTTTTATTTGTTAACGAATATTAAAAATTATCGATTAATATGTTAGAAAATATAACTTATACACAAATAGTCAACCAAATTTAACATACAAATTAAAGACGACAAAAATAACCCATACGCAATATACTCATTCACAAATACATAGAAATATTGCAAAAAAAATGGTTTGACCCAATACGCCGCGTATGGACCCATACGCGGCGTATAGCCTCCTGTGACACGCGTCTTGTCGGTGTCTTATCAGAATATACCCTATACGCCGCGTATGGGTCCATACGCGGCGTATAGGGAATATTTCGCAACCCTATACGCCGCGTATGGACCCATACGAGGCGTATAGGGTCAAAGGGGTGTTGATTTAAATATTTGGGGTGTCCAAATAAAATCACCCATTCTTTTTCTTCATCAAAATTTATGTCTATCATTATCATTCTTATAATGTTAAGACTTCTATTTTCCTCTCTCTTCACCAAAAT
Source organism: Flaveria ramosissima (assembly GCA_025215565.1). Taxonomy (NCBI): domain Eukaryota; kingdom Viridiplantae; phylum Streptophyta; class Magnoliopsida; order Asterales; family Asteraceae; genus Flaveria; species Flaveria ramosissima. Next base: position 42,397,058 of record CM046044.1, on the reverse strand, counting down.
TTTTTTCTTCATCATTAAAATGTAGGTTAATTTATTTATTCATCATTCTTATGATGTTGAGACTTTTATTTTCCTTTTTCTTCATCAAAAATTATTTCTTCATCATTAATATGTTCACTAAGATTTATAGATGCGTTAAGATCCATAGGTTCCTTGTATTTTATGAGAGGGATAAACATTGGTATTAATATTCTTTGAAATTCAATTAAAGCTTCTAGTTCTAATTTCTATCATTTTTCGAACGACTAGATTTTTTATTCACGGTTCCTATATCAAATTTTCATATAATAGAACTCACAAAGTAAGCAGTAATCAACAAGAGAGATCAAATGATAGAAATCACAAACTACTAATGCATATACGAAACAATTGATTCAACAGTCTATCTAATAACGACCAAATTCAATAGGGATCACTTAATAGCAAATTCAAAGAAAGCAATGAGCAAACGATGTAATAGGGATCACATAATATTCCGAAATATTATTGTTCTTGCAGGAGTGGCTAGTTCTGGGATGATATCATGTTCTCTGTCAAATCCCAGAATACATGTTAGTTAAAAGTAGCGGGTCATGCAAGTAGGGTAATGAACAAAAACAAGTTCCAACCCATACGATTTCGGGTTCGGTTGACAGGAAACATTTGTTGTCTACTTTTTTCAATGGTTTTTATGAATAATTAGGTGTAAAAACTGATTACCAAATAAATATAAAATTCTAATAATAACCAAATTTGAAATCAAATGCTTCCAAGGGTTCTATTTATTGAAGAAATAAGTTGAGAGACTTTCAATCCACTGTACCCTTTTCTCATTTACTTTAAATGCCCAAATCAACACCTTCATAGATACGTGTTAAGTTCAAAACATGTTCAGGTTGGACTGACCTGACATTTGTTGTGTAGACTTTTCAATTTTAAGATTATTATTATTAGTTTCAGATATATCTACCAAAAATAATCTAATTTCTTGAATCAGATACCTCAAAAGGTTTTATATTTTTACAAGAAAATAGAAACAAACGTTAGGTGACTTTTGACACAGATGTTACCCGTTTCCTTTTCAGCTATTTGTTAAAGTTTTACCCAAACCACCCTATTCCAAATGACACGGGTTAAAACTGCCACCTCCTGATAAAACTTTACCAACTTACAGGCAATATATCAGTGCACGAGATTTAGCCAAAAGTCCATCCCAACCCCTGACTTCATCGTCTGCGTCACCAATTTGATGTTCAAAAATAATCTCTCTGCAGAAAGACCAAAAAGAGCAAAACAATTATCAAAATTAATAACAAAGAAAAAGAAAAATCGTAGCTTTGAATGAAAAGTTCGTGTAAATAAAACTAAAAAACTACCTCGGTAAACATTGCCTGTGGTATGACTTTGGACAACGCCTGCAAACAGCAAATTGCAAATCTCTCACATTCTCCTTTTCTGTTTGGTTACAGACAGCACATTTGTGAGCAGGACATATGAAAGGTTCCCCTGCAGCAATCTTTTCTTCAAGATTCTGTTGCTCAGTTTTATCATTTTTCTGGAGCAGCTTTGCTACACATTTTGGGTGATAAAAGTGGCGGCAAGTTGCAGAACTACAACAAAAAACCTGCACAATGTTGTATCAGTCAAGGACTTCAAAGTCTAGTGTAGCATAGCAGAATTCAGTGTAAAAGAATTTCAACTCGAACGTCACACTAAATATTGGTGGTGTTGTCCATTGTACGCACCTAGGAGATAGGGTCCCCAACGCTGAGGCGCAGGCAGCCACATCACGAACGCAGGGAGTAATGTAGTTATGTAATATTTTCTATATGTCCCATAGGCTGCTATCACCACGTACTCAAATTTTGTATGTAAATAAGCTCTATATACCATTTAATATATGAATAACATCTACTACAAGCTAAAAAAATGCGTGCAACCTCGTGACCTAGCCTTGAAGAGCAAGTACTCTTGCTTAATAAGTAAGTTCATGTAATAAACAAACCTATTTTTTATCAACATAAATTCTAACCATTCAGCTCATTAGCTTCACCTTCGTGATAATTGACGTAATTACAAAAAGAGTTAAGTTCGGTTTTCCTTCCTGAGGTTTGACCAAAATAACTATTTTCCTCCAAAAGATTAGAAACATCAATTTACCTCCAAAAGTTTTATAATTTGTTTCCATTTTAGTCCAAAAGTTTCATTACTTGTTTCAATTTAAATCCAAATTAATGAAGCTTTTGGATTAAAATTGAAACAAGTTATGAAACTTTAGGAGGTAAATTGATATTTTTAATCTTTTGGAGAAAATAGTTACTTTTATCAAACCTTGGGGAGTAAAATTGAAATTAACTCTTACAAAAATAAAAGAACAACATAGTGTCTACGATCCGAGAAGTAGGAGATCTCCCAATTTATACAGACTCAACCCATTTAGGGTTAAATAACTTGAGACGCTTCGAGGCGCTTAAAGGTCCATAAAACCTTTAGCACGAGGTGAAGACACTAGCCTAGCATACTTAAGGCGCCTGCCAACTATATAAAACACTTGCAAATTAACTAAAGATAACCTTTTCAACTAGTTGATTTTTAAACACCCAAAAGTAATACAACACAACCCCTCTCTTTTCAAATCAAGATCACATCACAAACCCTTAACACAATTCTCTTTTATATTAACTCAGTTTACTTGCAACTCATCCATTCAAAAACTCCCAACTCTTATATCTTACTAGTGACTCCAACACTCCCCTTTTAACCCTAGTTAGCGCCAATCTTCAATGACGACTACCAAGTCGCACCTCAACCAAAAGTGACACCCTAAGGACACGAACCACTTTTTAAATCCAAAAAAACTCATTAGTTATACATTAGCCCTCTTACTTTCACTGTATACTTTACCTATGCATGTTATTTTGGATAGCCCATGGTATGATTCTATATGTATCTGTTGTCACATAACGGTTACCCTATGATGTGTTTTACCTTTGTATGATACTTTATGACATGCCTTGTCTGTGAGATTATCCAATTGTGTGTTATGTGATATCTACATATCCATTTGTGAAATACAAATGATTTGCTGGAGCCGGGGGTCTCATGAGATGGTCTATTTATCCCTTAAGATAAAGGATTGACTTGCCTTATCCTACCCCTCCCAGACCTACAAATAGCATTGCTATGAGTAGGATCTACTGGGTATGTTTTGTTTTGTTTGTAAAATTTGAATAATGTTTTTGCATTATTGTGTACTTTTCTATCACTTTTCCTCTCTATGCGTATCGACCTATTGCCTTTTATAGACTCTTAACATACACAATCACTATTCCTTACCTCTTCTCCCTCCCTTTTTCTTCTTACTCATCTCTCCTCCATCTAAATTTCATTTATTGTTCATATCAACCAGTTTAGAATAGAACAGAAGCAACAACAGCTTAAAAGAAAGAAAACCTATTACAAATTTGCAATGTTTTTAGATCCGAACCGGACAGTGAACCGAATGCCTTAGGTTCGCTGGTCAAATCGGATATAAGAACCAGATAAAATTATAATTATTTTAATAACTATATATGTAAAATATATAGTAAAATATATATAAAAGACCAGTTTGACTGGTCCAGCTCTGGTCCGACCCACAGTTCTACTGAACCCACAGTTCTGGTCCAGTTCTGGTCCCACCACCGGGTTCAATGTCAAAATGGTTTTAAACATCGCACCGGACCGGATTGGAGTCCAATTCCCGGTCCGGCCTGATTTTCAAAACAATGCAAATTTGGTTCATAAAAAGTCCAATTTCACCTTTAAGCTCTTCCTAAGAACAATCAAACTATAATATAAAAAAATAACAGACAAATAGACCTTTTTAAAAACAATTAAAAGAATAATCAAACTGATGACCACAAATAAACCCAACTAGGCATTGTAGAAAACAAAATTTTCCATATAGAGTTCTAGCAATTACAAATCAAGACAAATTCCTCTACCAAGCTAAACATAGATTTGTCTTACGTATTGCATACCTCTGTATTTGAGGATTCATCAGAAGACCCTAGTTCAGCACAAACAAAGCATTGGTGTAAATTATACCGGCAATTCTCACATTTATATGGTTGTTCACCCTGTATAAGAATACAAATAGGATATTACTGAAAATAACCAACGAAAAAACAAAGAGATAAAAAAAGAAAAATTAAGAAAACCAAAAAGTATTTATATATTGATATTACGGTCAACTAACCTCCAATTCTCTAGAAGTTAAACAAAGAGATTCACAATTGGAATCTTGTGCCTCCTTAGAATCGGGGATTTCATGAAATGACCTATAACATTTACCCTCACAACTGCAATAGATGTAAATTTTATCAAAAACCTAACACATGCAATTGCTTCCCCATAGATGGGACAAAAAGGGTGGGTCTGTGAGTTGGGCACTTGAGTAAAATATCTAACTGAAATAACTAATGTGTTAAATATGACTACAAGCTATATCATAAGATATCAATCTAATTTTCAATAGAGCGGTCCAACATATTGTAATTTTAAATATGCTTCAGGTCACTTTCGACTCATTCAATACGGTTAATGTTTAACTACGTTTTAAAGTATCCACTTTCATCTCATTGTTCTCAATGAATAAAGTGATCGTAATTCGTAATAAGCATTCACTTGTATAAAAACAGTTCATTTGCCAATAACATATAGATATTAAACAAGCAATAACTTTTATAGGCGGCGATAAATTTTTATTCAAAAACGAAAACGCAAAGTGGTACCATAGAAGCACGCCACCATTATCGCATATCGAACAAACTGAATCGAAATAATCATCTTCACCGTCTGACACACTATCATCAGAATCCTACAAACCAGATATTTCAAGAATGTCAAAACGTAAGAAATCAGTTAGGAAGTACGAACACAAACGGAAGCCATATTATACCTCTTCAAAAGAGTTGTTATCTCTAGGATTCTCCAAAAATGTTGTTAATAACTGTTCAAATAAGTTACGATCAACATTGCCACCCAAAAAAATGGGTCCTGTATTAGTACTTGAATTTTCACTCCCATTCCATTGTATGGGTAGATTCGAAAATGAATGAGGTTCATCATCTTCATCATTATTATAATAATCCGAAACTGAATTCTCTCCCTCATCATCTGAAGATGCCATGATTGAATATTCTCCTGGTAGCAAACTGAAAGCACTTTTATCTGGTACATGTTTTAGACACACACATCCAAGTCAAGAAAACAGAGGGTTGATCAAAGTTTGACAGAACAAAGATGTATGCCTCATTTACAGACAAAACGAAACAGCACTATTGTTATAGTAAGTAATTAGACTAAGAAAGTGTAATCAAAGTGCAAGTAATGATCAAGTTTAGTTCTGTATATAGCAAAAAAAAAAGCAACCGGGTACCAAGTTGTAACAAGTCCAACCGGTTCCCAGTCAAGAAAAAAAACACACACAAACTACCATAGCCTAAACACATCAACCATTGGTTACGACAAGTGCAAACAAGGAACGTTCAAAGGTAAATATAATACACGAAATAGTATGTGAAAAAGCTTTATGATACATACTACTATTGATCGAGGCCAGTAATATCAGTATACAAATGAAAAATTTAATCAAATCAATTACAGTTTATGTTCGTATGAGAAAATAGTAAAGCGAAAAACAATCGTTGGGTTTCACTAAGGCATGCAAAAACACTAGTCAAGAAACAAAAAATAATTGCATGTTTTGCAAGGTTGTCATGAGAAAATCACCCAAACTTTTATTTCAACAAAAAAAAAAAAATTATAAACAAAAGATCTTTTACAGTCTTAACAGGATCACAATATAACCTAAGAAGGTCCATTGAACAAAAATTACAGGGATAAACACAAACTTACAGGGATTAAAGATTAATGGTTCAAAAAAGTAAATTGATGTTTTTCATTGAACAAAAATTACAACAGTCTGGAGAGCAGCAAACAAAAGCTAAACAAAAAAAATTGTCTACATCTATTTTTCGACAGCTCAGACAAAATTAGGGTTTTATTATTCAATTATCACATGCAATGCATTAATCGTAAACGAACTTCTTGTTCTGCTTCTAAACTCGTATAATATACAATATATACGCACCCACCATCCAAAACTTTTACAATTTCACACATATCTTCATTCACACTAACGATTTCAACAACACGAGCAACAAATAACACATTCTCCGAATCAGGTGTCTCCTACATACCACATAAAATAGCAACCAATCACATCATCACAAACAATCACCGATAATTTCATGCATAATCAACACACGAGGTTCACTAATGACTAATCCCCAAAATTTCACACGAAACACAATTCAATCATATAGAATTCACTATAACAAACACTTCGATTGTAGATTACGGATTCATGTAAGCAAAATTGATGAAGAGTATGCGTACGTAGATCGCAGGTAGAACTCTTGAACGGTGCCGTGATGAGAGTTAGGTTTGGTAAACTTGTTTTATACTTATCTTAAAAAGATAATTGATGTTAGTAAAAACTAAAAAAACGTGTATATTGGGCCGGCCCAAATCCAAGCAAATTTTGAAATTGGGCCTGTTATAGTCATCTGTACCTAGAGTCTAGAGATGAGCATAAAAATTGGTTTGGGTTTCAAACTGGTTTTAAACCTGACACGATTCAAGACTACAAACCGGTTTGGGCCATATCGGTTACACCCTGACCCAATCCACTGGTTCTGCGATCGGTTCAACCCCCTGCCCCCTGAAACTGGTTACAAACCGGATTCAAAATTAGTCGCTGGCTAACATGATTATCGTTTTTTATTGTTGGGAGCCTCTTTTGACCTTTTTTTAAATAGATACGCTCTTAAGTTAGTATAAATATGTTATGTGTATTTTGATTGAACTATAACAACTTAAAACGCTCAATACTTTCATACATTTTATTAAAAAAAAAAAAAAAACTTTCAAATAGCATTAGTAAGTGCAAATAAGAATCCTAATAAAGAGACACCCACCCATATAAATCGACACCCCCTATACGTCGCGTATGGGTTCATACGCAGTGTATAGGGTCGAATACACTGAAAACGAGAAAAAATCAGGGGGGCTGTCAGAGAGTTATACGCCTCATATAGTCCTATACGCCCCTCCTATACAACACATATAGGGTTATACGATGCGTATAGCAAATTTCGATACTAACTACGAGGAAAAATTCAGGGGGCTGTCAGAGGGGTTATACGCCCCGTATAGGGCTATACGACCCCCCCTCCTGTACAAAGCGTATGGGGCTATACGACCCGTATAGAAATATTGGGGTGTTGATTTAAAATATTAGGATGTCTATTTAACCACGCCCGCAAATAATAATGACACATGATGAGTAATAACTAAGTGATTAATGGGGTTTATTTATAAACGGTAATAGCATAATAATGAACAATTTGCTAGATCTTATCATAATAAAACGTCATCAAAAATAATTAATGGACAAGAAGAACGTGGCCACGAACAATTATTTCCAAGTTACTATATAAATTAAAACTAACTTAGCCAATTAAAATTAACATTACTTTTAGATTATATATAATTATATTTTATACACCCCGTGAATTAGAGTCTCGTAATCTTGTACTCATGTTTATTGTTTAAAGTACAAAAAAATATTATTTTGTTGAAAAATAGAGAGAAAAAATAGTGATTTTTAGTGTAATTATAGAGATGAAGATAAAGAGTGGATTGTGAATGCTCTAAGGCATGCGTTGGATAAGGACCAACCCCTTCCCCCTAGGTGGGGTTTTTACTCCCCTCGTTTCTTTTCTTTTAATCTTTATTTTGATAATTCTTATTTTAATTCTTTAATACGTGCTATTGATATGGCAAAATCACATAGTTATACACACACTTGCAACCTACTATCCTCACACCATTAACACATTATATAGTTTTGTGAGATTTTATACAGTGTCGTACATGTGTTTTACTTGTAATATAATATGTGAGTCGTATGATTAGGTGTGTTTATAAATCAAACGAGGCATCGGGCGTATGATGTGATAAGCTAGCGAGAAGACCAGTGTTACACCACGGGCCATTAACAAAGGCTATACTAGTTGTATGACTCTTTTTCATCATTTATACGGCAAATACAAATATTGGAGGTGGTGTACGTATGGTACCACCATGTTCTATATACATACAATCTGCATTGACGTCAATAGTTGGTTTTATCTTTCGTGAAACATGTTTTTCTTTTGATTTTAATATCTTAATTTTACAATTACTTTTAATAAAAAAAATGTTTTCCTTTTATAATTTTTAAGTTTCAAAATATAATATTTTATACATCTACAAATATATGGTTGTAACTAGTTTATTTTTATCCAGCTCACCATATAAATTTTATTTGAAACGACATAAGTAAAATATAATATATTTTATGTAACATTCTATAAAATCATAAATATACCAGGACGATGTGTTTATATTTTATTTGCTTATAAAACTCATTCGCCGCATGACAGTTATACCCTGTTATGATGTTCTTGATGTTTTATGAAAATGCCAATTTGTAGCTTAGACATGTTTATTTTCATCAAAGTAAATACTTTTAATAGTGTTGCTACATACTTATTTTAAAATTAGGTGGTGTTTATTTGTTAACTTTGATGGATTTACAGTTATTTTGTATTCATTCCAGGACTACTCAACTACCAGAATTGAAAGATGGACACACCAAACCCTTGTACGTCAGCCAAACCTGAAAAAACCCGTGAAACTTACATATACAACCTTCTCACAATCAACTAGTCTCTCTCACGAACCGTCTTTGTGAGGAGATGCTAGCCATGGGAAGCCACATCTTCCATCCACAATTGCTACATTTCTATTCCACCTTAGTGGGCTCATCATTGATGATGCTCGTAATGGTCGTAGTAGCTATGTTAATACAATTTACACATAGAAATGCTATAAAATTATAGTTTATAATTTTGTTTATATAAATATCTAACCTTTTCTATATTCATACAAAATAAATATTTTAATTTCTATTTTCATCATCACACGTATGCAACTTGACAAATGGTCAAGTCTGCATACTCATGTTCAATTGTGGCCTGGTCCAATGTTTATCTATTAGGCTCCTCTCGGTAGCTCATGACGTCAACTGTGTTTTTTTAACAGTAAATGTACGACCCTGATTCTGAAAATATGTGTTATTATAATTGGGTTTATTCCCAGTCATGATCGCACCCCCAATCCCCTCAGGAGGAAGCTTACAACTGGAAAAACCATCTGACTCAACCCTAAATATTTTTATCCATAGTGTCATCTGAATTTTAAACCCAAGATCTCCCCGTAACTACATTTCTATCATAAATAATTCATTTAAGTTTCTTATTTTATCTTGTTTTAATTGTATGGATACTAGTGTGTGCTCTATAATGTACCTTTTGAGTCCGTAAACAAATCAAACGTTTGGTGAAAAGTTCGTGAATCATTTGACGGTTAGTTCGTTTATATTTATTTAATTATTATACAAACAAACATAAATAAATAAATAAAATTTGTTCATTTATATAAACGAACATAAACACATGTTTAGTCATTCATTTATGTTCGTGAACATTCATTTATATATGCTTGTATGTGTTCGTTTAAATATTTTCATAAAATTTTAAATCTAAGTATATGTATGCTTGTATGTGTTAATATTTTTATATATGCTTAAACTTTCTGGCATCATATGAGAATGAAAACTAGAGCAATTCATAATGAAAAACTAGAGCATTTTCTGTATCGGTGGATAAATAACCGTGAACATAAGAATTTACGGTTGACCATGTTTTAAAAAAAATGCTTTCCAGAAACAACAAACACAACTTGAGTGCCTATAGATACAAATCCATTTATGGATCTATGTTCTTACGAAAGCTCTTTCTTGACTATTACCAGTCAAGCAGTACACTGTATCTTATCTTATAGCCTAGAATATTTTACAACTTTTAAGTACTAATGCCATTTGTGTGTTCGTGTATATATGTGTGCTTGCTTGTGTTTGTTTACGTTTTATTTATGTTCGTTTGTATTCATAAATTGTTTGTTTAGACTTTAAACGAACAAGCATGAACAAACATGAAATGTAATAAATACGAGCCTAAAACAACTAGGCTTTTCTAGAATATATAAAGCTTAGCTAGCCAAGCCAAGCCTAAAACTACTAGTAAATACGAGTAGGCCAAATATATCATACCATAACATCATTTCCTAATATATCATATCATAATCATAATATCATTTCCCACATCTTACCACCTGCTCAATAGTAATAATAGATTTGGCACAAAAGGGGATGAATATCTTCTTCACTCATAATCTCAAACCTTTTAGCGACTTCAAAAGAGCCTTCTTGGATAGGTCTACTGAATCGCCACTTGTCACCTTGACAACAAGTTTCTTCTTGCGTGGTCGCTCTGTTTTTCTATTGAGAATATTCCGAGTTATTAATGTTCTGGCAGGAGTGGGTAGTTCTGGGTCAATCTCATGTTCTCTGACAAATCCCAAAAATTTATGTTAGTTAAAAGTCGTGGGTCATGCGAGTTGGGTAACGAACAAAAACAGGCTCAAGCCGATACGATTTCGGGTTGGGTTGACAGGAAACATTTGTTGTCTAAAACTTTCGATTGTTTTTATGAATAAATAGTGTAAAAATCTTATTACTAAATATATATAAGATTCTAGTAATAACCAAATTTGGAATCAAATGCTTCAATGGGTTCTATTTATTGAAGATATAAGTTGGGAGACTTTCGACTCATTGAACCCTTTTCCTATTTACTTTATTTACCGATCAACACCTTCATAGATACATGTTAAGTTCAAAACATGTTCAGGTTGGACTGACCTGACATTTGTTGTATGTAAACTTTTCAATTTTTAGGATAAATAATTAGTTTCAAATTTATCTACCAAAAATGTGTAAAAAATTAGTAATTATTTGATTTCTTGAATCATATACTTTGAAAGGTTTTATATTTTTACCAGAAAATAGAAACAAACTTTAGGTGACTTATGACACAGATGTTACCCATTTCCTTTTAAACTATTTGTTATTAAATATTATATATGTTTTATATTTCTTCAATTCCACTCACAATCATTCATAAATAATATAACATATATATATATATATGAGGGATAAACAAGAACCCTTCATACATGGGGGGTTGTTATAGTTTCCCTAAAAAATACAGATGATGAAAATAGGAACGGAGCTCCTGATATGTGAGTAAAATTGCATGATTTTCCATTATTTCCATACAATTTAGATACAAATAATATATAGAAAAGCTTATATTAATGCCCTAATAAAGTAAAGAGTAAATTACACGGACCGTCCTTAAGGTTTGCTTAAATTTCACATTTCGTCCTTGTGATTAAAAATTACGGGTTTAGTCGTAAGGTTTGAAAAATATAATATGTTTCATCCCTGATCAAATGGTTGTTAGTTTTTTACTACAAATAACTGTAAATTAACCATTTACCCTTCTTATTTTTCTTCCCTAATCCCCACCACATACTTCTTCTTCTCCATCCCCCACCCACACTTTTTCTTTTTCCTCATCTCAACCACTACACCACCACCAATCCACCATTGCCCACATCTGCACCACCACCACCACACACCCATCGCCACCACCACCATCACACACCCATCTCCACCACCACAACCATCAAACGCCCATCTCCACCACCACCACTCCTCGCCGCCGCCACCACATACACCCATCTCCACCACCACCAACAACCCACCAATCTACTACTACTCCTCGTTGCCACCACTACGACCCCTAATCTTCACCGTCACACCATCTTTACCATCACCCTACCACACCACCACACCCACCAATGTGTTTGCTCAAATTTCCTTCTGGCGTTGACGATAATGTTTTTTCGGCGACCATAGACGGAATGTGAGATGAAGGTTGAGGTATTTGGTAATCGAAAGTGGGGCGTTTTGTTTTTGCAGGATGGTGTTGTTGAAGGTTCGCTGGAAAATGGCAAGATGGGACTATGGTGGTGGTGGTAGCAAGATGGGGGCAAGAGGTAAAACAGTTGATTCTTAAATTTTAACATCAAAAGTTAAGAACCGTATAACCCAGGGACGAAATGTGTTACATTTTTTTCAAACACCAGGACTAAACCTGTAATTTTTCAATTTCATAAACTAAAGGTGAAATTTGATCAAACATCGGGGACGATTCATGTAATTTACGCTAAATAAAATCTTTAAACATTGTAATAGTTAGATGCGACATTTTAGATGGTTTTATTTATTATGACTAATGTGGATATATATTACCAACAAGTAAGGAGAATATGACATGTCACAAACATTACTGATATGCATAGGCGAAGCTTAGTGAGGGCTGGAGGCCCCCCCCTCTTTTTTCGTCAGTAGTGTTAATTTTTGGTCCGGTAGCGTAAAGTTTCGGCCCGTTAGCGTACATGTTTAAATATTTAAAGAGTTCGTCCCTTAAAATAGTTTACTTTCGTCCCGCCCCCTATAAGGTAGGTAAAGCTCCGTCGCTGCTGGTATGACAGAATTATACACACACCAACAACTTACTATCCACACAGAATTAACACAATTTACGAGTCGAGTATGATTTCATATGAGTGTTGTACTAACTGGTCACATGTGGCATAATGTTATATGCGAATTGTATTAGCTGGTGTGTTTACAAATCAAACGAGTCGTATGATGTGTCAAGCTAACAAGAAGTCATTAATATGGCTTTGCAGGCCACTAAGACCATATAGGTCGTATGACCCCTTTTCACCATCTATAAATCCCGTCCAGAGATTTAGGGTGGTATACGTGTAATACCACCTCATTTATATAAGAGGGGCAATTAAATATCTCTTTATACTTTAAATCATATTTTTCTGCTCAATGAATATCATACATTACGTATTACAAACTTGTGTTTCTAGTACGTATATAATTTTCTAAGTTTACAAAAAGTATATGATTTAACCCATCCTATGTATGACAATATAACTAGGGTTGTTCCGAACCGAACCGAACCGAACGAAGGCTTGCTCAAACTCGGTTCATTTACAAACCACGCCTAAATAACTTTATGTTCAACTCAAAATCAACGATGTAACAAAAGAAAACATACAAAATAACTTTAAGTTTTAACTCGAGCTTAAATAAATGACGGTAAAACCACGCCTCAACCTCCATTGCAGCCGTTTCCACGTCCATTGTACCCGCTTTGATGCAATGTTTAACTAAGTATACAAAAAACCGAAAAATGATGTTTAATACATAAAAGTTACATTTAAAAATAATTCAAGCGAAACCGAGCGAGCTTACCTTTGCTCGTGCTCAGTTCGCTTACAAACGAACCGAGCGGCTCGGCTCATTTACAACCAAGCCAAAATCGAACGAACAACTTTTCAAGTTTTTTTGGAACGAGTTTCGAGCGTTAAACTATTTGAACATCCTTAAATATAATTCATTTTATATTCATCACATAATAAATACACATATTTTTTTGCTATGTTTTCAACAACCCCATGTAGGCAGGTTGACAGATGGTCAAGCCCGCGGACTCATGTTCAGCTGTCGCTCGGCCCAATGCTTATCTACTCGGCTCCACTATCGACGGCTCTTGACGTCAGCTAATCGGCTCCACTATCGACGGCTCCTGACGTCAGCTAATCGGCTCCACTTCAATGGCTCCTGACATCAGCTAATCGGCTCCGTTGCTATTATCATTTATTTTGTGGACTCATTTGTGTAGGTGAAAGCATATTAAAATATTTTCCCATCCCAAAACAATTACTTGCGTTTTTTTCTTCTATTCGTGTTAAAAGGATTTAAATGAATGCTTATTTTCTGAAAATAAATTATGTAAGTTTACTAGTTTATTTATATAACTAGTTTTAAAAAACGTGTGTGTTACACGGGTTGAATAAATAAAATATTAATATAATAAAATTTATTAATTATAAAATAATATTCTAAGATATGATATAACTGAAATTATATATGAGAAATGACTATAAGTAATAAAACAGTTATATTAAATTTTTAAAAATTTGTTTTAATTTTTTTCTTAATTAGAAATAATATTAATAAATATATCTCTTTTTTAATTTATTAAATTTAAAAAAGTATTAAATAACGTTATTAGTAATTAAGATAATTAGTTAATATGAGAGAGATGCGAGAAAATTTTGGTAAGGATGATTGTGGTGTTGACACGTGTCATCCCAAAATACTTTTTTTATTAGAGTATGAAGATACTAATTATCAATTTAGTTGTGTATTATAGTTTGTATCTTATGTTTTATAGATTGTAACTTACTTTGTTTATTTTTATCTTTTTTTACTTTTAGAACCTATAGTTTTCATCTTTTACATTAAACATTAATATTTTTTTACTTTCGACTTAAGTTTCATTTACTTTAAATCTTTTACAATTTTTTCATTTTACGTCTCGGTCTAAATTTTCGAGTTAACATACTGTAATATGCGTATGTAGTTCAATATTTTTACATCTACTTTTTCAGTCTAAAAGGTCGTTTGTATTTTATGTTTCGTTCTAATTTATACACATTAACACGTCGTAACGCACGTTTATGGTTCAACATTTTTACGTCTAGCAACGGTGTGACACTGATGGTACTTGACATGGTTTTACGACCCTACCGTAACGCGTGGGGCAGAATACTAGTTTCATTCTAATTGCAACAATATCTGTGCGTATTGCACAATTTTTATAATTTATATTGCTTTAATTTCGTATTTTCAGAGGTATTCATTTATCATTAACAGACACCTATTTTCAATACGAGGATTATACCGTTGAGGCGGAACAATGAACAAAAAAAATTAACTTTTACCATTTTATTTTTTAGTGTTCTAATATATCTTAGTAAATTTAATTCTTTTTAATTTTTGTTATTCGAATTGTGTCTAAATAGTTAAAATATATAATTAGATCACAAATCACTCGGTTGATAAACCAATTAAATTAGAATTATTCTTAACCAATTACAATTAATCAATAATCAATAGTTTAGATTATTAAAATCTAATTTTTCTTATTATTATTGTTGTTATTATTATTATTATTATTATTATTATTATTATTATTATTATTATTATTATTATTATTATTATTATTATTATTATTATTATTATTATTACAACAAACCTCAAATCTCGGATTTTCTAGATCCTATAAACCTTACGTTAGCCAAGCCGAGCCAAAAACAACTAATAAACCCAAGCGAGCCGAATATGATGATATCATATTATCATTGCGTACATCTTCCCACCTGCACTACTAATAATACATTTGCAGAAAAGGGGGGTAAATATCTTCTTCTTCTTCTTCACTCAAAACCTCAAATCTTACTGCAAACGACAACCATCATCTCAGCCGTTGAGTTTCCGGCAATGTGGAAGCTCCGGTGGCTATTAAGCCTCATTATCTGCTCGATATCGTCGGCAGCTGCTCAGGGATCCGGTGGCAAAACCTCACCGTGGTTAACTCTAAGAGGTATTACGCATTTACGCTCATACAGCATTCACAGCAACTGATTTCGCTCGTTTTGTTCGTTTGTTTCACTCGTTGATCTTCGTGTTCTGTAAATAGTTTCGATTTTGGAGGAATTAGGCCTTTGGAAGTATGAATGCATGAGGTTTTTTTTTTTTTCAGTTTTTGTGTTGGAACTTAGTTGCAGTGTAGGATGTGTTTGAAGAATAGGTTTAAGTGATTGAAGAGTTTGTGATAGTAAGCTGTGAATTTGTGATCTGTTACTTTCTGGAAGTTCTATGTGTAGGAGATTAGGTGGTGTGGAACGAGATTAATGCGTATGATATTTTGATTTGGCTAACGGTCAATTGATTGTTTGGAGTTCTGAATGTTAATGTGTTTTGACTGGATTATTGAATATAATTGGTTTCTGCAACTACTTTGTTTTATTTGTTAATTTTTTTCGTAATTTGAGGTTCTTCTGAAGCAGGTTAGTCATGAAAGAAGCTTAGATAGTGTATTATGATTTGTTTATTATGGACAGATCTTATTTCTTGAAGATTAGGGTAGTGGAAGTGAGAATGTAGGAAATTTTGTGTCTAATTCAGTTCTAGTGTTCTAATGTAGAACTAGCAGGAAAAGGATTGGACAATCAAAGGATATGTGTAAAGGAGCTGTAAATTTGTGATCTATTACTTTCTGAGGTCTATGCATAGGAGATGAGATGGCTTAAAACACCCTTAAGACATATGCATGCATATGCTTTTTGTGATTTCCTTATCGGTCAATTGAATGTTTGAAGTTCTAAACAATAAGACATTTAACAGTATTACTTAAAGTATAACTGGTTTCCACAATAATTTTGTTTTTCTTTGGGGAACTTTTGAAGTATTTAACTCTAATCAAAAGTTTGCAAATAGATAGGAATCTAGGATATCAAAATATGTAAATTGTAGTAATTATTCTGATAAATTAAGTGTCTTACTGTCTAGCAACGGCTGATGCTTCAATTTGATGGGATTATTGGGTCCAATACCTCATGTATATCATATGACCGACCTATTTGTTTTGCATCAAGTAAAATTTCTGGGTTAGTTAATGCAAGTTGTCATATGCGTGCCTTTAAATTCAAACTTATCTTTATATCATGTTCTTAAATCTTAAGTATGCTACTAAACTTTTGCAGGAGATCCTCCTTTGGTTGTTGCACGCGGTGGGTTTTCAGGATTATTTCCTGACTCAAGTATCAGTGCCTACACTGTTGCTTTGATTACTGGCCTACCTGATACGATTTTGTGGTGTGATGTACAATTAACTAGCGATAATGTTGGGATTTGCCTTCCGTATCTTAATATTGAGAATGGTACCACAATTTCTATGGTTTATGGTAAGGGGAACAAAACATACACTGTGAATGGGGTGCCTATGTCAGGATGGTTTCCTGTGGATTTCTCACTTGCTGACCTAGACAATGTATTCTGTAAGTTGAACGTATTGAACTTGATGTTTCATAGTGTCATGAGAATAATATGATCGGTAAACTCAATAATGGTCACGTGTCATGCATTTCTCACGCGTATAACATATAATTCCTCAAATTGACCGAGCAAACATCTTTATCATTCTTTATCTCTCTCAACCCTAAAGTGCTTGACTGCTTGTTATATAGAATGGATAACCTTAATCAGTTCCTACATCCGTTTTCTTTGTTTTTTTCTGATCAATTTTTTATAATCTTCAAGAGAAAAGACAGAATGCACAAGGGGAGTAATGAATTTCATTCATATATGCTTTTTTAATCGGAAATCAACATACATTGCAGTTTTCCTCAGAATTTGAAACTTGGATTCAGTGAGATGGATTGGATGCTGTGATCAATGCTTTGATTAAACTGCTATGATTTTCTAACCTATAGGTCACAAACCCCACACTTTGCGTTGATACTGTTCTATGTTGCTATTCGTATACAAATGCACCAGTTTTTGCATGAACAACGAAGTTGAAAAATAATTAAATAAGGAGAAGAGTGAACATATCACATTTATATCAAAATTTCAGTCATCACAGGACCCTTCTGGTCTTACCATTACTCACAATTTCATCTTGTATTACAACAGTAGCACAAGGCATCCTGTCTCGAAGTCCGGTTTTTGATGGATCATTTAAAATACTAACTGTTGAAGATGTTATTGGGCAAGTGAAACCGCCTGGACTGTGGTTGAACATTCAGGTGATTACTAATTTGTAAGTTATAAACTGTATGGACTTGCAAAACATTCTGTGTATGCTAATTGACTTCTGTGTTGGAAGGATGACTTGTAGCATTTGGTTACTAATGGTAGGTGATAAGATGCGCGGGCACCAAAGGTTAATTAATGGGTCAAACAGGTTCAAGTTGAAATGGGTCATTATGCAGTACCGGTCAACGTTGGCGGTCCATGTTAGGTTGACTTGCAATTTGCAAACACTTTTTTTGACCATTTTTAATAAATAACTAATGTGTTGGCTATTATTACATAAAAGGGAAAAATGTTGTATAGAGCCTATGGAGTATGTACTTTCACTGAATTCACACACTAGTCCGTGTACTTCTTTTTGAAAGATTAAATACCTTACGTCTTTAACTACAAACCTCAACAAAAAGGTCCATGGACTTTAGTTTTAGGCAATAGGTCACGTATGCATGATTAGTCCCTAAACTTATGAAAATATAATGAACAAGTCCCTTTTGTGCATGATTGACCCCCTAACTTTATAGCTAGGAACTTTTTGGTAGAGTTTTCCTAGTTAAAGGATTATCATGCCATACTAAGTCCAAGTTCTTGTGTGCATATTCAGCGATAGTCCTTGGAATATTTGTTGTTACAAGAACCGTACAATGCTGATATTTATTTTTTGTTTAGAACACATTAGGAGGTTATATACCTTATAATTAGACTTAGGGTGACTTTAGGAAGTTATTATAGCACCACCTCTAGTTACTGACAATCATTCTCTTTACGTGTTTGCAGCATGATGCATTTTACAGTCAACACAATTTGAGTATGAGAAATTATGTTATCAGCACATCAAGAAAAGTTAATATTAACTACATATCATCTCCCGAGGTTAACTTTCTGAGAAGTATTGTGACTAGATTCAAAGCAAGAAAAACCAAACTAGTTTTCCGTTTCCTAGGACGGGACGAAACCGAGCCGTCAACCAACCAAACATATGACTCTCTTTTGACTAATTTGACTTTTATCAAGACATTTGCTTCTGGGATTCTTGTTCCTAAATCATATATATGGCCCGTGGATAAAGATTTATATCTGCAACCATCTACTTCTCTGGTGTTAGATGCTCACAAGGAGGGTCTTGAAATTTTTGCTTCTGATTTTATGAATGATGTGCCACTTGCATATAATTACAGTTATGACCCTGTATCAGAGTATCTGTCTTTCATTGATAATGGAAAGTTCGCCGTGGACGGTGTTCTGTCTGACAACCCTATTACTCCATCATCAGCTTTTGGTTAGTTTATACATTGACTTATCTCCTTCGTGATGTTTCTCTCTATATATTTAGGACCACTTGTGGCTGAAAATATATCTCGCAGTTATAAATATTAAAAGTCCTGTTGGAGTAGTAAATACCTAATTTGTTTTTGGATTCTTATTGTCTTAACCCTGCAGATTGCTTATCTCACCTGGGGAAAAATCAATCTAGGCAAGGTCAGTCCTTTTGAACATTACTTTTTGACAACAACACAAGATGATTAATAGGTTTCTATACTAGGATGTCTGATAATGGCTAATTTGTAGATACGGCAATTTAATTCGTTTATTTATGAGTGGGTTGTGTTTGATTTCAAATTTTCATATTGACTTGATAAAAAAAAGTTTGCTAAAAGGGGAACAGGTCAAAGTGTCAAACTAGCGCATTAGCGCCTACATCATTTCATCCAAACACAATGTGTTTAATACAATAATAATCTAAGTATTTGAATGAAATGAAGTCCCCCAAAGTTATTTTAGTGTATAAAACCTCTTTAGATCATTTTGTTTAAATACTTGGACTATTATTGTAATAATATTCTATTTATAATTAGAACCAGCGCCTTCATTTATTATTAGTTTTTCTAAATAAAAGTGTTAGGGGGTCAAGTGGTCAACCCAAAGTTCGTTTTCAGTGCATTGCAATTTCCTAAAATGTTTTATTTAGAGAAAATAGATTATTACTATAATAATACTGTTTTATTGTAATCAAACTTGGCGTAGTTATTATAAAGTTTTTAAAAAGAGGACAAAAATGTTTTAGACCAAGCGGGTTAACCCAACCTGGCCTAGCCTGTTTGGATTGATGCTTAAAAATGACCCGTTTCAACCTGACTGAGAAATAGCTTTTCTTTGTTCTTTCTTCAGCAAAACCATTAATCATCACATCTGAAGGAGCAAGTGGGGACTACCCTGGTTGTACTGATTTGGCATATAGAAAAGCTGTTTCTGATGGTGCAGATATAATTGACTGTCCTGTTCAGATCACAAGTGATGGGAAACCTATTTGTTTAGGTTCTATAAATCTATTTGATAGAACAACAGTTGCAGAGGCGGGTTTTAACAATCTTACATCAAATGTTCCTGAGCTTCAGGAAGGTCCTGGAATATACACATTCAGCCTCACATGGAACCAGATTCAGAGTTTGAGACGTAAGTAATCTCCTCACCATTCTGTTTCAATTATATATAATTACTTATGAATGGGTCCACTTGGTTGTGTTTTATCTTAAATGGGTCAATTCAGATAGTTTAGTTAAAAAGGGAACAAATCATGCATGTTGAAAGTCGGCAAAGTCTGTTTTTAATGTATACAACCTCCTAGCTTGTTTTATTTTAAGCTTTAAATTATTATCGTAATATTCTGGTTTATAGTTTTCTCAAATGGACAAAAACGATAAGCAACTCAATCCAACCCGACTGGCCCATACTTGGAAATGGCCCTTTTAAACCAGGATTATTCAGATCCATTGGACCATTACTCAACATGCCTGTGTCATCACCTCTGTATATTACTAATGGTGTGCTTAACACACGGACTATGTGTTGTTTTTGCTTGTTGACATAATGCCATATTTTTCTTGAATTCATCATTTTCTCTATTCCCATAGGATTGATATAACTTTCAAATTTTTCCAACAAACTATGGTATAGGGCTTACACACACTAATTTCTCTTTAATCTGGTACTGTTGAATTATAGCCGCACTTATGAGCAGGAAAAAGTTTACTTCTAATGTTTTACAAACTTTTTCATCATGTCTGAGAAGCTTTTCTTATCATTTTTTAGATTTTATCAACTTATATTATAAAAGTCAGGTGTAAATTTCATATTTTTTGCAAACCACAATATTACTGAAAATGTACTTTTTATGTTAAATACACATCAGTAAAATTTAACCGCTCATCTGGATTACCAAAAAGATTTCACCATAGCTTCACTTACATATGTCATTTCAGAAATCGAAAAAATATTCCGAGTTTCAGTCACTTGGCATGTTTCGCTGCATCTGATCTTCCAGAAAGTTACATTTGCAGATGTTCTTTTTAAGAAGTAAACCTACAACACTTGTTCAGTAATTAACTAGATTTATTAAAAATGTTAGGGGCTTGTCGGTCAATAATCAGAACTCGAGGGGTCTAAGTGTATCTTTCGGTCTTCTTAAAATATATATTTTTACATTCCCATTAATAATTTTCTTAATTGAAAAAAAAAGTATGTTCGAGTTCAGATCCTGCATAAGTATTTATTTTTTCTTTTCTGTTTTATGTTGTTAGCTGCAATGTTCAACACATATAAGAACTACACTTTGTTGCGGAATCCAAAAGTAAAAAATGATGGGAGGTTTATGACCTTGTCCGACTTTCTGGACTTAGCAAGTAACTCTACTTCAATTTCTGGTGTCCTGATCAATATTAAGGTACGTATATGCGCGTCATGTCCTCTTGTGCATCTTATAGTTTCTTCTATTAAGAAAGCGTTCTTATAACATCTTAAAAAGTGAAGGGTCAAATGAGCAAAAAGTTTCCCAATCTGTACTTTTAATACACATTCTTGTACATCATTCACTACTGAAATAATATCATTTTTTTAATCAAAAGGATTTTCTGGGTATGGTTGTTTGTTGTAATAATATTTGAAACACTAATTAATTATAAAATTTCTAACAGTTATCTACCAAAGTGTTTTGATCAACTCAAGCCAACCCAAATAAAAAATTGCATTTGAGGTAGGACATGACACACCCACTTTTCGGACAGCACAAGAAGTTTACGGCCTTTAAATGACTTTATTATGTATTAAAGCAACCACGCATCTGCTCATTCTATGACCCAATTAGCTTGGTTCTTATGAATAGAGACCGAACCGTGGTCAACTTTGAGTAGCTCTTTGTTTCGCAATTCATATTAGTCATATGCGTTTGCATGTTTTCCTAGGGGTGACAGTTTTGACCCATTTACTTATGAATGAGTCTATTTGAAATGTAACAACCTCCTCAATCTTTTTTATTCAAAGATTTGGATCATTACTAGAATAATATTGTACTTTTAATCATTATTGTTGCAAATAATTGATCCTCAAACAGTTCATAAAAATGGACAAAAAGGTGTTCGCGGGTCAACTAAACCTGACCTACCCTGTTTTGGCCGGTGTTTAAAGTGACTTGTTTTCGCCCGTTCCTCAACCTCCATTACCGAAAATAAAACTGACTATTTTGGTTCTTTTGGACAACCAGAATGCACCATACCTAGCATCAAATCAAGGATTAAGTGTTGTGGACGCGGTGATGGATGTACTGAATAAATCCACTTACAAAAATCAAAAAACCAAGAAAATATTAATCCAATCTCCCGATGGTGGGGTTTTGAAATTATTCAAGGCAAAAAGCAACCGACACGAGCTTGTTTACGAAGTTAATGAAAATATCCGTGATGCCCTAAATTCAACCATCTCAGAAAT
The DNA here is from genome assembly GCA_025215565.1 of Flaveria ramosissima. NCBI lineage: Eukaryota > Viridiplantae > Streptophyta > Magnoliopsida > Asterales > Asteraceae > Flaveria > Flaveria ramosissima. The sequence continues at coordinate 42,374,515 of CM046044.1, read as the reverse complement.
TAGCGAGATTGCTAACTCTGTTGTTGTTGGAAAAGAATCGGTTTTCCCTCGAAATGAAGGATTTTTACTTGGTCAAACTGATGTGGTGGCAAAGCTTCAGGCATTTAAGCTCCCTGTTTATGTGCAGCTAATGAACAATGAGTTTATCTCTCAGCCATGGGATTTCTTTTCTGACCCGTATGTTGAAATAAACTCGTATGTTTTAGGAGCTAATGTTGATGGTGTTGTCACAGATTATCCAGCTACTGCAGCCCGATACAGAAGTAAGTTTATCATTTCGATACATGTTCATTATCATTCTAATGATGCTTTTCGTGAAAAATCAGACAAGAGATAAGAACATTATGTCTAGGTATGGGCAGGTTAGGCGACGGGTCAAAACTGGTTGGGGATGAACAGGAGAATTTAGTGCGGGTAATGAGCCAGGCTGGGTTGGGTTAGACCCGCAAATAGTTATTGTTTATTTTCTATGAATTTTTATTTGCTTATCAAGTATTATTAGTACATTGCTTATAACTATATATACAAAATTACTACATTAATAACTTAACTAATTTAATAAAACAGGCATAACAGGACAAAGCAAGTAAAATTTTAGTATGAGTTGAAAAAGGTTGGCCGTGCCGGGCCCATAAGGCCATAAACACCTATATTCAATTTTTTCTTTATTTTATATATATATTTATTGTGCAAGGTACGATTACGAAACCTATATTATTTCTTATTTTATAAATATTTAACGTGCAAGTTTTTATGCATTTGAAAACAATTTGAATGACTTTCAACTCGTTTGACCCGCCCCGACCATTTACCCCGTTACAGGTAAAGTGTAATCCACATCGACCCATTTTGTGTAACCTTAATAAATCAACTTGTTTTGACATATACAGGTAACCCATGTTTAGGTTTACCACCAGATCAGACCCCACCATACATGGAACCTGCTAAAGCAGGCCAGTTGCTGCAACTTATAACACCAGAAATGATGCCCCCGGCCGAGGCCCCAAACCCGATCCTCACCGATGATAAGGTGGATGACGCACCTATTCCGCCACCGACAAAGAAACTGCCACCGCCAGCTGGTAATTCAACAACGCCTAGCGGCCAGCCACCTAAAGCCACCGCCAGGATTCTGCTGTCGTCTTTAGCCACTGGCATGGTTATCTTGCTCATGATATGAAATGACCGTATCTTTTGTGTTGGTGACATCAACACGCTTAGTTTAGATTATCTATGAAGAATGATTTTAACCATTCTCGGCACTCGTTAAGACTTTAATTTAGTATTTTGTAAGTATTTATGTGTTCGTCGAATGTATTTGAGATCCAAATGATAGAGACTAAGGGGAACATATGTTGTGAAATATTTGTACCTTAACATATGAGTTTATTGCTATCAGTATTTAGATTTAGGTTTTGATCTTTGTTATGCCAACCACAAGATTCTTATTTATCAACCATCTATTGATTGAAATCTGATTTGATGGATGATTATTTAAACACTGTAGAGATGTGTTTAAACGAGAAACACTGAGAACCATTGTACTATATTTGTTGGATGTGGAGACATTTGTGAAATTAAGGTAAGAAGATTTAATTGTCTTTAATTGTGAATACATATAATTCACTCGTGACCACACTAATTTGTAATAATGTATTCCCATGTGACTACACACACTAATATGTAATAATATATTCCCTGGCTAATTCACCATATGTTTACATACAAGTGAAGAGAATCTCACCGGTAAATACACATGCTCTGACGAAATCTCCAGCAAATACAATATATAGTGGATGTAACCATTCATATAGTGTATTCCCTAGTGAATTATTCACTTGTGAATTCACTTGTTATTATATATTTATATTAATTACCTGCTATGTTCTAGTAAATTGTATTTTCATTTTTTTAATCTTTGATTTTTTTTTTATTTTAACCCAATACTTTCGTATTTTTAACAATTTAGCTTTAATATTTTTTAATTTCAACTTTAATCTCCTATACTTTTCATATTTTACAAGTTTTTCCGTTTACGTTGCGGTCTAAATTTTACGAGTTAACACACCGTAGTTTACGTGCGTGGTTCAAAGTTTATACGCTTATTTTTTTCGTCTAACGGCCCCGTCGCAAAACCCTGGTTTTAAATTGACCTACTTATTGTTTTATAAGTTTTATATTTTGCCTGTGTGGTTTAACATTTTTACGTCTACTTTTCTTCCGGTTTTATTTTTTTTATTTTTTTAATTTCTTTTTAATACGAATTTTTTCGGTATTAGTTGCCACTGATGGTGATGTGCAATTGATGCTACTTGACATGGTTTTACGTCCCCGCAACACGAGAGACTTGATACTTGTATTTATCAATACATATAGTATATTTATTAGCATGTACAACATGTTTTGACATTAACTACAGATATATAAAAGGATCTGACAGTCTAAAATAAGTTTTCTTTTCTTAAATTGATTTTCAAATATTTGATGGTTCTTATCTTCAATTTATTTAAAACAATAAAAGCCTACAAAGAAGTATGACTTTATTACTTGTTTTTTTTTCTGATACCATTGTTGAAGCTGAAAGCCCCAGGTGTGATATTTTAGGCTGTTTTAGTCATCTTGTTAAAGTCCTGCTCCCTTAAATATGGAAGATGTTTATCAGCCCCAAGTTATGCTTCTTCAAGATGAAATTACTGTCTTTTGCAAGTTTGAATTGCATCTATTTCACAGCGGTTTTCAGTGTTTGAACATTTACCATGGGTCCCAAACCTAGTTATCGATATGAGCCGGCTGGAGTTAACAACAAGATGTATGCATACGAGCTCAGCTTTTAGCTCGGTTTTATGTTCTTAAGGTTCAATCCTAAAGAGTAGTCCATTTAACAACCTCTAAGCCATGATGTTGGATCAAACAGACATGAATATGAAATTCAACAATTCAAAAAACTCAAACCTAACTAACAAAGGTCAACAAAACTATGAGTCC
>CM046044.1:42210148-42371330 GCA_025215565.1 Flaveria ramosissima | reverse complement strand
TACCATGTCTATTAACCTGCTATGGCCAATAAAATAGTGACGTGACCACAACTTTTTGCTGACGTGTTGCGGGGCAATGTCATATATATTACCTAATATTACTTGCATACAATGGTAACAAATTAAGTATGCTTACAACATCCTAAATTGTTTTGTTTAAGACGTATATATTTTGGCAGTTCTGTGGGACAGTTACTGTAATCATATTCAATACATTTCTTATTGATATATGTTTGCGGCCCCGCCCGACTTGTTTTACTCGTAGGAAAGCAACCCGTTTTAACACCTATCTCTTATTATTTTTTTGTTCAAATCTAACGCTTCTTCCATTGATCAGATTCCTTTTAAAGAATGATGGGCTTTTTATTGGAAGTTCTTCAGCAATGAACTGTGTTGGAGCTGTGAGATTAGCCAGATTATTGGGCCCAGGTCATACTATTGTAACAATTTTGTGTGATAGTGGGATGAGGCATTTGAGCAAGTTTTGTAATCCTGAGTACCTTTCTCAACACGGTTTGACACCTTCGGCAAAAGCATTAGAATTCCTTGATTACAAATGAGATCATTTTTCATACGCGTCCCATTTTGTATCGCGCATGGGTCTACATTGAGTTTTGACATTGGCTATAGTTATTGGATCCGGAGGTGTTTAACTAGGCTATTTGTTACTACAGAAAGAACGCAAGTCGAATATATTAACGATAAAGATATTTATTTATCTATGGAGTGATGCACATGGTCTCTGGTTTTGTATATTGAAATTGTTTTATAGGTCACATAGGCATGTATCTGGTCTTTCATCTAGTATGAAATGAATACCCGAATATTAGCACCTGGACAATCATAAGAGTAAAAAAAAGGTAAAAGGAGCATCCACGAGCCATATAATATGTCTTAACGACCTACAGGCCGCAATGATGTTGCGGGTCTCAATGGTTGTTTTCCTATCAAAAGGACACTGTGCGTATGGGATTTCTTAAGTAGTATACCTGGTACGATTTGTCGGTTCATCCGGAATTAATGAGTGTGTAGTCACATTAGGATATCCAATTTCACCATTTCTAGTTACAATTTCGACGAAGGGCCTTTAGGTTATCAATTAGCCGTCAAATCGGGAAATTTCAAATCTTGTGGATTAAAAATCAACTACCACAAGTGTAACACTGTAAGCTAATTGGGATTAGGATACCACAGGAGGAAAACTCGGCTTTCTTATGTAAAATGGGTTGTGAAACGAAAAATTTACCAGTTGTGTGTATTGGCATGCCCCTTGGGGGCAAGCATGGCTCTAACTAAACATTGGATACCAACCATCTCCAATTTTAAATACAAGCTTAGTGCTTGTAGGCTCAACGTCTTTCATCTGACAGGAGATTAACCTTGGTGAAATTCGTGATCGGAAGTTTCCCTCTTTATTACTTCTATATGTTCGAGGTCAAAGAAAAGTAATCGATGCCCTAGAAGCTATAAGGAGACGTTTTTTTGGGTGGGGGTTGGGGGGATGTGAACTATCATAAAAATTCACTGGGTGGCATGAGAGAGAACCACAAACTCCAAAAAAAAATATAGCGTTTTATGTGTCGGCTGTCTTAAAACAATATAAAAAGATTCGTTGTCTTTTAACCGGTTGTTCTTCTTTGTCAACGCTACTATGGACCTATAGACTCGCAATCATGAAAGCTGGTTATTTTAAAAAGAAAAGTCAATAATGCACTCCTAACTAACTACATGGTGGTGTAGATTCTTGAATGATGAGAATGCTCTTTGGGTCAAATGCATAAATACGACACGTAACATCCAAAATCCTTATTTGGAACATCTAGAAAATAAAAATCTCAGGAGCAAGTGGTTAGAAATCATAAATTTTGGTAAGTACCTCGGTAATACTGAATAAAAAATCTCTTTTGCAACTCAAAGGGAAAGTTGGAAACGATACTTGCATGGTATTTTTATATAATGGTTGAATTTTACATATTTTCTTCTAATCCAAATAACTGGGAGTACATGGGTTGGGGTGGGGGTGGGGGGTCCAATCATTTCACAATTGGGTTGTATCAAAATTTGGTACGGAGCCGCCGCCTCGCCTTGCTTACGTTCCATCAACATCTGTTGGCTTAAGATGTAGGGGTGGATATCCAAACAAACGTCATGTTTGCGATGGCACATAGAAGAAGAACATGCTACTCACATGTTCTTTCGTTGCCCTTACACTAAAAAAATATGGAGCAAAGCATAATGGTTGTTGGGTTGGCATGTTTTGTACGTACTGAATTGCAAAGAACTCATTGATCTAGCGATAAGAAACAAAGACTTTGAAAAGGGCAAAAGATATCTTGCACATCTTTATACACCTCAATTTAGATAATATGAAGGCAATGAATGATCTTATTTTAAAAAAAAGAAAAGAAAAGAATTTAGGTGGATCTAGTGGACGACATCAAACTGCAATCATATATGTGGCTATCAAACCGCACATATTCCAAGTCGGAGCAAAGGGTATGACGCCAAAATGCAATGTTACGAGGTTGTTATTTAAATAGGTGTTTTCATTACGGGTACATTAACAATACGTTTAATAGGTTTCTTCTCTAGCTAATCATTTGTTTGATTATGTATGTATTAACTAATATAACATTTCTTAAAAGGAATTTTACATCCGCCGCGATTGTTACCAATATGATATTAGTTATATAAATCATATGTTACCTTTTTTGTTTTGAAATATCTACATGATACGTAGTTAAAAATTAATGTATTGTGTATAGTTATAATACCATCTTTTAATTTTTTCTTAGAAAATATATCACATATATTTATTTAAACGACAATTACATACCTTTTATGCTAAACACACTCTACTCATAAAATCAATACTATCACACACTGCATAATTTAAATATATAATAGTTTAGTTAAAAGAAACATCATTTTACCACCATATTACATCCCGAGGATAAATAAAATGTATACAAAAGAACATAACTATATACATACCATTCACGCGCTACACTATTCACACACCATACGAGTTGTGTAAGTTATAATGTTGCATACCGTACGAGTTGATTTTTTTACAAATCATACGAATCGTATTACCCGTTTAACTGAAAAACGGAAACAACTACTGTAACAACACACAACCATACACCACCGACTCCATATAACAAAGATCAATGTTTTTAGAACCGGACCGGACGTCGAACTGGATGCCAACTGGTCAGATTTAAGAACCGGATGACGTCATAACTATATATATGATATATAGGATATTTATAAGTAATTTATGTGCGTATGTTAGTTATATATAAAACTTAACAATAATCTTATGTCCAACATACTAATTTATTGTTCAACCTCCTGTTTTTACACATTAAAATCCAAAAATCAAAATCCGGTCTGACCACCAGACTGGTTCCCGGTCCGACCACCGTTTCGGGACGAACCGACCGATCGAACCCCTCCAAAAAGACCTGATGTGAACCGGTTCAGCCACCCCTCCGATTCCCGGTCGGACCGGTTGAACCGGCCGATCCGATCCGGTCTTTAAAACATAGATAAAGATTAGGATTGTTGTACCCATACGAAATACCAAATCACTATACGTATTAGACCTGGCAAACTTGACCCATAGATATAATTCTGGGCTGATATGGGCTATAAAACAAAAATCATGGGCTGTTTTGGATCAAACTTTGTTCTTAAAGGGTCAGGATGGGCGTTCTTAGAGTTGGAAGAAAACCAACGGGTCAGGATGGGCTCACCCTTAAAAGAACGGGTTAGTAATAATATAGAGACAGACGACGGCTTCTTCAATTCTTTGATTTGTTGTTTTGGATCGAACACTGAAATTCACAAATTCAGAGTAACGCTTCTTCAATTCACAACAAGTAGAAGCTTAAAGGCCTCCAAATCAGTGGCCTCCTCCAAGTTCGTTGCTCGTTGACCCTTTAAATCCAGGTTTGATTTACAGATTTACAAGTTCATGATATAAGTTTTTTCGCTTGATTCTGATTCAGATAACAAATGTTTCTGAGGAAATTGGTTGAATCTAACTGATGACGACTTAATCATATCATGATCTTGTGTTTCCTGTGTTTAGATTGCTGATGAAAACAGCGGGGGCTTCCCAAATAAGAATAAAAATGGTGTTAATGGATTTCAAAATCTTACACTGGTTGCTAGACTTATGGGGTTAGAGTCCATGCCATCCGATCGCCGCCGTGATAAGCTTTAAAAAGATGATTCAGGCGAATTCAGATGTGTGAGAAGAGAGAAAGTTGCAGATGACAATCATGTGATCGAAAACAAGACCAAAAGCCATGAATTCAGGCCTCAAAAGCTTCAAAAGACTAGAACGGTGGATAGAAGATCTGTGAGCAGGTTAGGGGCAGAAGCATTGCAGTTGAAGAATGTGTTATCTCAATCTAGAAATCATCATCACTCGAAATTCGCTTCGTCTGTTAAGAATATTGGTCATCACCCAAAGAGGAATGCATCGCGGTGGCAATCGGTTAGAAACAGGTCTAGATATAGCATTGGTTATGGTCAGGCTGCACACAGACTGTAGGGAAACGGGCTCACATCAGAGCCCGCAAAAGTTGAAGGTCCTCGATGTATTGAGATATCAAGTTGTATTCTTGATCTAAAACTGAAATGTTGTTGACCGTGTATGACCAAGTGTTGGAAGATGAATGTTAGTTTATTGGATTTGGGTATCAATATGTGGCAGCTTCAAGATCGAAGTCTGGAACTAGAATGACTTTTATATATGAAATATATTTTGGAATTGAAACAACTATAGCAAGAAGGAGAATTTGGCATTTTTAAATTGACCCATCTTAACCCGAACCCATCCTGACCCGAACCCGTCCTAACCCGATCCAAAATGACCTTTTATTAAATCAGTCCATCCTGACCCGAACTCATTCTGACCCACACCCGTTTTGACCCGGTACCTCGCCCAACCCGACCCGTCCGTTTTGCCAGGTATAATACATAAATACGTATACACTTTACTATATTTGGGCAAACCATCTTCATCAAAAGTCAAACATCCACCGTCAAACTTCAAAGACTCAATGGCAATCACACGTCATCAGTCCATCAAGCACCTGCATATCGCGCCCAGTGTCGTGCGTGACATGGCAATTAAATTCATTTAAAATCCGTATTTGAAGTCCGCTACACTCGCGCTACTAATAAATACCACATCACACACACACAAATATTATTATTATTATTATTATACGCTCTGACTTGCATCAAACACCTTTGTAAACCAATTTTAGCCCCCTTTCGTACACATACGTGAATTCGAACTCAAATCAGCTCGTGAACGCTGAATTCAGCCCTAATTTATGTAAGTGTTCGATGATTCTGCTTGTGTTTTGTTTAATTGAGTTGTGGATTACGTGATTTGTTGTTGTTGTTGTGTTTGATTGTTTGGACGTGGAATTTGCATTGTTATGTTAGGGTTTGTGTTTGTTGTGTTTGAAGTAATGGAGAGGTTCGATGTTTTTTTTAGTTAGTTTGCTGAATGTTGAATTCTGCCCTAATTTATGTAAGTGTTTGATGATTCTGCTTGTGTTTTGTTTGATTGAGTTGTTGATTGCGTGAACTGTTGTTGTTGTGTTTGATTGTTTGGACGTGGAAGTTGCATTGTTATGTTAGGGTTTGTTATTGATTATGAAGAGGTTCGAAGTTTTTTTATATATATATAATTTTGTTTTTGGAGTTAGTTGATTAATCAGTGTTATGTGCTGAATGTTGAATTTAGTCCTAATTCATGCGTGTTTGACGGTTCTACTTGTGTTTTGTTCAATTAAGTTGTTGATTACGTGTTCTGCTGTTCTTATGGTTGATTGTTTAGACGTGGAAGCTGCATTGTTATTCTAGGGTTTGTTATGGATTATGAAGAGATTAGAAGTTTTTTTTATGAGTGAGTTAGTTTATTTGTGTTATTTGCTGAATGTCGAATTCAGCCCTATTCATGTAAGTGTTGATGATTTTACTTGTTTTTGTTTCAATTAAGTTATTGATTACGTGATCTGTTGCTCTTATGTTTGTCTGTTTAGACAGTGAAGTTGCATTGTTATTCTAGGGTTTGTTATGGTATGAAGGATGTCTAAGTTTTGTTTGGAGTTAAATGAGGCTAAGTTCACGGAATAACAATTGTTTTTATCCTCAGTTCCTCACAGCAATCTATTTATGAGTTTTTAGTACATCGATCATAGCTAGTCGCTTGTTACTAAACTGTTGCTATGATTGGTAACAGCTAATTAATTAAAATTGGGTTGCTTTTTGCGTAATAATGAAAGCATCTTGCCTTAATTGGTAAAACTTGTGAAACGTTGCTACCTTGCGTGATACGTTCACATTTAACTTCTTTTGTCATAATGTAGGATTGTACTTGTAGGCTTAGTTGGTAAGTTGCTAAAAGATGTTTCCTATAAGAGTGTCACACTCATATATGTGACTAATTCTGATTGTTGGTTGGTGTTTATTTAATACAGTTATGGGCGAGGAAAAGGTGAGCGTTGAAGTTGACGGGCCGGTGGCTAATGGGGCTGTGTCGCCCACTAAATCTAATAGTGATGTAAGTGAGAAGAAAGATGGGAAAAAGGAGGGAGTTGAGGAGACGTGTGAGGATACGATAAACGAGGTGAATGATAAAAATGAAGAAGTTAATGTTGACCAGAAAGATGTTGAGGTAAGCAAAGATGACAAAGAAGAAGAGAAAGAGGTAAAGGATAGCAAGGAAGAAGGGGAAGATGGAAAGAAAAAAGAAGCCAAGAGTGATGCAATGGAAGTTGATGACGTGGGAAATGCGGATGAGCAACGTGATGATAAAATTGCAGAAATGGCTGATTTAGAGGAGGCAGGATCAAAAAAAGGTGCAACAAAGAAGAGTGGTGGAGAGAAAGGCGAAAACAAGAAGGCAACTGAAGAGAAAAAGAAAAATGACGAGCCAAAAACTCCTGTCGGTCCAACAATTGATCGACCAGTAAGGGAGCGGAAATCTGTAGAAAGATTGGTTGCGGTTATCGAGAGGGATTCCACCAAGGAATTTCATATCGAAAAGGTGGTGTCATGGACATATTTTAAGATTCTTTTTTGTCGTTTACATCTTAAATCAATGAAGCAAGTTGTTTCCTTTTCAACTAATTTATGTATTGTTGTTATAATGCCATGCAGGGACGTGGTACTGCATTGAAAGATATCCCAAACGGTAATGTTTTAATTTTTTTTCGTATTTATTCGTTGACGGCGTTATTTATTCAATTTTGCTTCTGACGCCAGTTAGTTTGGCTTGCAGTATTTTAAGGGATTTGCTAAACATAGCCCTTAGGGCTATAGATTAACAACTAACATACCGTTGTTTTTGTTTTAAAAATGGGTGTTCATCAACCAACTTATGGTTGTTATAAGCTACAAGACGTAACTAATCAAAAATTTACGATAATATGGCTCCCGTAGGGTTATGTTTAGCATTTTCCACATCTTCGTAATATGATTTGTGATGCTCTCTTTGTACATCACTTTATTTTATTTTGTAAAAGATTAGTCAACCTATAGAAAAAGCCGAAAGAAGATTTAATATTCCAGGAAGTTTCTTTGGATCTTCATTTAGTATTAATATAATGGTGACATGGTTGTTATCATCTTATAATTTCATAGCTTTCATCTTTCCTTTTTATTAGTCATTTAATTTTGATGCTGTGTTCGCTTCAGTTAATGTTAATTATGTTGGTTATCCTTTTGTGGCAAGTTTAGAAGAAGACCAGATTCTGTCGAGCTATATCATTGTCTTTATCCACTTAAATTTTGTACGCTATCATGTAATTATTATTTTATATGTTTTATACAAAGTAATCAAACAACCAAGTTCACTAGCTAAGACTAACTCATATCTTTATGATTATAAATGTGTTCCTTTCTGGAATTTCAATCTTTCATCTCGAATGCTTGGAAATTTATGTACGTTAATAAATTTCTAGGAATATTAGGAAATATAATAACTAGGCATTTGTGACACTATAAAGTATAAACAATAAAATCATAATAAGAGCGTGTTGAAACTTGAAAACATGAAAGACGTTACAAAACTATGCTCATCTCTTCAATACATAATGGTGTTCCAGTGGTTCTTGAAGATGGGGAATACTGATCTTAGCATCTCTAGCTAAGATGCTAACCAAAGGGCTTGTAGCCTAATGGTACTTAGATGTTTAGTAAGGTGTCCCTTCCCATGAGGTTAAGGGTTCAAATCCCATAGCGGACAAGTGGTGTAAAAAATCGTTCAAGAAAAAGCCATGATGCTTACTTTAGTATTTTTTTTGTGGATCATTTAATTTTATAAACCATCAAATCGGAATTCAACCCAAAAGTTGATTTGTGAAATGCTTGGGTCTCAGACCACCGATATAATGAAAGCCTAATATGATTTTAGAAATTTGAATCAGCTTGACTTTTGGTTCCGTTAAGTTGAAATTTTGTTTTGAACACCCTTTTATAGATTCTCTTCTAAAAAAGAATATCATTCAACATTCGTGTGCCTGGAAGGAAACTGGAAAAATCATGAATGTACATGTCATTTATTTTATTCATCATTAAGATATATGGTAGACCTTTAAGTTCTTTCCATTCCATGTGTAGAGTGATATAGAGTTTTAAGTATTGAGTTATTAAACTTTGGGAAAGGAAGACTGTGTGTTTAAAATTCCATCTTTGATCAAATTGGATACTTACTTGTTCTGTGATACAGATAGCAGTGATTTTGTTAGGGCCTGTTTGGTTACGTCTGACCAAACCCGGTCAGACGTGCAAGTCTGACTCGGTCAGACGTGGCTTGTTTGGTTGCGTACGTCTTACCAGAGAAGAGGTCTGACCGAACCCCTTATTCGGTCAGACTTGAACCAACGTCTGACTCGGGTCTGTGGTGACGGAGAGGGTGGTGGTCGGCGACGGGGCGGTGGTCAGGTCTGTGACGGAGAGGGTGGTGGTCAGCGACGGGGCGGTGGTCAGACATGAACCCCTTCACCACCTCCTCGTTGGCATCACTTTCTGCATCTCCGATTCCGTCCACCTCTTTTTCCCTTCGTCTCCTTTGTCGTCGCCGGCGACCTTCGTGTGTGCGGCGGTGAAGGGTGGTTCTTCCAACCATAGCTAGCTTGCTGGGGTTGTGTTTGAACCCTTTAAGGAGGTGAAGAAAGAACTCAACAGTCTTTTTTCCTTGAATTGAAGGGTTTGAGTTGGTAGATGTGGTTGTTTTAAAGTGGTAAGGATTTGGGGGTTTTTATTTTTATTAATTTTTCTTTTTACAACCAAACACACTTATTGGTTCAGATCACTTATTGGTTCAGACATCTGGTTCAGACCTCTTACTGGTTCAGCACTTACTCAATCAGATGTTACCAAACAGCCCCTTAGTCTTCATGATACTGTTATGGTTTCTTTTCTCTATGTTAATGTGTCTGGTTTTAGAAGTCTTGTTTTCATTTTGATAATGTCAGGTTAGTTAGAAGTTTTCTGTCTTTTATATTGGAGATTGAAGGTTTTTTTAATTAAATTATTTCTTCTGTTTATATCTAAATCGTGTTCTATTTCTCAGTTGCTTACAAGTTATCAAAGAAGAAGGTGACTGATGACACACTTAAACTGCTCCATACTGTTTTATTTGTAAGAAGAGGAAAGGTAATTCACATTTTTTGTTTTCAAAGTATACCCAATGGGCTTGTTCTCATAACGGACGGCTCTTGTGTTTAACCATTCCTACATTATCTAAATTAGGTCCCACTTATTTGAGTCTCTGTACGGACCTCAGATCTGTATGAGTTTCAGCTCTTTTTAGGCACACTAAACATATATTGAACTCTTACTAAATTTTAATATGTTTCATATAAATAACCCTTATACCACAAAGTAATTGGATGTTTGTTAAACAGTTTATGATTTACACAGTTAGCTCATTATTGTATAGATACCTTTATACCTTAAGTTCCTTGAATGAAACTGTTTATCTATTACCAGATCATTACATTGTCAAAATGTGTGGAGTCGTTTACTTAGAAGAAATTTTGTACTAGCAACATCCATTAAGAATTTATCACCATTCATCAAACAACTTTAGCCAACGGTTATGCAGACCTTTGTGGTATAATGGACTACAACACTGTTCACTAGGATTCTGTTAGCATGCATTGTTATTAGAATTTCTAGATACTACATTACTACTACATCATGGCCCTTTGCAAAATTTCATCAAATAGTATTTCTCCTTTGACTGAAATGTTGTTATGTTTGACTTGCAGGCTTTGGAAATCAAGAGTAATATATTGCGGTTTTCTGGCTTTGTTTGGCATGAAAATGAGGTAATAGTAATTCGTTAGTGCTTTCATCACCCTTGTTTTAAAAACATTTTTTGTACTTCGAATTTTAACAGGATCAGCCTAGGAGCATTATAGGTCAAGTAATGTATTATTTCTCAAGAACTAATATATTCAAATTACGATATTAAGATATATACTATGATAGAGGTTTGCCTCATCCCACCCTCCCCAGAACCTACTAATAGCTATGCTATGAGTGGATTATTACTAGTTATGGTATGGCACTATGATTATAAAATATGTTACAAATTGTAAGTTAGTGTTAAAGGACTCACTGCAGGTATTTAGTCTCTGGCTCTCTGCATTATGGGATGCAAGTGTTGGTTCTTTTGCATTCTAAATTCATATAAATAAAATACCATATCAACTGTCAAATATGATTACAAAATTTGCATTATTTTAATTATCATACACTTCTTTAGTAAAACTACAGTTTGGGTGATCTGACCTGTTTGGCCTGTCAGTGACTAAACATGACCCCGAAGCAACCCATTCATTCATAAGTGAGTCAAAATTGCTACCTCATGATACTAACTCATCAAGTTGTTGATGACCTCCATGGGTCAAGTATATGAGTAATCATATTGATTGTTGTGACTATGATTTATAAGCAATATATTTGTTATTATTGCAGGAAAAGCAAAAAACTAAAGTGCATGAAAAGCTTGACAAGTTCAATAAGGAAAAGCTGTTTGAATTCTGTGATCTGCTTGACGTACCAGTTACCAAAACTACTGCAAAAAAGGTCTGTTTGGTTCGTTTTTTTAATCATAAGTTTCTGGGGTTAATTTTAAAAAGAGTTACTGCTTTTATAATGCAATTCTGTTGCATTGATGTATGTGGAGACCATATTATATCTAGCTGTTATCATCAAGGACATCCATTTATTAGAACTAATTTATAGACCACCCAAGTATGTATGTCGATTCTGTTAGATGGTAAAATAGTGAATGGATGTTATTGAATAGTTAGGTTACAATATATAGGGATGGCTAGGAACCCTAGTAATCTAATTGAGGCCATGGCTTAATAAACATCTCAGTATCTTACAAATAGCCATTGTTAGATAGTACAGTCCAATACTTTCATTTTATGGGTGGCCTTAATGAAAAAAAGTTGAATACTTGGGTGGTCTTCACCTACTTTATCCCTTTTCTAAAACGAATTGGACATAAAAGATTTTGTGAGCCAACCCACCCATCTTACCACCTCCTGGGTGGCCTTCACCTACGTTATCACATCACGAGTATCAAGCAGGATATCTTGTTGTAGTGCTCTAAACATACATTTTCATCTGACTAGCAGAGAAAAGGAACGGAATAGCATGTCTTGTACACATTATATCCTATAAACATCACATGATTTTGTTTTTCTGGTGAAACTAGCATGGCATAATATCTTTTTTGCCTGCAGGAAGATGTCATTTCAAAACTAATAGATTTTTTGTTGGTTCCGCATGCCACAACTAGTGAGTTGCTTTCAGAGAAAGAACAGGCCAGTCATTTCAGTCTTACCTCTGAAAAATATTTGCATACTAATGTACTATTAATATCTCTTAGACCATCTCCTGCATATGCACCAAAACACCAAAATGGTGTACTATTTTTGGTACAACACTATTCATCACACCAGATATTCATGATTCACATATTTATCAAATGTTCAAGGAAAAAGGAAAATTGTGTTGTAAAGTTTTATTGTTAAAACAAACTCATTTGACCTATTAAATGAGCATCATACCGAATATGGTTTTAAACTTAATTTGCTATTTCACTTATATCATTATAAGTTAATTAAATATTAAATTCTATACATTTAAGTATATATAAACTAAAAATAAAATTATTTGTTTTTAGTTTTATAAGTATAATTGTTTTTTGAAATCATATAATATGTAAACCTAAATTATCTGGTGTAAAAGATTTTAATGAAAGAATTTGGTGCATATGTTGGAGTTGATATGAAATTGGTGTAAGCATATTCCAAAAACATGCCTTTTCTACACTAAATAGTGTAAATTTTTTAATGCATACATTGGAGATGCTCATATGTAAACGTATTCTTCAGTCAAGCAAAAGCAACAAACACAAGAGGGTAAACAAAAAAAGTGCATCAACTTCTGAGGCTACACCTTCAAAAGACTCGTCAAAGGTAATCTCTTATTTGTAGATGGTTATCTTAAACAGTTCTACTTTTTCGGATTGTGGCATTCTAATTCATTTCTCATTTTGCGAAAAGACTATGTATTATCACTTTGTAAGCAGTTCAGTCTATCAACTAGTTTTGGGAACCCCTACCTACTTCTACCTTAAAACCAGTTATATCTCTAAACGGCACGTGTAAAATATATACTTCTGAGTAAGACAAAAAAACTTTGAGGACTGAAGCAATCATGCAAGTATTTAACGGACTTAATTGCTTTTTCATTGAAAGTGCGGAGGGTTTTCATAGATAAACCTATTTGTAAATAAATATATAATCAGCTGAACGTCTGAATCCATACTTGCTTAAAACTAAACCAATTTTGGTACTTGTAGTTTGATATCTGATCACATTTTCCTTGTACAATAATGTCGTTTCAAATAAAATGGGAAGACTTTGTTATATTAAGGGTATGCGAGTACTCTGACTTATATCTTGAAGGTCATAAGTAGAGGTAGAAGTTTTGGCCCATTTACCCGTAAACAGATTGATTTGGGTTATGTTGTTCTCTAACGGATCAAATAGGTTAAATTAAATATTTCAACTACATTAGAAATGGTTGAAAGTCATCAAAAGTGTATTAAAATTTAAAAATGCTTATAAAGATTTACGGGGCGCTTCAACCTGACAGATTTACGGGAGCAGCCTGTTTATCCTTCGGAAGAGGAAAGGTTTGCCTCCATCCTACCCTCCCTAGACCCTAACTATAGCTTTGCTATGAGTGGGACTCTACTGGGTACATTAGTTTAGTTTAGTGTTATATGATATGCAGATTTTGTAACATCTATGATAAAATAACAATTTTTACCTACCTGGCTACCTGGTGTTTGTTTTTGCAAAAGCAGAAAAGTAAAAGTGCATCTAAAGAACAAAAGAGTACTCCAGAGACCGAAGACTCAGAAGAAGAACACGAGGATGAAAACAATGAACATCAGAACGTGAATGGTGTGCCTGTAAAATCTGGAAGCGAAGAACATGTGTCTGAACCTGAATCTGGGAAAGAAGAGAGTAAGAAGCGCAAACGAGATTCTAAGAAACCTCCTTCCAAGACGGAATCAGCTTCAAAAACTAAATCAAAGAAAGAAGCAACACCAAAGAAATCTAATCCGCAAAAGAAAACCCCAACAGAATCATCTACAGTTCAGTCAAAATCAAAGGATCAAAGTGAAGGTCAACCTCCCACAAAGACTTTCTCAAGGAAGAAAAAAAATGAAAACAATGTGGTTGATGAGAAGACTTCAGCTTCTAAGAAATCTGCTTCCAAAGAGAAAACTGGTAAATTACTTGCTTTTTTGGGCAAACCGCGTGGGATAAACAAATTTTATGTTTTTTCCTTGACTTTAGCAACCCGCTTTAAATTAGGCGTGCCTGTTGCCATGGCAGATGCCATATGTGATGCAACACACGCAAAAAAACGTTTACGCGGAAAATAATTAAATATAGTTGTTTACAAGTTTGAAACAATTAAAATAACTGCTAAATTCCACTTGCATGTCACGTGGCTTATATGTACATCCATACATATGTATATATTTATATATACATACAAGCAAATTTATATTAGATGCAAAATAGGAAATTTAACATACAATTTATTAGTGAATATAGCAACCAACCTCATTGCATGTGATATACATTGTTCCTTCACTCTTAGCTGTATTCTGTGTTGTTTCAAAGACATTGATATATGCTGTTTACTTCTTTTATAAAAGTGAAAAAGGCTGTGAAAGAGGAGACACCAAAAGTAGAAAAGCTAAAGCCTAGTGATGATGAACTCAAAACTGCAATATGTGAGATCCTTAAAGTAGCTGATTTTAATACGGTAAGAATCTCTTGCATTGATTCCTCGAACGGAAATTATTTTTGATTATATCATTTTACAAATTACAAAAAAATATATATATTCCTTTTACCTTGATTTTATGAGGTTTCCTTGATCTTTTTAAATGACTCTATTTTATTTGCAAATGTACATTATTGTATTTTATAATTAAATTATGTACTAACTAAAAGTAAAAATAATATCTGGAGTTGTTTATAACATGAATAATTGACAGATAAGCGAACATTTAGTTATTAAAATATAACAATCAAGCAATGTTTTTCTGTGGCCACAGAGTCATTCAGACATTGATCTTTCTTGATCTCCATGTATATCTATTGAATCTCTCCATGTATAAACACCTATCGAATCGGGGTTGTTGGTTGACAGATTTGGTTGCTGAATACTAATATATCAAGTATCAACAACTAAACTATTACCTTGATCTGAGCATTGCTTATATTGCCTTTTCTTTCTTTATTTTACAGGCAACGTTTTTAGACGTCCTCAAACTACTTGGTAAGCACTCTCTACTCTTCTTTAGGGACATAACAGTGTTGTGTGTTGCTAGCAGAGGTGCAAATATCAATCCATTTAGTTAATTGGTAAATGGTCAAATGGTTTAAGCTATATGATTAACTTAAAAATGAAAGTGGTCAAATGGGTCATCCTGGTTAAATGAATTGAACGTTATCCTAAGCGTGTTTAGATTCATAAAGCCTTTAACCTTCTAATTCTGTTATCAAATACAGTTCAGATTTTCATCGTAATAACTGGACTGTTTTTGAATTGACCCGTTTTGCAATCGTCTTAATTTAAACTCCTAGTAAAAAGATAACAAAGGTTTACTCAGTAAAATAATTAACACATAGTTTTGTATCATGTTTATGAAAGAATAAAAAATCACTATCAAAAATTTTGAACTATCATTTCACCACAGTTAAAATTTGCAGCAAAGAATACTAATTTGCTATTGCTTACCCATATTAATTGAATGAAAGAATAAATGGTTTTTGTATCATTTACCAATTTGAAATGAGAATAAAGAATACAAACTTCTGCTATCGTTTACCCATAGTAGTAACCAACAATAATTAATATTTTCTATCCTTCACCAATTGTTAAAAATTTAAATAGCTGAAGTTTACACGTTTTGACAAGACACTATTTTTAACCTCTTACTCAACGAGCTCGACCTGCCCTTTTGGCCACCCTTGTATATATATGAGTTGTTTGAGTGTTTTTTACTGCGCTTGTTTGTGTATATATGAGGTGCTTTGTGCGTCATTGTTTTCTTGACAAGTAAACATTGTGTGGATTTTATTGTCAAAACCCAAACATTATAGGGGTACAGATCAAAATAATTGATGCACAAATCAACTCCCCTTATTCACTAGTGTGAAATGAGAATGAAACTTTAATTTCTGTGCTTATATTTAATATCTGACGTCACCTTTTGTTCTTCTGATATTCAGATATACGATTCAATACAGAACTCACACCAAGAAAAGCGGCCATAAAAAGATTTATCCAGGAAGAACTTACAAAAATGGTTGATGAAGAGGAAGAAGCTGAAGCTGAAGCTGAGGAAACTGGAAAAAAAGCATTGGCCAAAAGGCTTAAGGCGTAGTCATGTCGAGAATCACCTTTACAACAAAGGTGATAATCGGTATTCTCAACTAATCTTTTTTACTTATTTCAGCTCTTTATCCTTTAGTTCTTGCTATCGTGCAGTGTTCGGTCTCTTTTAACTATCTGTAATTTATGGTTAAGTTGGTTAGATAAAGGAGTTTGTGTTAACAAAAAAACCTGTTAAGAGATAGGAGTAGAATTGTGGACTTGTTTAAATGGTGTTGATGCTTAATGTGTATGCATGAATATAAAATTTAGGCATCTTTTGGTTTTTATGGGTTTTTTTCTTTCACCTGGCGTGTGGATTTTGGGTTTTTGCTCAATATTATCATCATATTTGTATCCCTTGTCATCATTCCCAGATCATATCCAGCTCAACCCATTTATATCACAATCGCGGGCGGAGATGAAAGTAAACTATTTTATGGGGAGGGGTGGGGCAACTCTATAAATATCAATTGTGTATTTGTGGGTACATTTTGTGTACACATATATTATGACTTTGTGTATATAATTGTGTATTTGTGTGTACATTTTGTGTACGCACACATGTATGGTTGTACATGCATGTGCATGCTTGTGTGTTTATGCATACATTGATACATATGTACAAACGTACTAACTTAAAAGTACATAGAAGATATGTTTGAGTTCAGTTGGTGCACAGAATGTGCGCTAAGACAGGGTTGGGTGGTTTGTATTTGGGAAGGTGAACCTAGTCATATTCTTATAATAATATTTTTTCAAAAGATTGCAAATTAAATTTTTTTGTGTGATTTTGGGCAGTGCGTGTACCTTTTGGGTCTGTCAAGGACCTTTGGAAATGGTTTGTGTTTTTATTACAAAAGTTTGTGTTTTAAGTAAACAAACATATCTAGTAAAATTTTAGGATTGAATGAGTAAACTTTACCCATATTAAAAAACATAGTTGCTTCCATTGACAACTATCTTATCACGGTCAGAAAAAAATTACAAAAATTACAACCCGAAGCGACCAACCCCAAGTGAATGATCTTTCATCTTTCTCTATCTTTACTCTCTCCTCAAAATCTAGGTGTCACATATGACATATACAATACACAATCATTTCTAAACTATTCCTAAAACACTGATATGAATCTTTGAATAATCTTACCTTTCTTTGCAGTTATGTTAATTTGTAAATCCCCACCCCTCCCCCTTTAAACGCCCCTTTCTCTCTCTAAGATTTTCGGGTACCCATTGGCTTGCTGAATTTGAAATATTCAAAATTTCAACCAACCCTAAGGGGTGGGTGCTGTTCCCCACCATTTGGTTGTGGTACCGAACCCACTTCGTTTCCCCTAATTGTCAATATATTTAAAATTGGCAACTCTATCATTGATTTGTTGTTTCTTTAGAGCTTTTTCATCGAATGTATGTTTTATGTATACTAAAAGCAACCGATTTGAGAAGCGAAAGTGAAACTTTTAAATTTAAAGAACAAGAACACATCGTCTTTATCTTTATGAAAATGATGTTAAATTGATTTTATTAACCAATCAGAATTGATTCCTGAACATATTGGTCTTAAATCTTCACAGACGTGTGTGTATATTAGCGCGTTCAAACAAAAACAGTTTTTGATATATGTCTACAAGATTGTATAAGAGCTTGTAAGTTGTAACATAGACTTCATAGATAATGTCCATATTTTTATGCGAGTTAAATAACAAAATTTTAAGCATATAAATAAAACTATGTAAGTAGTTGTATATAATGCATACGAAATATACTTCAATATAAAAAACAGGGGGTTATATAGTTAAATAACCATCTTATTACTACAAATATCTATATATGTTAACACAATTCTTATAGTATTAAGCTTACAATTGGTTTTACATTAACCTACCTAAAACTAAACACTGAAAACAATTAACTTATACTTTTTGAAAAAAGTTACAATAACAATGTCACCTATTATCAAGAGAAGAATAGTAAGAGCTATAATGGACATACAATACAAGTACTCAACATCTTAAAAATATATACATTGCTCCTACTGTCCTACACTTCTACCCCACATAGGCCCATATAAATAAATACTTGTAGCCCAACCATTAACGGTTAACCATCTATCTGGGCCTTCCATTGAATGGGCCCGGCCCAGGATAAACCGAGCCCATTTTACCAGACGAATTTGGGCCCATCTGATAATAACCACCCGACCCATACACGTGCCCCCCTTGATGATGAGGCCCCACCATCATCCCATTCCCATACACCCCACCACCTCCATTATTCTCATGAAACCCCCCTCCATTATTCCCAATATTTACAACACTGCCATTGCCACCACCGCCACCGCCACCGCCACCGGCTGCTCCGCCGCCGGACTCCCTATCGCCGCCCTGACGTCCGGCCAACGTCGTCTTCTCCCCCTCCATATCTCTGAACCTCTGCAAGTAAACCTTCAACGGCTCGACGTAATCTTCAAACCCTAACGTCGTCATCGCCCATAGCAAGTCGTCGCCGTTGATCGTCTTCCGCTTCTCTCGCTGACACTTGTCGGAACCCTCGCCGGTGATGAAGCTGATGAACTCCGATACACACTCTTGAACAGTTTCCTTTGCGTCTTTTGAGATCTTTGCGTTTGCTGGAAGAGCTTTCTTCATGATTCGGCTCACGTTGGCGATCGGAAGGAACCGGTCTTGCTCCCGGAGAGAGTGGTCGCCGGTGTGGCCTCCGCCGGATTCGTTGTCGGAATCCGCCATCGTCTCCGTCGTCTACGTTCGAACTATCAAACCCTAGGGTTTTGACTTTGCAAAAGTGTGTGAATCAGCGCTTTATAGATGATCTTCTGTTGAAAGCTCTGGTGATTTGAATTCGATAACAGGATTGTTGAGGATTATTGATCGATCAGAAGCGTGTATAATCCATGAAGCTGAAATTGCATCGGATACTGATGATATCAACGATTAGGTTTCTAGATCGAGATTCTATGAGCAAAAACGCTTTTAACGCTTGAATTTTGCTCAAATACAGAAGATCTACCGAAATTTATGACGAATTTACCGCGAAAACGTGTTATAAGTTATCGGTCACGAGTGGCGGATCATCAGTGAAGCTAAAATTTCATCGGATACAACGTTTCTAGATCGAGATTCGATAAACACAGACACTTTTAACGCTTGAATTTCGCTGAATTCCAGAAGAACTACAGAAATATATGAAGAATTTACCGCTAAAACACGTTTATGATTGATCAATCACAAATTCACAAGTGTCGATCATCAGCGAAGCTCAAATTCCATCGGAATTGACAAAACCAACGCTTACCTTTATAGATCGAGATTTCACGAGCAAAAACACTTCCACACTCCACTTCTGCTAATAATCGTCTGATCTTCCGAAGTTTACGACGATTTTACCGCCAAAACATCTATAACTGATCGCTCATCAGTGAAGCTCAAACTCAATCGGAAACCGACAAATCACCTCTAATCAACAATTCACATAACAGATCTAACAAAAACACTCAAAATTCAAATACAGAACAGACGATTTCAGATCTAAAGCTAACGCCGCTAGTGAACCGACGGTGAACAGAATTTTCCGGTGATCGGAAAACAACAAACGGTGAGAAAAAGGGGTTTTGACGGAGGGAAATGGAACGGGAATACGGGTATAAGAACGCAGGGTGTAGGGCCACGTGGCAGGATATGGGCCGTTGTTTGTCGATAAGTGTTGATTATGAGTGGCGATGTGTGGACCGTTGGATTAGAATATGGTGGAGGAATATGGAGTATCGATAATGCATTGGCGGAACATGGTCGGCCATATTATATGTAGCTTTATCTATTTAAGCACATAAATTAGGCGTACAACATTACAATTGTTAATGGATTTTTTTTTTATCTATGTTCATTTGAGTGTTTGAAAATTGCTTAAATTTTATATTTTAATCAAAGATCATTGTCTCTAGATTGTGGAGTTTCGTCGATGGTGACTTTCTAATCATTCATTATTTTTTTATATTTTTTGAGTGTTTAAAATAAATTTTATGCGTTAGGGGCTGTTTGTAAGTTTTTGAATGATTAACTGTTGAATCAAGAATAGGTCTGAACCGTTAAGAGCACTGGCGGAGCATTATAGGGGGGGGGGGGGGTATTTTTCGTCCGTAGTGTTAAATTTTAGCCCGATAGTGTAAATTTAGCCCGGTAGTGTAAATTTTTATATAAAAATCGAGTTCGCCCCCCCTAAAAAAATTAATTTCGCCCCCGCCCCTCCTACGAAATAGTTCAAGCTCCGCCACTGGTTAAGATGTTTGAACCATTAAGATCTAGTATATCGGTTAACTATTTAAACGTAAATGTCTAACCAATTCAGATAAGAGTTATTAACCATTTAGCATTACTATAATGCTTAACCATTTAAAAACATATATCTGAACCATTTAAACATTTGCTAGCGAACAAACAGTTTAAATCATTTAGTGTTGAATCATTCAGATATCTGAAACATTAAAAGTCTGAAACATACAACCCCTTAGAAAGAGATCTAGATGAAGAATGAGATTTGAGATGTTATATAAAATCTAAAAATAAACTATAAAGATTTACTATTTAGTTATATTATAAAGATAAAGTAGAATATACTATTACGAACGATTTTAAATAAGAAGTATATGTTCACTTCTTTTACTAGTTTAAGAACCGTATAAAACAAAGCAAGTCGGCTATTTGGACCAATTTGACATTCAAGTGACTTGATTTATGATTCGGTTTTAATATTTTTAGAATTTGATAAGTTTTGAAATTGAAACAGCGGTATATTGAACCAACCGTTTACCTATATAGAAAATATATATTTTAAAATTTATAGTTATGTAAATGTTTAAAGTGTGTTCAAAGATGTTATTTGTTAAGAGATTGAGGGTTCGAGTCCAATCGTGAAGAAGAGATGGAGATTAAGAAAATGTATGAATTTGACGTTAAAAAGGTTATTAATATGTATTATAGATATAAACTTTTTTTAAGGCATAAAATTTCATAAAACTATTAGATTTCAAAAAGAATAAATTATAAACTAATTTAAGTTGTAAAAAAATCACTTGTCCAGTTGACTTACCTAATATAAAAGTCTTGTTTTGGCTTAACAGTTTTTATTAAATCAGACCAAATTGAACACAAACATACCAACTTTTTTGGCCATCAAGTCTTTATAATCCTTGATTTGTGGTGTACATGAAGTGACGTTGATTTAATCAAACGGTCAGAAGGCTTAAGTTGTTCTGAAAACTCAAATGAAACTTTAAATTAAGCTCTTTTATATGAAAAATAATCAATTTCTTTAATAAATTTATAAATTATCATTCCTGAATGAAAAAGATAATCGATAATGTGAACTTTAGAAAAAAATATGTCGTCAAATGTTAATAAATTGTAAATGTATCTTATAAAATAATTGCAATCCTATGTTTGATAATATATAAAAGCAAATTACTTTAAAATTCGATCACGATGACGTGGAATCGAGTATCGTGAGTCATACAAACATTCAGAAACCTTTTGGCTTTTGCATTATCTTTGATTCTTTTCCCCTCTTAAAGAGTAAGCAGTCAACACCTTTTATTTAATAAAACATAAGGATAATGATTTTAATTGATAAAATATATTTCTTGTCTCTAGTGTCTACTTTTTCCCCATATATAATTACTTAATCAAGAGATATAACAAAAGTAAAACAGACTTAAAGTCAAGTAGTCCACTTAATAACATTTTTAATCAAACAAATATACAAAATATTGATATAAACGTACATTACTATATAAAAACAAGGAATTAAATCCAATTTTACTCTCATAGGTTTCATAAAAATAACAATTCTTCAAAAGTTTAGTAACATTATATTTAACCTAAAAGTTTTAACATTTGTTTTAATTTTAATTTATAAGTATCATATTTTAAGTCGAAACTTTAACGACTTGTGAAATTTTAAACTATTTTGATAAAACTTTTATAGGTAAAACATAAATAAAAACAGTTATTTTTGGTGATCTCGAATAGCAAAATCTAATGTAACTAAACACTACAAAAATACCATTAATAAGAACACTAACAGTTGATTTCTCAATAGGTGAGTGACTAACGCTTGTTTAAAACTCTTCATTGTCAAACTCCTAGAAAAGAGTAATACAAACAAAAATATATATAACATTTAATTAGAAGACATGTCTATCATATTATTCATAACATATTTTGTAAGGACAAACTAGATAGTTTAAGATGACTATTATAATAAGAATATGCAATACTTATACTCTTAAGGAAAAACCCACAATTATAATCTTACAACATCCTAAATCACTTATTAAAATAATTATTATATGAACAGTACACAAGGAAATATTTAAAAGTCGATCAAACTTGTTAATTTTGACTTGTACTAAAACTTACTTTCTATTAATCGTGACTCATTTTTACTAGCTATCCAAAACCTACATTATGACACTCATAGTCATAGTTTACAAGAAACATGTATAGTTCCCCTTTTAGCCTCGAGATTTTAGGCACGAAGTAAACATGTTTGACCCACTAGACCCGATCCGACCTTCCTTTCCTTGAAGCCTTCTCCCTCTCTAACGTGATCGCGGCTCCAGGCCCGGACCATCTTCTAATGGGCTTCTTTTCATTTCAAAGCTTAGATCCAAACTCGAGAAAACTAGAATCATCCAACCCGACACACACGACTAGTCTTGCAGATCTTTATTTATAGCAACAAAACATAATGCACACGAGGCTAAAACTTTAAAGCTTATTTTTATGACTTGATCATATCGTTGTAGATAGTTCGGCCTAGGAGCTCAAAAAATACAAAAACCAAGTCCACATAAGTTGTACCAGGTAAATAAGATGAACCAAACTAATACTTTTGCTCTAAAATCGCTAGTTTTGGCCCGAACCCATTTTGTTAAGAACCTTGTTTGACCCATCACCTAACTCAACCCGCCCATTTCACGAAAAAGTATCTATTTCCAAAGGTTTTCTTGTGGGTTACCAACTGACCAACTGTAATATGTTGGCATCTATGAGCATTAGATCATAACCTTGACAAAAGTATTGACAAAAGTGAACAGAACAACATTTCCTCATTGAAAAGTTTCAAGAAGCATCAGTAACTTTCTCATATTAACAAGTATCATGTTCTAGTAATCTGATTTGAGTAATCTTTCAAAGGAGACCTAATTCATTGACAGTCTAACAGTCTAAAGCAAAAACAACACTCATGTACCTCTTTGAGTTTGACAGATTTCTGGCTGCAGTTTCCACTGAAATGAATCATTCTACATTTCCACTTGACTTCTTTGTCCTTTTGGCATCTCTTGATCTTGACATATGTTCATCAGTTTGTTGACTTCTCACTTGATGTGTAACTTCATTACTAGCACTAGCTTCATTAGTGTCACTAACTTCATCATTAATATCGGCAGTTGGACGCGCTGGACCATAATGAACACCTCTCTGACCACCCGTTTGGACCATTGGTGGACGCATATCAACCCTTGGTGGCATCGTTTGGCCCATTGGCTGGCGCATTTCAACCATTGGTGGCACCATTTGGCCCATTGGCGGGCGCATTTCAACCATTGGTGGCACCATTTGGACCATGGGTGGGGGCATTTCAACCATTGGTGGCACCATTTGCACCATTGGTTGGCGCGTTTGGACCATTGGTGGCACCATTTGTACCATTGGTGCCCCTGGTTCGAACCCATATCCACTAAACATATCAGGACTTGACCCGCGGAACCTCATATTGGATTCATGAATTTCTCCTGGTATAAGGAAAGATGAACCAATATAAGGTGGATTGTGCATGTTACTCAACAGTTGTGCAACCTGGTTATCAGAAAGATTGACATGAAGATAGACGCTTCTCCCCCTCATCGTTTGAGCCGCCAATGGCGGCAACAGTAGTGGTATTCCAACCATATCCTCACCAGGTTGTGCTCCACCAGTACCCTGACCTAACACATTTCTATACTGAGTCATGGTTCCAATGCTTGAACTCGCTGAATACATGGGTCGTGAACTCGCTGAATGCCACACGGGTTGTGAACTCTCTGCATTCAAGGCGAGCCGTGAACTCTCTGGACGCCACACGGGTCGTGAACTTGCTGCATTCAAGGCGGGTCGTGAACTCGCTGAATGCAACATAGGTCGTGAACTTGATGAATTCAACGCGGATTGTGAACTCGCTGAGTGCAATAAGGACCGTGAACTCGCTGAATTTAACACGAAGGGTGTACTCGCTGGATTCAACACCGATCGAGAACTCGGTGAATTCAACATGGGTCGTGAACTCGCTGAGTTCAACACGGGTCGTGAACTCGCTGGATTCAACACAGGTCGTGAACTCTCTGAATGCAACACGGGTCGAGAACTCGCTGACTGCAACACGGGTCGTGAACTCGCTGAGTGCAACACGGGTCGTGAACTCGAACTCGCTGAACTCAACACAGGTCGTGAACTCGCTGAACGAAACACAGATGGTGAACTCGATGAACGCAACACAGATGGTGAACTCGACGAACGCAACACTGATGGTGAACTCGCTGAACCCAACACAGATGGTGAACTCGATGAACGCAACACAGGTTGCGAACTCGGTGAACCCAACACTAATCGAATTCGATCATCACCTTGAACTAACACATTCCTATACGACGCCGTTGCACGGCTTGAACTACCAACGTGTCCAGTATCCCCAATTTGATCATCACGATCTTCACTTGGCAGCAAGTTTCGTTGTTGGAGCCCTAATTGATTAGATTCGAGAGAATCCTCAACAACATTACGATCGTTGTCATCATCTTCTGAAATTTCGTTCAAATTAAACTCATCAGAAGATTCAACAGCCTTGAATTACAAGAACACAACAATCATGACACAAAATCGATGAAGAAATTAACATGAATGCAGTGATGAGATTACATACCTAATATCACCAACGGAGTGAAAATCTGACTGTATGATCTCTTCATAAAGATAGATCGACAGAGAATCCACAACATAAACCCTAAATTCACAGTGATGTGGTAGCAATTCATGAGAGAAATTGAAGAAAAGAAAGGGCGCGAAAGCTGTTATCTTCAACGTTAGTTTGTTTGTTAGAAAGTGTAACTGAAGAAGTTATTTTTCAAATATTATTATTAATATTTTGAGGGCTCGATATACAAATTCTTGAATTGTTTATAATAATTTAGTTATATAATAATTTAGTTGCTTTCGAGTTGAGTCAAGTAGTTGAAGCTCGTTTAAACTCGGTTGTTGCTCGTGTTAAATTTTGTTTTAGAGTTTATGTTTTGTTCGGTAGTATATTCTTTTTATTCTCACACTTCTGTTCTTTGGGGTTCATTATAAAACAGTAATGACGAATTTTGAGTTCATGAATGAGTTCATGGTTATGCATTGATTTGTATCTTAATACATCAAAAACTTAAAAGACTTGAAACTAGAACAAACTATCAAAAAATTGCATTTAATGAAATCAAATTCATGAAGAAATATGAAACAGTTTCATGAAAATTTGATTGTATGATCCGGTGAGAAAGATGAATAGACGGTGAAACCCTGAAATCAAGTATTCCTTTTTTGCAACGTTTAGTAGTTGATAGTTTGTTTCATAGTCCAACCGTTGATGATGTCATTTAGTCAATACTCATTGAGTCGAGTCCAAAATCAGCATAAGGTTTGACTCGTTAAAGAATCATTGAGTTTGCATTATTTTTATTTAGTTATTTAGTTTTGATTATTAACACATTAATAATAATCGGTTAAACAACGTAGATAAAACTTGTGTCATGGTCCTCGTGATTACTTAGAAAATTAAAATAATTCTAGCGTTAATTACCGCTAAAATTCATATGGAAATGTAGATAAAATAAGCATGTTACAATGATGCATTTGTAATTTGATAAAGCATTATTTGTGAAAAGAAACGCTTAATAAGGGGATAGCTAATTTAAAGGTTTTGTATATGTATGTGTGAACCTAACGAGCATTGAAACCGCTCGGTATCAAATGTAATTGGAGTTGAATGACTTTATTCACATATACATCCACCTTTTAAAGGTTTATATAATATGTAAGTGTTAATACATTAAGAGGTAGGCTCATGCGTTATAGTACGCTTGTATCGGTTATATGATTAAACTCTTGTTTGGATCATCAACTCATTTTTGTTTTTGAAGCAGTAATTAATAGCTAGCTTGTATTTTAATACGGTTCCACCATGTCATATGTTCTCTTTGTATCCATATTTTATGGCTTGCAAGTGAGATATTGGGTACTTTGATATGAGGTTTAAAAAGTTCACCTAGTAAATCCGCGTACATCATCATCATATGCATAACGATTAACAAAGCCGGTTTATGTTACACCAAAAAAAACTTTTAGTACGTTTCATAACCTTCGAAGCAGGGTTATACATTTGTCGTTAAAAAAACACTAAGTTTTTAGTATTTGAGCATCTTTACCTATCTCTCTTTAGGTTTATATGTGTATGTATAAATAAAGAGATGAAAAAGAGAATTACTACTTCCTTAAAAAGTAAGGTTGATGGCTTTTATCACTCCCTAAAGTCTCTTTCAAACTTTTTTGAATTGACACTTTCAACCCTTAAATTTTATTAACTTTGGGTTTATTTTCGTTGTGCATTTTTACTAAAAAAGCTAACTTATTACGTCATTTTTTCGTACGTGTCGGTGTAAATTCGAGTTCTATGTTTTGACGTAAAATTTGTTCGGACATGAGATGTTTTTAAAACGTTTGTTTGAAAACGAGTGAGCTCAAGTACATAGGCGAAGTATTATAGGGACCGGGGGGGTGAATTTTATTCATCAACAGTGTTATTTTTTGGTTCGATAGTGAAAATTTGGGTCGGTGGTAATAACTTTTTTATATATATTGAGTTTGCCCTCTAAAAGAATTTAAGTTCACCGCCACCCCCTTTGGGAATGTTCAAGCTCCGCCACTGGTCAAATATAATATGTCTTCCTTCAACGATATAGATTCGAGTAACTTTACGTTTCGACGTAGATTCAATTCAGAAACAAGTCACGACAATTGTAGTCACTTTACAACGTCACGTATGATGACGTCGCAAGTTATATACTATTATAACCAGTATATATACTGGTTATATCTCAAGAACCAATCTAAACTTCATGTTTTTGTATGATTCTTTGACGTGGGTTGATGGGCCTAGAATTGGATTTAATTAAAAGTTTTCTAACGTGGAGGTTTCAAAGAGGATAAGAACCATATTCATTATCATAGTTTTGTCATTTACTAACATACATGGGCACTTTATAAAAGCTGATATGTGTTTATAAGTGGTAAATAAAGGTTAAAACAATTATATTTATTTTTAATCATAAAAAGATGTAATCGTTGGAATTTTTTTGGTACATTTATGTATGTACTAAAAGTAAAATTTTAAGCCTATACGGTAAAAGTTATATATATATTGATAAGTTATGTATAAATTATGGTAACGTACCGTGGAGACAGATGAATCTCATCTCGATATCTCATCATCAAATACCCTACTAAACACAACTACACAACTGGTGTCTGGTGGTGGTTTAACTATTTTTTTGTAAAGAGTTGTATAAAGTTAGTTTGTTTGTCAAGGCCTTAATTTTGGTTCAGATTTGGCTGCCTTATTATTTGTTAAATATTAGTTCTTTCAGTTAACCTTTATACATACCGCAAGTGTAAAGTGATAAGAAACAAAATATGTTTTTATTTTTATAAAGAAATTGGCATTCTAATTTCTATATTAAAGTCACTTAGAATAGGTGTTGTCGATGGGGTGAATAGGGGCGCCATCCACATGGCCTTCCACCTTGGTCGCGCACGCCGCAACATGCGCGATCAAGCGGATGTGAGCGAGGTAGCGAGACGTGAGTGAGAGCCCCTGATCATCTGATCCACAACATGGTCATACTACATTGCTATTTGATCAGGTGTTTTATCCAGTGCCCGATCAACATTCAGTTAACGTTACATATCGTAATATTACAGACTAACTCATAACACACATGGATAGAGTCCCTAACAGAATCTATTCATAACACACAGCCTTATAACTAAAAACACGAAAAGTTACTATAGAAATATTGAGTGTCAAAAAGAAATGGTTTAAAAATGATGTATAGTTGTTAAAAGAAAAAGAGAAAATAAAAATGTAGTTAATGGCAAAATTGTAATTCCTCCGTAAACTGACCACATAAAGGAGAAAAAAGCACAGTACTGAAAACATGGCCATGAAAAATTTGTAGCTCATATTATTACACACGAGAGAAAAAGCGAAAAAAGATTTATCATCATCATCATCATCATCATCAACACATCAATTCATCATCATCAACATCATCATCGTCTCATCACATCGATGAGATGATCGATAGATCGATCGGAATGGCCTGTAAATGCAGCGTCGAACGGAGTTTCGTCAATAATAATCCCAAAGAATTTTGTTTCAACAACGAGAAGAAGAGATTCAATCGCAAGAACCTGCGAAACGCCCTTGTTTTCAAGCGGATTTTCTCCCTGTGGCGATCTGATGCCGGCAAAAGTCGCATTGTGAGGTCAGTTTGTTAGTTTATCGATGTGTGTAGATAACATTGAGGTTTTCGTTTTGAGATTTTGAATTGAGGCGTAATTTGGGAGTTGTGTGTTTGGATTGTGTTTGGTGGATCTAGTTATCTGTTGTTTGTGGTGTACGACTTGTGAGAGTGGAGTTAAGTGTGCGAAACTTGTTTCTGCGGGTTGGATTTCTTATTCGTGTTTTCTTTTAGGGTTTTTGGAAATTAAGGCGCAATTCGTTGCGGAAATAGGTCATTGAAGAGATTTAGAAGGATTTTAGAGAAAAATTATCGTCATCATCATATATGATTTGATGCAAATTGACTAACATCAGCGTTAGTTGACATTAGAGCCAACTAGAGTTCTATCTTGGTGTGTTTAGTGGATCTACTCATCTGTTCTGTGTGGTGTACGACTGGTGAATTGTTTTGGGGTGAAATTAAGTGTGTGAAACTTAATTCTGCTGGTTAAATTTCTTATTCTTGTTTTCTTTTAGGGTTTTTTGAAAATTAAGGGCTCAATTCGATGCAGAAACAGGTCACTGAAGAGATTTAGAGGGATTTTAAAGATAACTTGTCGTCATAATCATACATAATTTGATGCAAATTGACATTCATGTGTAGTTGGCAATTAGAACCAACTATTTTTGGGGTGAAATTAAGTACGCAAATTTTTGTTTCTGCAGCTTAAATTTCTTATTCTTGTTTTCTTTTAGGGTTTTTGAAATTTAAGTGCTCAATCTGTTGCAGAAATAGGTCACTGAAGAGATTTAGAAATATTTTAAAGATAACTTGTGGTCATAATCATCCATCATTTGGTGCAAATTGACTAACGTGTGCAGTTTAGGAAAATAAACATCTCAAAATCAATCAATGTTGTGTATGGAAATAATATTTCATGTCAATGTTGTCCTAAATTTGGCTTTAGTTGACGATTAGGTCAATTAGAGCTCTATCTTGGCGTGTTTTGTGTAAAATGTTAACGTCTGGTATATCCCCGTATAAATTTCTGTGAAAAAAAATATTGCAAAACGTATACACATCTTAGGTCTTGTTCTAATCTTTATTGTTAACTCCAAGCAGATGTAATAATATTATCCTGTTAAAGAATGTTCATATATTGATTTTTTGCATGATGAATTTAAATACTTACCATGGTTTATCCAACTTGCATGCTTTTTGTTGTTGCCACTAAAGATATCCCATATCTTGATATCTGATAACTGATATTGCAGCATGGATGTTCGAGAGAAATCAAGATCCACATTATTCGAGTCATCAAGACATAAAAGGGTTCCAGTCTATGTTATGATGCCAATAGATTCTTTTGGGATTGATACATCTGGCACTCCAAGAATCAGAAAGTAATTACCATTTCTAGTAATGCCAATCAAATTGGAAAAAAAAATGCAGATGCTAGTTCAGATCTAATTATTTTTTTATCTTTCTACATAATTTTTCCAATTCTGGTGGTGACATGTATTCATGTATGCAACTCTTATGTTGTTTTCAGAATCAAGGCCATAACTGTATCTCTAAGAGCACTCAAGTTGGCAGGTGTCCATGGAATTGCTGTTGAGGTTTGGTGGGGGGTTGTAGAACGGTTTTTTCCTCATGCATATAATTGGTCTGTATATGAACAACTTTTCAAATTGGTGTCTGAAACGGGATTAAAGTTACAAGTTGCATTGTCCTTTCACTCAAATGTTCAATTATCTTCACGAGTAGAAGGTGTTAGCCTTCCACAGTGGATCACAGAGGTATGCTTTTTTACTTTGAATGTTCTAGCACCTTGATTACATCTTAAAAATTGAATGTATAGGCCAAAGTATTCAACTTTTTTCATAAACGTCATCCATATATTGAAACTAATTTATTGGCCACCCAATTATGTTCCATGTTTCAATTGTCAAATCTGGCCGGCATATGATGAAAATGCTCTTGAAAGTCCGAGAAGAAAAAAAAATACCATTGATGAGGTGTCACTATGTTTTAGGTTGGGGTTTTCTTTTCTTTTCAAAATTTGAAGAGTACTTTTGCTATCTGATGTGTTCTTTCTACTGAAGAACATGCCTAATTGCCTAGATGGTGAAATGTCAATGATATATGTTCGCTTTGTTTCCTTTTCAAAAAATTGAAGGGTATTTCCATCATGTAGCATATTTTTGGCCAAAATTGGTATAATATGAAATGATATACCTACATGCTGGGGTGCCCTATAGAGTAGCTTCATTATATGTGTTGGCTTCATGGAAAATTTGAATATTACAGTGGCCTCCACTTACATAATCCTAAACAATATAAGAGGAATTTTCTTAAATGTTGATTGTTTTTTCTCTCTTTTTTCTTAGATTGGTCAGCATAATAAGGACATTTACTATCGTGATCAGAACGGTTTTCCTAATGTTGATTATCTTACATTAGGGGTAGACAACATTCCTTTGTTTTCTGGGCGTACTGCTCTACAGTGTTATGAAGACTTTATCCGTAGTTTTGCAAACAAATTTGAGTCCTTGATGGGAACTGTAATTGAAGAAGTATGTGTTGGTCTTGGACCGTCGGGAGAACTTAGGTACTTGTGGATTTATGAATTAGTCAATTCCGGTTATGTTAATTTTCCATCTCTATTGGGTCAAATTTGGTAAAACTGAATTTAGCCCAAAGTATATTTCTATTTCTAGAACCTTATAAGATAACGTATGTCACCTAGTAGTGAACCTCTATTGTTAAGGCCACCCATACATTAAAACTACTTTATAGACCTCCCAAGGAAATTTTTTTTGATCCCAGCCAAAAAACATGCCCGGATGATGAAAATTCTGTTTAAGTATTTTTTTGAACAAAGTATAAACAACTATTTTAACCTAGGACAGGTTGATGTCTCGTCGAAGGTATGTTTTTCTTTTAAAAAAATTTAAGGTCATTTTCATCTCCGTGACATTTCGTTTACTGGAATCAGAACAAGTGAAACAAGATTCCTTCTAGGGTAGACTTTGAAGAATTTTAAATGTATGTGTGGCCTTAAGGAAAAGGTTGAGTGCTTTTGTAATCATATAAAATATATATGTTTTTGGGAGAAAAAATAAATAAAGTCTCGTCAACCAGATTCGACATAGCCATATGAAATTTTCCCATTTTGACCCGCGACCAAATCTGGCCAATCGAGATGTGCATTTTCCACCTCTACTTACATCAAAAATGTTGTTTATCCCCAAATGCAGATATCCTGCTCACCCCCTTCAAGATGGTAGATGGCAATTTCCTGGGATTGGTGCATTTCAATGTTATGATAAATACATGTAATGCATCTTAAACTCTAATGAATTAACTAATTTAACGTACCTTTTTACTCACATTTGATGCACATACATATATATTATTACTCGCTCTTTAGGATGGAGGACTTACAGGCAGTTGCTTGGCAAGAAGGGAAGCCTGATTGGGCCAATAAGGGACCTCCAAATGCTGGGAACTATAATAGTTTTCCAGCTGAAGTTCCTTTTTTCAAAGGAGGAGAAGGAAGTTTTTTATCTGATTATGGCCATTTTTTTCTGGTAAGCCATTTATTAGCTTCACAGGTGTTCATAATGATGTTAGATACTAAAAAAGGGCATCTAATAACAATTTGGGTTATATTGATGTATGTATGTGGAGTTGTGACATCACAGTTTCGCAAGTCGTAAATACTAATGGTAACAGTAATATGTCAACAAATCTTGTTTTTAGACCAATTATAATTCTCTGAATTCCACAAAGTAGTGAAAGAAAATTATCTTATATAATGGACTTGTTGGGTTAATCACTCCAATATGAGTACTTTGTTTGTAATGGGTCAATATGGGGTCAGATGACTACCCACAAATGGTCTTTTCTTTTCCACGACATTTACTAATTTCTACTTTGTTTACCTCATAGGAATGGTACAGTGATCGGTTGCTCCGTCATGCAGATGCAGTTCTTGAAATTGCAGCGAATCTGTTGAAAAAATATCAAGAAAAAGAGGAAACTTCTGTACGTATGGTGGCTAAAATTGGTTTATTATATTGGTGGTATCAGACCATTTCACATCCTGCTGAGCTTACTGCTGGCTACTACAACACTGCTTTTAGGGATGGCTATGATCCATTGACTTCAATGCTGGCACGACATGGAGCTGCTCTGCAGATTTCGTAATATTCTATGATTCTATCTTAAATGTCATCATTCTGTTTATAAATTAAGATGAAAAATATACATGTTTCTTTATTTCCTCTGCATTAAGATGAAGAAAGATTGTTGCTTGGTCTTGCTACCACACATGAACACCGCCTTTACAAATATGGTTTGCTAAGGTGCAACTTTTTGTTTTGCTTATCCCCTCACACTATACATGAATTTTGGACCAAGTAATCGACTTATCATTTTATGAATGTATCAATTTGGGTTGTTTTATCTCAAACAGTTCAAACGAAACAATTAGTTAAAAGGTGTTGAACTCACTTTGTGTTTGATTAATATGAAATAAGAGATATCATTAATAAGGGTTAAACTAAGTTGATATGATATTATTCCGTTTTCTAGTTTAGGGTTATTTAGCTCCCTTTTTGTATGCTTCTATCCCTTATAAATGGACGTGTCACAGCATATTACCTCCTAATTGTTTTGTTCTAATATTTAGTTTATTACCGTGACAATTCATTTTTAGAAATCAAAATTAACCCATCAATTGTTTAAATTTTAAAAAAGACAGAATAGACTAGAAAGTCTGTGTGTCTCATCCCAGCACGGCTTGTTTGACTCGTTTCCCAACTTACAATGTGTTTTATTTTAAATAACTTGTAGCTGCTTTGAGATGTTGGACAATGAATCTCCCCAAACCTTTTTGTGCAGTCCAGAAGGTTTGCTTCGCCAGGTACTCTTCTTCCTTCAAAACTGTAAACAGTTTCCCTTTTATATTACATGAATAGTCTGTTCCCTTAGCTGATGATTTACTACCTACCAGATAAGGTCCGCCTCAAAGAATAGTGTAGTAGAATTGACTGGAAGAAATACACATGAGCGGTTTGATGAGGTATGTGTTTTCCTTTCACATATGAACTTTCACTTCAAAGGCAAACTGCAATACAGAATACCGTTTGCTTTCTACCATTATGCTTGCAATTTTTTCCCCAATTTATGCAAAATGTTGGCATTAAATTGTAAAATGTGATAGGTATGTCGCATAAAATGGTTACCAATTTTATATTTTGTTAAGAAATGGCAAGTATATTGTGTTATTGGTTTAGGAAACATATGATGCTTATATCTCTAAAAACTAAAAAGTGAGTATCATATATATTTTTTTCAAGTTACACTTAAATGCAAGATCTTTATGATCTCTTGGTTATATGCGGATAAAGTTTTTTTAAACTGAAATATATAACAAAACAGAACTGTACTTAATCAGGAGAAAATCATGAAAACAATGTTTTTTGGGATATGTAGACATGACCATGAGTGACCAAGTTTTTACCTCTATGGGTATAAAATATGCAAAATTATTTTGTGTATCTGCTTTTTGTTCATGTTTCATCATAATCCATAGATGTTATAATTCACAACAAACTTTAACAACTTGCTAATTTAATCTGCTATCTTTCCGTGCGTACCTGACAAAGTTTATGCATTCAACAAATTTCTGTTTGCAGGTTAGTCTAAAGCAGATACATTCAAATTGTTATGATTCAGACTCAGAAGTTGTGAGATCATTTACATATTTTAGGATGAATGAAAACATTTTTAGGGGTGAAAACTGGAATAGATTTGTACCGTTCGTCCGCAGGATGAGCACTGATTTGTAAAGTTACATCTTTACCCTTTGAACATACAATGTAATTGTGCTACTGTTCATAGTCCTCTTTTACCTTAGCCATTTTATACCTGCAGAAGATATTGCAACTTCTTTCTACTGTGTAGCAGGAAACTGAGAAATTTAAGAGAATAATATTTTTGGGGTAAATACATGTTAATATCCATGTTACAAGTTTTTACAATCTATAACCATCACAAATGTCTTAGGATGTACATAATACGTGATATTATTGTTAAATATCTACCCTCTTTTTTGTTTCCTGCATATTTATGTATCGTGCATCAGAGGTGGGTTAAGTTTATATGTATATATTATGATGATAGATAAACATTTTATGAATGTTACACGAACATAAAATAAATATACTTGAAATGGAGAAAAGCTCTTCTTTCATGGATGTTTCCATATTACTATAGTCTTTCTTGAAATAAGTAGTTTGGAATTTATAATAAGCAATAGTAAACGCCCTTAATTTATGTGTAAGTCAGTTGTCTTTGTCTTGATGTTGTTTACATGTTCATTTGGAGCAATGAGAATCAATAAGCCTAGCAAAACGGTCGGGCATGCTGATAGATCGAAATGGGTTGTAAAAAGGGTATTCATTTTGGTTTTAATTAAAATTGACTCTGTTTGAAATAGTTTGAAATGGTCGTTTTAGAAAAAAAAAAAAACAAAATTGAGTGTATCCACTAAGCTTAATTTTATGGTCAATGGTGACCGCGTTGAAGTCGGAGGTGATCCACTAGGCTTATTTTTATGATGGTGCAAGTTGGAGGTGGCAACAAATTGTGGTGGTGATGGAGGCAGTTGCAACGCTGGTGCCAGGCACGCCGATGGTGGTAGTGGAGAGGGATTGTGGCAATGGAGATGGAGGTTGTGGTGGTGGCGACAATGATAGTGTAGGTGACCCATAAGCATTGGTGATAACGATGGTACGATTAGAATATAAACTTATATAATCATCTTTTAAAATTATCATAACAATAAAAAAGGAAAATTCCTTAGGTTTTAAATTTGTTCATTTGATCCTAATAATCTAGGACTAATATCATTTGGCTTCATGTCAAAATTTCTTTTTAAATGACAACTTAAACACATCCAAATTATTCCTGATTCAACACCAAAACTAATTACACCAACCTATCATAAACAAACTTCAAACTCTTGGTGTCAAAAAAGTTTCATCCCCCTTGCTCCATTTTTTTACCACGAGAACACCACTACCCTCATGTCAAGTATTCAAGAAATAGATATGTTATTTTATTTTATTTTATTACTATTATTTTTTTAACGATAAATCTATCATTCTACTATTACATTACATCAAGTTACACAACATCTGAGTTTGAATCGAATACCTTTTCTAAAAAAACAAAGCATCTTGCCCACTTACATTGATTAAATAAGTATGTATTTAGCAGTTGAGAACTTGAGATTGATTCTAAGGGAGCGTTTGGTTGGAAGAATGGAACGGAATAGAATGGAATTGAGAAACCAGTATAATTTTCAAATAAAATTATGTTTGAGTGGGTAATAAAATATAAACTCAAGGGAATGTTTCATCTCAAATTCTTTTGGTTGTAAGATTTCAAATTCCCTCTCTAGGTGGAAGGATTTTGAAATCCCACAACCAAAGGAATTTGAGATGAAATATTCCATTAAGTTTTATATTTTATTACCCACCAAACATAATTTACTTAAAAATTATACTAGTTTCTCAATTTTATTTCATTCCATTTCATTCATTCCAACCAAACGCTTCCTAAAGATCTTTTATTGATTATCACCCAGCACAATAAATAGTTTTGAAATAGACAATTTAAACTTATTATTATCTTCTGATAAAATAAAACCTTTCAAAGCATATATGGTAGAACAACAACCACCCCTCCATCTTCAACCTCACTACTACACTCTGATCTTAACATCCACTCAAATCTCTCTGTAAATCACCACCACCATCACCACCACCACCACCACCACCACCACCACCATGGTGACCACCCTATCACCACCACCACCATTCACCCTCTCACCATACCCCAAAACCCTACACCTTCACTCACCCCAATTCATCTCCCTCACCTTCAAAACCCCATCTCCAATCCACCGTCGCCGGAGCATCCTCACCGTCGCCAAATCCTCCGACAACGACACCGCCGACGCCCCCGACCGCCTCATCTCCGCCCTATGCTACTTCTACCCCTTCTTCGACGGCATCCAGTACGGCAAATACGTCATCACCCAATTCTCCTTCCTCCAAACCCTAATCCAACCCCTCGTTCCCGCAATTAGGGTTTTCAAATCATTCCCCTTCAACGGAACGTTGGTGTTTCTAACCCTTTACTTTGGGGTCGTCAGAAACCCTAATTTCACGAGGTACGTTCGATTCAACGCTATGCAGGCTGTTGTTCTTGATGTGCTGTTGATCTTCCCTGATCTGTTGGAACGAGGGTTTGATGTGAAAGAGGGTTTTGGGTTGGATCTGATGATGAGTTTGGATAGCACTGTGTTTTTGTTTATGTTGGTGTGTTTGATTTATGGGTCGTCTTCTTGCTGTTTGGGGCAGCTTCCTAGGTTACCCATTGTTGCAGAAGCTGCTGATAGACAGGTTATGTGAACAGTTGATGTGAACAATAATTGTTGTTTTTATAGTTTTTTTTATCAAATTGGATTCAAGATTGTTAGTTTTGGTTTCTTGGGTTATGATTTATGAACTTATGATGTTGTGTACTTGTGTGCATGATGTGTTTGTTTTGGGTCTGTGTTTAGTGTAAGATTTGGACCATTTGGTTCGAATGACCTGAAACTTATGATGTTGTAACGCGCGTTAGGGATGCGCGTTACAACTGGTTTGGGATTTGAAACTGGTATGTGATCGGATTTGAAATCGATGGTAAAATTGGTTTGGGTAAAACTGGTCTCAATCTGATTTGATCTGCAAGTATGACATTGGTTTGAAGTATATTTGTTGAAACAGGTTTGAAACTAAAATGAACCTGATTAAAACTGGTCTCAATCTGATTTGATCTGCAAGTATGAAATTTGGGTCGTTATGATTTTGATTTTTGACTTTGATTCGATCCGAATCGGTTATAAAACTGATCCTCTTTGGCTCAAAATTTGGTTTTGTGCACCTCTAGCGCGTGCATGACTTGCTTTCGTGTCGAAAACCTTGATAAAACAGATGAGTACCTTTATATTGCATTGTAAGTAATGATATAATCAATTGTGACTTCAATGATGTAGCTCAGGATTAATAACAATACAAAGCATATGTTCTTGATTGTTAATCGATCATCCCGTAACCACTGCAAAAACGAAAAACAATTGATTTATCACTCTTAAACTTATTAAAGTTAATTTTTTACTTCTAAACAAGTCAAATATTAAAACTATTTCTCATATTTACAAGGAACAAAATTTAATCTTTTATATAACCTTTTATTTTAACTATTTATTTATGATTAATCAAACTTTTACTCCGTAAAGAATCTCTATGCGTTTAATTACCTTTACTTCTATTTATAAACGTGTTTATTAATTTTCCGCTTCCTTTTTTAATGGCTAAAGGATCACTGACGGGTCATTGGCCCATGCAATCATCTCTATTACTCGAATATGAAACACAAGACACTCTCATGAGGAAACTAACCTTATATGAGAAAATCTCCTAGCGTAACCTGAAACTCACATTTTTTAACACAGGTGGGA
Organism: Flaveria ramosissima; assembly: GCA_025215565.1. NCBI lineage: Eukaryota > Viridiplantae > Streptophyta > Magnoliopsida > Asterales > Asteraceae > Flaveria > Flaveria ramosissima. Next base: position 42,333,126 of record CM046044.1, on the reverse strand, counting down.
TTTGAATCCAATTTTTTTTTTAATTTTTTTTATTTTTACTTCAATCATTTGGGCTGAGAAGTGGTTGGTTTCGTCTTGGAATTTTCTCCAAATTCAATAAATTGATCGTACACAAATAACACAAATTATCGTCATACGCATCGGTGCGTGTGTGGGTTATTTATGTATAAACTCCAACGTACATCTTTTATTTAATAGTGTTATTAGGGTTTATATACAAAGTGTTTTTGACATGCTAAGCATAGAAAGCAATCATCTGCAACATGCGTTACAAGTGAGGGGGCGTCAATACAATTCACGTTATAAATCAAGCTACTTACTCACTACATGCTTATAATTACGCCGTTCATGCTATCTATAAATTATTGACTCAACTAATGTTATAATTACGCTATAATTGACTTTTGTGTAAAAGTTATACAATAAGATTCTTGCTTATATGGTATAAGTTTCAATAAGAATTATGATGTATATAAAAGTTAAATGGCCCATGTTTAGGAACCAAACGTGTTACGTTTGAGCAAACCATTAAACTAAAGATGTAACTGGTGAAATTTTGAGACCAAAATCATAGATCATACCATATGAACTATCTTTGTAGTTCTAACTAATAGAAGTCTAAGGGACCTTTGGAGTAGTAAGATTTATTGTCTATATTATAAAGATCAACGATTTAAATTTTCTAAACAACAGGTAGTAAAGTAAACTAGAAACCGTTTAAAAAACTAACAAATGAGACTTTATAGTATATAATTTATTTAAAAAAACCTTGTTGTAGCAATTTTGCTGTTAGAAAGATTATTAATTTTGGGAATTGCGAAACATGAATTACATGCAAGTTCTTTCAAGTCAAATGGTTTAAACCAAGTATAAATAATTAAATATAGTATTGATTTATTTTGGTTGAATTCTAAAAGTGGAAAAGTCGGTCTTAATTTCCACCAAGGTCGTCATGAACTCCATGTATTTTAGTCACAAGCAGTTTTTTTTTTCCTTTTTATTTTGACAGGCAAACATAGAATTTTTTTATAAAGTATCATTTTATATTCTTTAATAAGATTTTTTATGTTTTTATTAAATGCTTTTATCATAAGTAATAATTTTTATTTAAATCCTAGCGATACCAAAGTATATAAAGACTGACCAGATTTTTGTCCCTCAACCTCTGTTCCAAGTGGTATGATTTCCGAACCTCAACCTCGCTTTCACTGGCGGACCTACAGCCAAGGGAGGGGGCAGCCGCCCACCCTAAAAAAATTTCCAGTGTTATATATACGTGAAAATCCTGACCGCCCCCCATAAAATTTTGTCATCGCCCCTCTTAAAATTCTTGAAACTAAAAAAAGAGCAAAATTATCTCAAATACATTGTTTGGAGCGGAACTACAAAGGGGTTCCGATGATCTCCGACAGGCCGGCGAATCATATTTTCACACTAAATGGGTCTGTAATCGAATGGATTTTTGAAATTTCACTCTCAAATAATCATGTAATTAGTAGCAAGAAAAAATTATATCAAGATAAATATATTTGATAATAATATATCTCAAACATGTTGAACATATCACCAATTTCATGAGTATAATTGTTTCAAATATCACATATCACCACTTTCACGAGTATAATTGCCTCAATACGATTTTGTTATATTATACATATACGCGAATTCACGAGTTTGGGAACCATTTTTACGATTTTTTACGTCAATGAATAGACCCGTCCATCTGACTCGAACCGGACTGATAAAATATAAATTATATTGTTGTAGCCAAATAACCCTTAAAATTTCCGCCCCCGTGAAAAAAAATTCTGGATCCGTCACTGCTCGCTTTCTTCCGGACGAGAACCATGTCAATGCCTCTACACAAGTAACACGTCGTTAGCCTTGTTATAGATAGGGGGACTTCCCTAAACTCAAGCAAAGGCGTGAGGATAAGTAAGTTGTTCATGTAATATGAATCGAATTTAGAGGGTAAATGCTCATTAGATTGTGTACTACCATTTTGGTCTTGTGTTTATAGATGGTTTTATGATTAAGCGTAATTAATAAGAGTTTGGTCTTGTGTTTATGGCTAATAAATGTTGTACAATTCATTTACTAAAGTTTTACAACAGTATAGTTTTATTATTTATTTATGTTGTATGTTGTACCATCTCTGAAACTTGTATTTTTTATATGATTCTGTGTGTTTCTTGGTTTGGTCGGGGATTGGTAAGAGTATATGCATCGTAATTCCGAACCATATCCTATGTCATCAGGATCCTAATACGTGAAACATGATGTCACATGTGTTTTGTATACTATTTTTAAACGACATACAGATATACATATTACAGTTATAATGAGTTATAATGATAAATCATTAATGAACCTATTCCGAAAGTTTTTTGGTTGTAATATCAAACCCAAAACATTATACCAAACTAAATCAAAAGAATTCAGGTTGAGCTTATTGCTTACTTCATATTTCTTATAATCAAATATTCAAATCAACTCTATTTAAATCACAACATGTTTAACTTAATATTGTTTCATGTAATATTACATTAAAGGGTCGTGATATAAACTTCACTCTCTTTGTCCTAAGTTACTGATTATCTATATTATGTATAAAGCATATGAGAGGGGTATTTTAAGATACCATAAAATAAAAAACAAATACTATATTTAATGCATAAGATACTAATACTTTAAGGGTAAAATAGTATTTATAACATTATTTATATATTACCTCTTACAATTAGTTACATAATAGTCTTCCATTTACATAAAACTTTACTTTATTTATCTTTAAACCAGAAAAACTTGATATGTTTTAACATTTCAACTATATGCTTTTAATCAATCATATTTAAAAACTTTTTAAAACTACAATTATAACCTGTGTTTTTTAAACGTTTTGATGTAAATTTTTTTGCTAAACCATTTTGTATTTTGTGAGATGAAGTAAGTTAATGCGTAAATGTACAAGTAGCCATGCAGAACCGATTGATTTGGTGATTTAAATTTTAGCTTACGAAAAACATATAGACTTTTTTTTAAAAAAAATACTACAACAATTACAAAATATTAAAAAATCATGTGTCGCATGTAAAATGTCGTAACGCTGCATTGCGCGTATTATAAAATTGCAGCTTTTGTCTAGATTGTTTATAATTTATTTCTATGATGATCAAGCTTCATGTGTTGGAATTTCACTTGGTAGTATGTCGGTGGAAGTATCTAGTCAAACGTAAAACCTCGTCTACCTACGTGGACACAAAAAGTTGATATCCCCATAAACCATTTCTATTTTCGCCTACGTTCTTTTCAGAAACTACAAAAACATACATGAACCTTTGCGAATATACTTTTGGATCATTTTAAAAGCTTAAACTTTTGTTAATTTTTTATAGAAAAGTTAAGTATTATTAGGGATGTTTACAAACAAAACACCCATGAAGTTTTGCAAATATACTTTCGGGTAATTTTAAAAGCCTAAACTTTTGTTAATTTTTATAGAAAAGTTAAAATATTATTAGATATGTTTACTAACACAAGTTTAGGAGTTGTACGGTTGAACCTGACATTAATTTGAAAGACTTATATAAATTTGAGTTTGTGTAAGACATAAATCAAATACGACTAGCATCTGTTGATGACACGGTCTTGTTCGGCTTAATGTAGTTTTATAAAAAAAATATATATAGTAATACTGTAAATATATAAAACTATACCTGAATAAAAAAGATATACAAAATAACTACGCTTGAACTATAATATATCACATTTTTGACGTATAAATACTTAATCAGTACATTTTTATGCAAAAATATATTTAAAATTTCTAAAAGTAAAAGGGTTGAGTTAAGACCGACCTATTTAACTAAAAAGATATGCAAAATAACTACGCTAATGACTTGATTTGATGGCTAATGACCTAATTTGAGTAAAATATGTATGAATAACCTAATTAACTTAATTTTATAACTTTATTAATATTCTCTTACATTATTTTATAAAATTTTCTTTTTCCATGAGTTTGAATACTATCCAAATTACAATGGACTAAAGTATAACTATCAAACAACAGCTACAAAGACTACAGTGGCTTTATCGTAATAACCACTAATATTAGGCCCTTTTATTAACCAACGTACCCATCTTCTACTCTTCCAATTTCCAAACCTCTGTCATTCTCTTACACACAAACACACTCTCTCTCAGTCTCTCACCGGAGTTTACAATGCACCACCGTCCCACGGCGGCGATCACGGCGGCGTTCACCGCAATGCTAGTGTTATTACTCGCCGGAGCAACCGTTGAGGCGCACAACATCACCGCCATTCTCAACAAGTTCCCGGAGTTCTCTACCTTCAACCACTACCTCACCGTCACACACCTCGCCGGAGAAATCAACAACCGCCAGACGATCACCGTCTGTGCGGTGAACAACGCCGGAATGTCAGATCTATCACGCAAACACCTCTCTGTACATTCTATGAAAAACGTTCTCTCACTTCACGTTTTACTTGACTATTTTGGCGCGAAAAAGCTGCATCAGATCAACAACGGAACGGCGTTAGCGGCGACGCTGTTTCAGGCCACCGGAACTGCCACCGGAGCTTCTGGAATCGTCAACATCACCGATCTGAGAGGCGGTAAGGTCGGATTCGGTAGTGAAGAATCCGGTAGAACAGATGCGACGTTCGTGAAATCGTTACGTGAGGTACCGTACAACATTTCTGTGATTCAGATCAGCAGTGTGTTACCGTCGCCGTCGCCGTCGCCGTCGTCGGAGGCGGAGGCGGAGGCTCCGTCGCCGGAGCCGGCCGCCGTGAACATTACGTCGATTATGTCTTCTCATGGATGTAGGTACTTTGCTGAAGCTCTGATTGCATCTGACGCTATGAATACTTATGCTGATGATGTTGATGGAGGTTTATCGGTGTTTTGCCCTAACGACGATGCGTTCAAACGATTTCTACCGAAATACATGAATCTAACAGTCGTCGGAAAGCAATCGTTGTTGGAGTACCACGGTGTGCCTGTGTATCAATCGATTTCGATGTTGAAATCGAGCAATGGCGTGATGAACACGCTAGCTACAGACGGTGGTAGTAAGTACGATTTCACGGTGCAGAACGACGGTGATGATGTGACGATTAAGACGACGATCGTGACGGCGAAGATCGTCGGAACGTTGATTGATCAACAGCCGTTGGTGATATTCACCGTCGATAAGGTGTTGTTGCCGAAGGAGCTTTTTAAAGGAGCTGTTTCTCCGGCGCCGGAGGTTGATGCTCCGGCGGCGGAGTCACCGAGGTCTTCGAGGAAGAAGAAGAAGCTGATGTCGCCTCCGGCGCCGGCGTCGACGGAGTCTCCGGCGGAGTCGCCGGAAGATTCGGTTGCAGATGAAGATGGTGATAGCAGCAATGGTGGTGAAATCAAGGGTTTCAGGTTTGGTGTTGTGTGTTTGGGTTTTTGGTTTGCTTCTTTAGTCATGTAAGTATTGTTCCGTAAGTTATTTGTAATAAAAAGTGTGTTTATGGGTGTTGTTATTGGTAATCTATGATTTAGGGCTTTAATCGTGTCGGGCTTGCGGTTTTCCGTTGATCATGATCAGTGACGGAGCTTGAACTTTTTCGTAACGGGGTGGGGCGAAATTAATTTTCTTTATTGGTGGGGGTGGCGAACTCAATATTTATATAAAAATTTACATTGTTGGGCAAAAAATTTACACTATCGAACTAAACAATAATCTTTACATTGGGAGCCCCCCCCCCCCCCCTCTCCCCCCTCTCGGCCCCTATGATGCCCCGCCAATGATCGTGACTCGTATGTTTATCATGTCATAAACAATAATCTTTATCTTAACATGTATAAATTCGTGTAACCTGACCAATGTTTAACATATGTATGTAAATGTGTCACATAGATTGATGGGTTGGCGGGTAGTAATCGTGTTATAAATGTGTTAGTTTAGTGAGTTGTAATAAAAAGAGGATCAAAAGGTTTAACGGATCAATGTGTTTAATTAAACGAGTTATATCAATCTAAATGTGACTGGTTTAACTAAAACAGTCAAATTAAATAACACATGTTTATTATAATTTTTATTTGTACATGTTAGCTATTACAACTTAAAAATTGTTGTTTTGTAATGTTGAAAATTGTAACCCTGATTCATATTTTATTTGTATATAAAACAATGGTAGCATAGTAGCTTGGTTTATATTACAAGCCCTTTGTGCCCGTTTTCAGTATCCTAAAAATTTGTAATAAGATCATATTTAACCGAACTTATAAAATTGGTATAAAATATATAGCTATTCAAAACATTTAAATACTTATTCTAAAACTATAGCGTTTTGATATTATAACTTTTAAAGGGTAAATATGGTATTAGGATATACTAAAAACAGATAAAGGGGTGTGTTTGATATTGTTTATCAAAATTTGCATCTTGATATTGTTTAGTTTTTTAATAAACGACGAAAACATTATATTTCACTCATAAACCATAAGATAGTCAAATTTGAATAAATAATCTCAAACACTTTAACAAAATGCTGTTTATTAAAATTTAATAAATAAATAAATAATTTAAATATATAATCACATCTATGTAAATGATATTAGAGCAAAGGGTTTCTTTACAGCATTTCCAACTCATTTTCTATTTTCATTCTCAATTTCCAATCATCATATTTTAAAAACAATCATCAAAGACACGCCCCATCTCATTCCCGATCTCTATAATATGATTTATACACAACTTTAGAGTATATCAAAATACAAGTCCCCATCTCATGAGGATGAGCAATGAGTTGTGAATGCTATAGTAATATAATATTATAATGTTAGAGTTTGTATGTTTATAATATGATTATACACAACTAAAACTCGTTTTGCATTACAATCATATTACAAGATTAAAAGCAAATATTAAATCATATAATTTTGATGGTGTGAAAATTAACTTGGTTATCGAAATTTTAGTTTCTTGAGCCAGGCCTCAATATCATGTCACTTAGTTTATGTTGTTGATATGTACACGAATAAATTTGATTTTACATAAATATGTTAGTGTCAATCTAAGGTTCAAACCGGTTTTCCGGTTGAACCAAACTGGTTCTTGGCCAAAATGGTTCAGTTTTGGATCCATTTTTCAGAGAGAAAAATGATCGATTTGATTTGGAACAGGTTAAAGTTTATAACCGAGTTTTGTCTAGTTTGGTTCGAGTTTGACTAGTTTTAATGCAGAGGGTTACAAACATATTTCAAACCTACAGCAAGATCAGTTCCAGACATTCTGATCAAACCGTTTTCCATACCGGTTGTTACCTACTGGTTTGGGTTCATGAACGATGTTTATTTAACTTGTATATGCTCCATAAAATTATACCTAGCTAGCAAATGATCATATTTTTTATTTTGGTAAACTATTTCAGTAGGCTGTAAATTAAATACTCAAAGAAAAAAGTAAAGCGGTGGTTTGTTATTAATGGTAAAAAGTACTATTTCCAAAAGTAGATAAAAAGGAAAAACATGTTATGTGGAAAATGTACTATTCCCATATGGCGTACCTCATGGCACGTGGTAGGTACTCCACAATCCCACAGCCGAAGTACACTTCTAGATATAGCAAGTTAGAAATTATCTATCAAGTTAGATCATTCGCAACTCATTCTTCGTTTTTATTCATATAACTAGTTTAATATCTCGTATGATACGCGGATTAAATAGATAAAAATTTCAAATAGTTTGTATAAAAATTATTTTCAGATAAAATAGATTGAGTTACGTAAAAATAAGTACTTCAAGTAAAACAACAATAATATCATTTTAGACTTTTTTATGAAATTATTTTTTATTTTGCTTTTTAAAAATAATTTCATTTTTTAAACCATCCTTATAATACTTAAAAACACTTTTTAAAAAGTTTGTGTTTAAAAAATGTGTTTAAGAAAATTTTTATATTTTATATTCTTTTTTAATGTTTGTTTTTTAATAAAAACCTATAATATTTAATTTTTACAATATATATTTTTTATTATGTAAATGTTTTAAATAATATAATTAGTATGTACTATTATCATTTATTAAGAGAGAGAAGCAGAAAACTAAAATGAGAAAGCCTAATATTTTGACAAGTGACACTTCAAAACTTTCTTTTATATATATAGATAGATTACACTAAAAATTACTACTTTTTCTCTCTCTATTTCGACTTTATCATTATTTTTTCTCTTTTCTCCACTCACAACTTAAAATATATTAAAAACATTATAGGGTTTTGAACGTTGTTTCTCAAAAATACAGATCGAATAGTAAATTTTTCATATACTTCACTCACAACCACTTATAACCATATCATATAATATAGAAAATACACTCACATAGATTTAAGCAACGGTTTGTGAAAGCTCTTAGAAATGAAGAATTAATTGAAAAGAATGGTTATGAATGAGTGTAAATGTAAGATAAAAATCATGTTACTGTTTATTTATATGTTTGATAAAACATTATTCATCTTTATTAATTTTTAATGTTTTCTTGAAATGGTTGTAGTATATGCGAAAGAAAGGCAATTATAAAAATATAAAAAAATATTATTTAATTAAAAATAAAAAATAAATAGTAATTTTTATGTAATTATAGAGACGGAAATAAAGGATTTGATGTAAATAATCTAAAACAACGTTAAAAAATAATTTAAAACGCATCTTTAACTTTATGATTTACATAACTGTGTGATTTTTAATTATATGTATTTAATTAAAAGTGATATGTCAACACAAGATTTGAAAATTATCGTAAGATTAAGCTTTATGTTTCTTATTCTCTCTTCTTTATACGATCCATGTCTTTCTATACGGAATATGACAAGTATTTAAATTTCAAATCCGTAGAATTTCGACTACGGAAAAGTGTCAATCATGTAAAACACATGATTCTTACAATCTTATCAACTTTTCATAAAAATCGACACGTGTCTTGTTTTTATTGATCTTTATTGCATTGATTGTGTGGTTTCCGCAAATCACATAACAATTATTTATTATTAAAACTACACCAAAGTGACTATACATGTGATGAAGAAGATAATTTTACATATAAAAAAAACTTTTTCTTTGGTGTACTAACGTGTTTATGTTGAGTTGGGGCATCAATTTATCACTAATAAGGTACAATACTTATACACCTCAAACACTACTTAAACGTGTGACAAAAGAATAACTAGTTCCCTAAATGATAAAGACATGCATTTATAATTAAGAAATGTATCCATGAAGATGGGGGACACGAACATGCAATAACTAAAGAGATGAGCCTAACTAAAATGATCATATGTTGCATTATTATCGAGCTTGTATGTTTTGGTACTCTATATAATAAAAATAAAGTATATGTTTAATGTTTTATTGTAACAAACTTCTATACGTTTGACATTTTATATAATGAATAGAGTTAATCACACAAATGGTCCTTGTGGTAAGGTCGTTTTTTAAGTTTAGTTTCTAATTATGGTTTATTACAAGATAGCACATTAAGTATGCTAAGTTGTAACAAAATTGTCTTTAGTTTGGATGTATGTTAATTTTTTCCGTTAAGTATATGTGAAATGACTTTTTTACCCTTGTCTTCTTTCCTTCTTCTTTCTCTTAACCTAAATTGCACAACCACCACCACCATTGAAGTAACACAACCAACGCCATATCTTCTTTATCCTCAACACTTCGACCACCCCACTGCCATGGTACCCTTCTCCGATAGTCACAACCACCACACATACACCAAACACTTTCAATAGTAGCCACCACCACACACCTTCAACAGCTGCCCATAGGGACATCGTCGAGCTCACCTACGCCTTCATCTTTCTCTTTGTAGCATCCTAACCCAAGAACAACACCGCACCATCTTCAATTCCATCAACCACCACCATCACTGACCATGGCAACCATCTTTCACTCAAGGTTCGGTCAATTTGACATGGGTCTGTTGAGTTTTCTTCGCTAGATTCAAGATTTGAACCATCTTCCCATTTTCATCTTCCACTGGTAGAGCTGGTGAAAATGGGTTGGAGATGATGTTAGCTATGGTTGTATTGGAGATGGTGTTAGCTATGATTGTATTGGAGATGGTGCTAACTATGGTGGTGTTGGAAATAGTGCTAGCCATGGTGGTGTTAGAAACGATGCCAGGATGATGGAGTTTAAGATGGTGTCTGGAGGTAGAGATTGGTACATGGAGAATAAGGGGTCAGGGAGGGGCGAAGGCTGACCCTGGTGGGTGTGTGGGTGTTGGCCGTGGTGGAGGCAGTGGTGGTGACAATGGGTGTTAGTGTTAGTGGAAAGGGTTGTGTGAAGTGGTATAAAAATCAATTCACACATACTTAACAAAAAAAATTAACTTCCATTCGAGCTGGTGACAATGTTGTTACAACTTGGCATACTTAGTGGGCTAACTTGTAATACACTATACTTCGAGACTAAATTTAAAAAAAAGCCATACCACAAGGACCATTATGTAATTAACTTAAATGAATATGATACCACTCTTATAATATTAGATGAATTGTTGTCACTTATATATCAGATGTGTTTATAACAAATATAAAATAAGTATCTAATAATATATAACGCATAAAAGATCACCATCAGCAGCTCCATGGTAGATCTGCAATATTATGACATTGATTATTGAGAAAACAATTACATAACACCGTTTTTGACGTGTTATTACTTATAAGAAAACGTTGTGAACCAATATTCAAGTCACATCGGTCAATTGCATGATATGGTTTTGGATTAATTTTTTTAAAGTCTGTTGTTATCAATACTTATTCGCTTAGGAGTCCAAAATTGGTTGTTATAGAAGAGCACTAAAGCACCCACTCTGGCTTCCTTAAAAACAACTTATCTAGCACATATAAGCTGTTAGGCTATAAGATATTTGGTTACCTTAAAGCAAGTTAACATTATTTATACATACAACAAGCTAGAGGAGGAAAAAACAGTTTGGGATCAAAAACCAGTTTATAAACAGATCCAAAATCGATGGCGAAACTAGTTTTAGTCAAACTGTTCCCATTCCGATCTGATCTACCAGTTAGATCAACAACCATTGGTCGTTTTATAACAAGATCATTTACTTTCAAAAATTTTGGAACTAGCGGATCTAAATACTTAGCACATGCACCAAAAGTTTTCTTTATTTTCTATAGAGTAAGTTGTCATTTTCGTCCCTGAGGTTTGGTACATTTCATCATTTTCATGCAAAAATATTTTTTTTTCCCTGTGTTCCTAACATGTAAAAAATTTATCATTTTCATTCATTTTTGTTAACCCTGTTTATTTTACCTGTTAAGTGGTCATCACGTGCACCTCATGTGAGGGGCATTTATGTACTTTTGCACCTCACCAGGAAAAAAGAAAACCTAAATAATTTGTTCAATTGCCCCGAACATTCAAACATTGTTCGATTGCTTTCAATATTTAAAACCATGTCCACTTAACAGGTAAAACAAATGGGGTTAACGGAAGTAGATGAAAATGACAAGTTTTTAGAATGTAAAGGACACAAAGGAAAAAAAAAGTTTTTGGATGAAAATGGCAAAAGGCACCAAACCTCGAGGACGATCGCAATTAACTCTTTTCTATATAGCATCCATACTCGTTTCTATGTGTTAAATTCATATCCGATACTCTAGTGACAGTGTGACACCGATTCACTGAACATTTTCAAAGAGTGACTATCACTGATAAAAGATCTTGAATCCGTCACGAAGTTTTCTGAACTGAATATTCAATTAACATCCGCATTAGCATTAACAGACGCTATATGAAGCACCGAATAGAAGATTATAGAACAAGAAATTGTGATGAATGATTACGAATAGTGTATCATCACAAGAAACAATAAATAGTAGATATTTGATATGTATATATTAGGATTGTATATATGTTGTTCTTAATTTAGATCTCGCTTGTTGAAATAAATGTAACTCGGTTCATCGCTGTAAAATGAGTTTATGGGTTGTGGAGAAAAACCAGAGTAATCCTTATCTACCTTTGCTTTGCATAACTCATAAATGTACCTCATTGGACCTTGTTTCTGAACAACAGGTTGAGCTGCAAATTCCTCCAATGGCATCCACTAAAAATAAAGAACTCGATCAGTATGTGGAAAGATAGGTGGGTTGGGTGACGGGTCAATATAGGTTCACGTTGAAACGGGTCGCTTTTAGTAAGAGCCGAAACATGCCAGATTGGGGTGACTTGCAAACATACTTAAGAGGTGGAGAGATGGGTGGGTTGGGTGACGGGTCAAAACAAGTTTGACTTGAAATGATCTTTTTTTAGTATGGGCTGAAATGGTCTTGGTTGTACATGTTATATATATGTATGATTAATGCATTAATCCTAATTATAAAAAATAATATTATAACCATTAGTCCATAATTATTTGAATCTTTAAATAAGAGGATTTAGGAGGTTGCATAAATAGACTTTGGGGGATTTTCTACCAGTTTGACCCACTTGTTTGACCCATATAACCCATTTCGATAAAACGCAGCCTAAACTGATAAATTCATAAGTAAACGGGTCAAAAGTGCCACCTCTACCTATGTCACAAGTATTAAAAAAATTCCTAATGTATTGTGGCTTCCTTAAGATTTTGAGGGCTAATTTGACCCGACCCGCATGTTTTGTCACCACAGACTATTCCAAACCCCTCCCGTCCTATGCTGCTTCCAAAGGAGAGAAAAGGTAGATTTGATATATAAAAGAGTATGGGAAAAAAATCATTTTCTTTTGTTTTCTGTGACATTGCATATATGTTAACTGATTTCAAGAAAATATTGAAGTTTGTCAATTACGGTGTAAAATCAACACAAGCCAAACGGTTACCTGGGCTGCCTCAATTTCTAGTTCTTGAATCTGGATATCAAATGATAGTGGGCGCATCATGCACACAAAGAATAAATCTGATTTTCCAAAAAATGCCTTGTGCCATTGCCTGTCACGAGCAGATGAACATGTATTTGTAAAGAATAAATCTGAATTCTAGTCACTTGAATGCCACATAAACTTGTATGTAATCTGTATGCATAAGAAATTGAACAAACTAGTGTCTAAGTCTGGTTTCAACTTACTTATGAATTGAAGATCTTTTTTTATGCTTATCTAATGGATCAAGTAGTCATATAGAAACCAAAAACCAAAAAGGGAATTGGTAAAAAGTCATCCAACAAGCACTTTTAGTGCATGCAACCTCCAAAATAGCTTTTTATTTTAATATTAGATCATTATCAGACTGATATAGTTTTGCACTCGTATTAAAATATTGACAAAAGGTGTTCTTTGTCAACTCAATTCGACTAACCTGTTTCTACTCATGCTCAAAATTACCTGTTTTGACCCAAACCCATTTTGATGTGTCCCGACCCACCCATTTTGGAACCTCTATCACTACTTTTCTGTGTGGGTGTATGACTTTGAACTATTATATCTTTTACTTTAACTACCAGCGTCTATACAAGTATATGACCTCAAATGCAACGTATGCCTAAGATTGTACAGGTTGACTTGTGCAACATAAGCCTGAAAATGGAAGGATTTGATAGGACCATGATCTGATCCATTAATTATTTGGCTAAATGGATTGTGATCGCATCCATGATCCAACTAAGTTAAACAGATGGATCGTGATCTGATCCAAGATCCAAGCCCACCTGGCCCTGAGCCCCTACCCCACCCATCCCTAAATATTGATATGTTGATCTGTCTACATGTATCGATATGTTGAATTGCTTATTGGATTGGTGAATTTTTTTTAATTCATTGGATCATTGATCGATATCCAATCCATTGACAGGCCTACAGCAGAATCATGCTAATCCTGTTGACTTTTTAAGCATTAACAAAGTAATTCAGAAGATAAGGTTCAAAATTTGGGTGACTGGGTGTATGTACCTGAATGCTAGTACTTCAACAAACTCTGTATCAATCTGAAACAGGTTAAAGCATCAGAGCATTAGATCAAATTTGAAATATCACATTATATGGCATATAATCATAACTGACCTGAACTAGAGGGGGCAATTTCTACCCATTTACTAATAAATGGAACAATTTACTTTATGTTTTATCTCTAATTGGTCAATGGATTAAGCTAAATGGTCATTATTGCCTATAAACTACAAAACCAAATGACAATTACAAGCAGACCCCTAACTCAATTGTCCAGTATCAATACTACCTACTCAAACATCTCAAAAATAAGAAAAAACTACCACTCTTTATGAAAACAAAGACAAAAACTCCATTGAACTCAACCCATTATTCCCAAGGGCTGCAGCCTTGTAGAATCTTGGCAAGATTGTGCGTGTTCTGTCTTTGATTGTTGTTTAAGGTAGCAATGGCATCATCCTGCATCATCAGTAGTGAATAAGCATCCAACAACGTTTTAGGCTTGAACAAGTGTTGAAAGCACTGAAATCATCTTTTAAAGATCCTGTTTGATAAAGGGTTGTCGGTTCTTCCAACTCATCTATGGACATGCGGCTTTCAGATATTGACCTAACAAACTCCTGTCACCCCAACTCATCTATGGACATGCGGCACATGCCTCTAGTTTTCATATAAGCCCGGTGCCACTGTAGCACGTCACCCTCGAGATGTATTACTGCATACATCAATTTCAGATGTTCTGGGGTTTCATAGATGGTAAAGAAAACTTCAACCTTGTAAAGCCACCCATCAATATCCTCCCTGCTGAATCTAGGGAATTTGACTTTCGCCAATCGAGTTGTGCGACTAGATTTTCTGCATTCGGTAGTGATTAATGGTTGTTCTGTTGTTGGTCTATGATTTGCATTCTGGTTGTTCTTGTTCCTGACAATTTGATCTATCATCTTCTCCATCATTGCCGTAAGTTCTGCAATGGATCTCTCTATTTGATCTGCAGCTGCCACCCCATTCGTTTATAACAACATCTTCTCATGTTCCTTAAGAGTCTTTTTGATTTCCTGATGTCTTGTGCTTACATTTATCGCCATTGTTGAATTGTTGAGCTCCGGAGCTCCAATGGGAACCGGTTGACTCTACACCAATGTTAGGTGTAGTTTAAGAATAAAGAAACTCAGGGAAGAAGTAGAACTAAATCCAAGCGGTTCTTAGCTAGTTTTCCATATTTTTCTCACTATATTTCAAGGAAGTACTATGAACTACAGAACTACTAACCAATACAACTAACCAACAATTTATTGTTCTGTCATAATTGCCTATTAACTGCTAAACCAAATGAAAATTACGGACAGACCCCTAACCCACTTATACCGTAACAAACTGATCGAACAGATTGAAACTTGAAAGTTATCTGAGTGTTTAAAGCTTACAACCTCCTAACTCCTTTTATTAAAAAAACTCATTATGTTTATAATATTCGGTTTTTGTAAGCGTATTTTAAACATAATCTTTGTATAAAATTCTAAAGATGGATAAAAATGTGTTTGCTGACCCATTTCAGTCTGCACTTATAAATTACCCGTTTATGTCCAAACCAGATAAGAGAGCTGTTACCCAACCCGTTTGACCGCCCATTTTGCCACCTCAATGATAAGTAGACCAGAGAATTAAACAAACTTACTCCTGTCTCTTCTTTGACTTCTCTAATTACCCCTTCAGTAATATCCTCCCCCTGTAGAAATAAAGTTCGTTAAATAGTTTATGTACCTAATTTTGCTAGGATGGTAAAACTTCATTAAAATATATATACCTGTTCGACAATACCAGTAGGAATCTTCCAGATACCAGTTCCCCGTAATCTCCCATTCTTTTCTTGGACAACAAGAATCTATAAACAAAAAGGGGGCAAATGTGGTCTCAGAGTCTCAGATACAGAAAATTATCCAGTGAAGTGATCTACAACTCCTCAATTTGCAAGACAAATGTGGCTTTCTAGAGCTGCATGCTAGTGATTGAAAGAAGAAACTGAGGTTGTGGATGTTGGCCAGATACGATCAAGAACACAAAAATCATGAACAAAACAATTTGTTGGACACTTTATTAATCACCAGCAAAACTTACTAAATACATTACCCAAGACCCTATCTATAGACCACTACTTTAGCCGTAACTTAACCTTCAAGGTAAATAACCTCCTACAAAAAGACTTGCCAAATATTAGACCCATACCATAAACAAAACAATACAAAAATAAAACTCGTACTAAATATAATAAAACTAAAATTCTTCCTAGTTTATGCTGCCAGACGATTCTTATCCCATTCAAAATCAATTATACTTTCAACATTCTTTCATTTTGTCCTTCAACTTTCTTAATTTTTTACATTCGAACTAATTAAGATTAACTTACAATCATGGAGCCAACAGCTTTTTAATAGGATATAAACAAAAGAAACATTAAGAAAAAGTCACCATAAAAAAACTTTTTTTCTCATTTTGCACGAAGAAGCCCCTAAACAGCTTTTTGATCAGCTAAAGTCCCTAAAGTTGCAAAACTTAAATTAACCTGTGAAATTATGGTCATGGCCGATTACTTCCTCGGTCTGCACATAAGATGTCACCACATAGGCAAATGTTTTTGCTAGAGTTGATGCATGTGGACTCTTTGTTGACCCTAACAAAACTAAGGTTTCTGAAAAACCCTAACATAAAAAATAAAATAAAAAATAAATAAATGAAAAGGAAACTATCCGAAAGAAAAAAGTCTGAGTGACAGAACTGTACAGATTTCACAACTCCACAAAATTTAACATCTGAAAACTTGGTTGAGAGACTTTCTTGCAAAATGAGAACGTATATTGGTATTTGATGGTATTAACCCTGATAAAAATTGATATATAGTGGGATTAGACCATAAATAAACCAATGGATGCATATATTTTCAGATCTAACGCCAACGGATCAGGATCATGCAAGGGCTCGTAGTGTAAAAAGTGTGGGAAGGATTCTGATGGTGACACGTCTTCAGATGCACAAGCTCCCAACAGTGCATCAGTGTTGGGCATTTGTGCATCAGACACATGTTAGCACCAAAATGCCATGATGGTTAATATACCTCTCGTTTATCATTCAAGACGATAGCACCAACACCTACTCTATGAGAAGCATTTGCTGGGATGGTATTTGTTGTTTCAGGAATCCAGTTAACAAGCATGAGGTAATCACGTTCAGCATGATGGTAATAAAAACCCTCCTGTTAAGAAAGCATTTTAATAATTGTACAAAATTATCAACTTCAAGAAACTCTCGATAAAATCTATTTCAGTAATCTTTTATTTCAAAAAGTACAAATTATCAACGTAATAATAGAGTTTCATAAAAAACTTTTGCGGGCTGTCTTAACCCTACCGAAGCTGAGCCATGTTGACATGTACCAAAAGTTACCTTCACGGCAGTTTCAACAAGATTAACAAGATGGATAGGCAGTTTAATCCAAACACCCTTCTTGCCCTACAAAAACCATAATGGAAGTCTATAATGTACCATACCATAGAAGTTGCATGTATCAATATAAGATACATTTCAGTGACTAGCCCTACTAAACATAAAGATACAAAAATTAAGTAAAAAATCTGCAGAACTTCCACATCCTCAGATTTATAGATTTTTGGCAAAGC
The DNA here is from genome assembly GCA_025215565.1 of Flaveria ramosissima. Classification (NCBI taxonomy): domain Eukaryota; kingdom Viridiplantae; phylum Streptophyta; class Magnoliopsida; order Asterales; family Asteraceae; genus Flaveria; species Flaveria ramosissima. The sequence goes on along the minus strand of CM046044.1, from coordinate 42,315,491 downwards.
AAGGTGGCTAGTAGAAACATCTACTGAAGCCTTCAACATGAAAATGAAATACACAAGGAAGAATAGGGGATAGAATAGAACCTGCAATGTCCACTGTGACATTGAGGTTTTAAGCCTGGTGAGAAATTTGGTAGGGTCCATGTGCTCCTTCAGCTCCACCACTACGCCACCATGGTCATCATTGATAGCAGGAAGTAGTTGGACACTTTCATCTCCATTTTCAATCGTCAATTTATCCATCAAACCACAGCTGATAAGAAATCGGAGTTAATCCAAGGGCTAGTGAATAACGAGATAACCATAATCATAGCAAATACAAAGATACGCGAGCATTAAGTGACTTAATATACCAACACATGTATTTATTCCAAAATATGCCTCTTGTATTTGATGTGCAACCACCAGAAATAACAAACAAACAAAACTGACCTGTGTATATGCTCTGATAACTAATGAAGCACTAAGATGTTCTAAGACATTAAATTTTGAAATCAACCAATTACATTACTACTTTACTAGTTCACAAGGTTCATAAAAGAGAAAAAAAATTGGTTATGTTGCCCCATGCACAAAGCACGGCCTTCGTTTTTATACCTTTCCTGATTTTAGCACCCAATGTTAAATTGCATACCTGACCAATTTTAGCAACCATGCTAAAACACTGGTTATGTAAGGTGCTCAACAATTGCCATGATTGAGAATCAGATGTGAAGTTGGTTTCTACCATCCATAAGTGACTGTAAATTAGTTTCTGATATTGATTAACTAAAAATTGGTTGCTAAAAGCCTAGAATCATATCAAAAATGTTGGAACGAATAACATGTAGTTAGTTGAATGTGTTTTGTTAGTTAGTTAGGTGGTTAATACTGGTGCTTAACTACAATATATAACTGATGTGTTGTATTGAATCATTACGAGAATTCAATTACATTTTTCACAACTTACATTCTCGCTATCTAGATTATTTCTCAAATCACTTAAAACAAATATTTACCCGTCATGTTCGATATGATATGTCTAAGTGCTAAATCACCAACAAGTTCCCAATAAACTTAGTCAAAACACATAAAACACCAGCCAGAAACATAAATCGATCTCCTATTCCAAAAGGAGATGCAATATAAAAACAACGGTGATGCACAATCAACTTCAAATCAACACTCACACAACTGACAACTCCAAAAATTGCAAAGCTTCAATGCTCATCAATAGCATAAGAGCATGAAAACAGATTGAATGATAACGATAAGTATTCCGATCCGAAACAACGCCGATGCAGAATCAACTTCAAATCAACACTCACACAACTAACAACTCCAAAATTTGCAAAGTTTCAACGACTATCAACAGCAAACGAGCATTCAAACAGATCAAATTATAACGAAAAGTAATCCGATCCGATCGAAGCGTACATCATTGATTCCGTCACAAATCGTAATCAGATAGAGCTAAAAGCAATGGAGTGAATGCAGAAAGTACCTGTAAGACGATACAAACAACGAGAAGATAATCCTTCTAAATCGCAATGCAAAAGCGATAGATTAGGGCATGTTTGGGTTTACTTATTAAAACAACTTATTGACTTATTGATTTTTTTAATAAGTTAATAAGTTAGTATGGAGTGATTTATTAACTTATTTCCCTCACAACCATTATATTGCCAAACACTATAAAATGATTTTTTAACTTTTTAAAAGTTAATAAGTTAATAAGTAAGAAAAAAAAACACTCACAAACACCCACTAGGGTTATGAAAGTAGCAATTATGTACAGATGAATGAAGGCTGCTATCGATAACGTCGTTTTCATACGTTTCGGTTGCCATGGATGAAACCCCAAATATCTTTGTAAATTGTAACAGTTTACTGTATAGTGTTCATCGAGAATTTACCCGCCCTAGGCTTTAAACGAGTCAAAGCCAGCGGCTCGTTTAAAAACCGAGCCGATCTGGTTTGATTCGTTTATTTTAACGAGCTTAAAATCCGAGATCATGCTCGGCTCATTTATAAATGAGTCAAGTCGGTTCGCAAGTCATATTTTTTTTGTATGTATTCGTATATATAAAAAAGTAAATAATATTTCATAGATTTGTTTATCTTGATTCGTTGAAAACAATTATATAGGATTATTATTTCAAGAAATATAATCATGTTTCAAACGAGAACTCATTTTTTGTGAGAATTTTAGAAACCAGCATATGTTATTAGTTTTCAATGACAAAATAGTAATTAACAAAAACATAATAAAAAAATTATAAAACAAAAAATAACATAAAAATTAAAAAATTAAAACGCAAAATGTTTCCCTCGTAACCCTCTTTCATAAATTTTTTTATAAAAAATAAAAAAAATCTCATTTTTTTACGAAATTCGTTTTACACATGTGTATAACCATATTTACACATATGTAAATAACGGTTGGATGATTTTTTTTAAAAAGTATATCTATATGGTAGGCGTTGGAAAGATAAAAAAAATACTAAAATGAATGGTTAATTTTTTTTGTAAAAATAATGTCGTGAAAAAAAAGTAATGAACGGTTTAAAAAAAGTGAAAATAACATGTGACTTGCATGTGTGATGTTAATTGTATGGCTCGTATTGGTGTATTTATAATATGTTATTAATTTGATTTATAATTTATATAGTTTTATAATTTTGGATTTTATTTAGATGAGCTAACGAGCGAGCTAGGAGTCGAACTAACCTTGGCTCGGGCTCGACTCGTTTACAAATCGAGCCGAGCCGGCTCGGCTCGTTCATAAACGAGCCAATTTTAAGCGAGCTTTTTTTGAGTGAGCTTCGAGCGGATTCCCGAGCCGCAAGCTTTTTGAATAGTCTTAGTAGGCCCACACTCCAACAAGATATAGCAGAATAAGCGAGTGATTGCAACGAAGGTGTGTTGTATCTTGTTTTTCTTAAAATATTGAGTGTTTAAATTTTGTCATGAGCAAATAATATAGACTGAAAGTATGTTTAAAGTGTGTAAGCTCATCGTTTAAGAAGAAAAAAGATATAGTCAATCAGCTTTGGAGACGATGATCAAAAAATTAATCTTGTGTCGAGAAACCATATTTGGGCAGGTGATACGAGGGTTTTCAGTCCTCAACTCTGTCATTTGAGCTATCCCCGATAGTTCTAATGTCTCATCCTTATTTTCATTTTATTAGTGAACGTAGGTCTATGTCAACCGAGAGGGTATAAAAAGTCTTGTCTAGCTATTAGAATTTGTCAAAAGAACAACTTGTAAGCTTCAATATATATAAAACTATCGATCGCGAGTCATTGAAACAGGGATTCTTTGCTCGAGGATGGTCATATATATACCATATGTGACATGTGATACATTTCCGCCCAGGTCCATTTGTATAACTACAGCCCGAGTTTGTTAACGTGTCATGAGTGTTAGATCCATTAGTATCACTACGCCCGAATTTGTTGACGTATCATGAGTATTACGTAGAAGTGGATGACAGCTTATATGGAACCATAGTAACAAATTTTAACGTCTGAATTGAGACATATTATACAAAGGTGATTTTCGAACTTCGGTTTATAGATTATGTTTAACTTAAAGCTAGATTAATTAACAAAGAGATTTGATAAATTTGAAGATCAAAATACAATTATCGATTTACAATTAGCTGTTCGAATGTTAAATTACATGTGAATGTTAAAATTAACATGTGGACACTGGTCAGAATTAATGCTTAGACCACATATGAGCATTGAAAAAGAAACATGTACCAAAGTCAATACTGAAAGCGGATGAATTACATGTTAACGTTGACAATGAAAATTAATAAAGATTATCATTAACATTACACATTAAACTTCATATTTATTGTAGTTTTGTCACTAACTTAACATTACTAATTGAATTAACAAGATTAATTGATCATATAATCATTCTTACACTTTTTAGGTTAAATTCTTTTTTTATTTGATCGTTCTGTTGTGTATATATTCACATATGCATCTATGCATGCATCAATTCTTTCAAATAATGAAAGTAGTACGAGAGATAATGGTTATTTGAGAGATAAACATTAAGAAAAAGACATTGGGGGACAGGTATAAGACGAGTCTTAATAATCTCAATTCCTTAACCAGTTATAAAACCATGGCTCAAACTTGTTACAAACATGTTACATCTTACTATAACAAATAGCGGGTGTTGGTGACGAGCAATGATGCTTGATAATGAAAATAGTCAAGAATTTGATATGAATGACATCGAGTACAATAGTATTGAGTATTGACAATGTTGATTAACACGCTATAAACTGATGAATCCAACGAAATAGAATGAATTCGATGGGGCTATGTCTCGGTGCACGGTTGTACGTGGTGATGTCATTGAACATGAGATATCTTTGAAAATATAAAAAAAAAAATTGAAGTAGGATATCCTATACCAAATTGGAGTGTTAAACACTATATTTAGCTAATTATACCCCTTAAAGTGCCGGATATGGAATAACATCATAGTATTTGTTACAAAACTCATAAATGTATTTTTCATTGAAAACAATTTCTTATCTGATGATGCTACCAAAGATTACTATTGAGACATAGTTGATGAGACCATAAAATGTTAGCGATAAAAAGTTAAAAATTTGAATATATTATTTTACATTTATTATGTGATTATCATTTGCTTGATACTTTTCATCTACGAACTAGTGTTTTCCACAAGGAAAAAAGTAGTTGCATTAAACTAAGACAAACAAGCTTTATGTATTTTATTAACAAATCAAACACATGTTAAGGACTTAGCAACTCACATATTATACATGACTAGCAAGACCAACAGACTTTGAATATCTAATAAACAAATTAAATCAAAATAAAATATTATATTATATTTTACTGCTAGTTTAAGTAGGACTATGCATAACTTGGTCCAAAGCGTCAAAACAAACTAATTAATCAAGGGCCATTAGTCTCTTAGTGTAGGTGATTATAGCATCTTAAATATATCTTACATCCTTCATATACTGGGATTGTAATGAATGTATAATCTAACATGTTTTTCTAAGAAGTTTTCATTTAGAATAATTAAAATAAAGTTAATGAGTTCTAAAAAGTAATGCCCAAATCCTACTTGAGTAACTCGTGTAATATGACCCGTTATGATTAGTAGGGAAAGGATCACAAACAATTACGCTTACGTAGCATTCTAGAAACAAAATACTCCATCATCACAATCTTGGAGGATCACAAATCATGACATACAAGCTCTCCCATTAACGTCTATTATCCTCACGAAATAAGAGGAAGAAACCCTAACCACGTACTATATATATGATTATGTTTTCTATTTGCACTTTACCACTCTCTCCTTACTCTCTAGGGGCGAAGCTTTGTTGGGGCCCAAGGGGCACTGACCCTCCCTGTTTTTTTTGCTTAGAAGTGCAAATTATTCGTATTTCATCCGAAAACTTTATACGTATTGAGTCCGGCCCCTCTGATTTGGGTCTCGAGACTTTCGCCCCCTACATATGTGTTCAAGCTCCGCCACGGTTACTCTCATCATCATTTTTACCAAGAACAAATAGTTATTCCCACGTCTTGATACGGTTACAAGAAGACCTCTATTCCTGTTGCGAGTCGACGATTGTTTATTTTGCATATTCATTTCGTCTTCGACAACTCATATTTTGATTTGTTATTAGTGGTTATTCAAGGAAGCTATTCAAATGAACTGTATTCGCTTGGTTTGTCCATTGGTTGTTTTCCTCAACATATATGACATCATGTATTTAGTTGCGTTTGTTCAATGGGTATTTTCCTCGACATAGGCGATATCCTCAAATAACCACTAGTCACTTGAGGTGAATACATGTCAATTTATACAAAATCAAAATCGATTATGCAATTATCTCAACTGTAAATCCCCTCACATCATTATACAACATGCCACTTATCATCAAAGAAAAAAAACAAAGAACTAGTCCACTCACACGTTCTCCACGTTACGCACAACAACAATAAATCTGTGGAAATTTTGTGCGTTACAAGGGCCGCAAAGGATGTGATGATATTAGGTTTGTCGCAAGACGTAAGAGATGACAATATAACCAGGAAACTCTTATTAAACTCAATTATGTTTCATTAACCTACAAAACCCTAAACTAAAACCAATGGATGTTTGTTCTTATTAAACTTTATAAAAACTAACCCCTAAAATAAATAAAAACCAAGATTTATGCAATAGTTTGTACACTTTCCCTGTTCCACCATTGGGGTTCTCCTGTAGAGAGAAAGCCCATAAGTTCATACCAAAGTGTATAACGTGGAGCACCGATCACCTGTTCATCTTCCTATATACTCCATTAATACGCTACTTTTGAGGTTCGATCTCACTCAAATCAAACAATCCACTATGTCTCTAGGTTATGCAGAGAAGCTCTCGTACATAGAGGATGTTGGCAATGTCGGGATGACTGAAATTCATGATCCACCTCACGTTTTACAGGAGAAGGTTGAATGATTTCCCCTTTGTTTTGATCCTATTACGCATTTTTGCTGTCGATTAGTGTTGTTTGGTAGTTGGTACTCTGATGCTAGTTATGGATTGATTTGCTCTATGAAGTTGTTTAGGTTTTGTGGTTTTACTTTGTTGTGATGTTACTTGTTGGAGAAGATGAAGATTCATATGTGCATTGGAGTTTTGATTCAGTTTGTGTTGGTTGTAGAGCCTTCACTTAGGGTTACTGGAATTTGGGTGTAGTGAGGTCTGCATTGGTGTTTTTATGATCGAGTTAATTAGTTGTGTTTTGAGGTTTTGAACTGAATGCACTTAAAATTAGGGCTAGGGTGTGATAGAATTTAATACTTTAGCTGTTGCGGTTAAAAATTGGGGTTATGATCAGCAAAATCAAAAGCATCAGGCTTAATTATGTTTTTGAGTTAAATATTTGTTTTCTGTAAAGCCCTCTTTTAAGGGTATAAGAGTTTATACCAAGTGAGATCTGCATTGGTGTTTTGGTGATCGAATTTGATTTGAATGGATTTTTTAGGGGTCATGGTTGTTTGTGAGTCCTTTAGGTTTAATGATTGAATATCAGTTCTATTTTATAAGCTTGAGTTGAATGCACTTAAAATCATGGTCTGAAAAAGCTTACGCTATGCAGATTCATTGAATTCATAAATTTAATTGCTACAACTAAAATTTGGCATATCATTAACAAAATCAATTGCACCTGGCTTGATTTGTGGTGACTATTTAGGTTCAATCTGCATTGCTCGTAGAGGCCTCACTCAAGGTTACTAAAATATAACTCTAGTGAGTTCTGCATTGGTGCTTCCATGATTGAGTTTTGACTGGAATGCCATTTTCAGGGATCATTGTTGTTTATGCGTTTTATAGGTTTAATGATTCATTCAGTGATATATTACAATGTTGAACTGAATGCAAGGGTCTGAAAAGCTTATTCAACAGAGATTGATGGAACTTGAAATTTTAGTTGCTACAAGCCTACAGCAAAATTGACACTAAAACTAACAAAATCAAAATCATCAGGCTTAATCTGTTTGGGTCATAATATGCAAATGGCATACGATTATACTCTGCGAACACTGGAATCTTTTCATAGTGTAAAAATCCAGGATCTATTGTTATAGTAAATTCCTAAATTTTTGTGATAATAATGCATACTATGGTGGAAAATTTTGGCTTTGCCAATGATTTGGGGCTTTTAACTGAAAGCAAATAAAAACTGCCTCATGTATTAGAAGCAGTAATACAACTGTAGTCAACATAATATGCCTTGTATAAAAGATGGTATTGGGACATTGTATTAGAAAAAAACCTGTGACATATACGTAACTGATTCTGATGTTTTGCTTTATTGTATTCACAGATTGAACGCCTTACCATGATGATTCGTAAGGTATGTTCCCATGATATTATATGTTTCACTCATGGTGTATAAGCTTTCTTTCAGTTCTTCTCAACCAGATATTATCCTGTTTTCATATTACTTGCAGAGTAAGCATCTAGTTGTGTTTACTGGAGCTGGGATATCAACTTCTTGTGGTATACCTGATTTTCGTGGTCCCACAGGAATCTGGACACTTCAGGTAAGTATTTCCAAGCTTTTCTCCTTCATGTTATGTTATACTTGCACAAATAATATCATCTTTTTTCATATAATAGCACTAAGATATTATATTGCTACATAATATTACAATCATGTTTAAACATGCGGTGAATGCGCTTCCAACTTTAAGAGCAGGAGTAATCATAAAATGGACCTAACAAGGACATAGAATGTAGAAACAGACGGGAAAATCAAAGGTAAATACAAGAGGGAGAAAATGAATCACCCATGTGTCATGTTTTGAACGGATTTGGTCCATTTTTAGATCTCCAAGTCATATTTCTAAGAGCGCAGTGCTGATTAATTTATACTAAATGGGTTTATGAACCAATGGACTTCTAAATAATCTATAACTTTTTGTCTTTTAATTTAAAAAAAATAAGAAACTATTAATTTTTGCCTTTTTTACTCAATGCAGCGGGGAGGCTCTGCCTTGCCGGAAGCATCACTCCCATTTCATCGTGCAATGCCAAGTAGGACCCACATGGCTTTAGTTGAACTAGAGAGAGCTGGCATTCTTAAATTTGTTATTAGTCAAGTATGAATGCCTAATCCATTCTCTAACTACATTCAAATATACAACCATTGTATTGTCTTATAATGGAGTGTTTGGATATGCGGTATATGAAATTGATATTCTGATTATTGCAATTGGAAGTCACAGTAATTAAGTGTTTGGACAGAGTTACTCTGATTGTGACTATTCACTATCTGATTATTTAGGGGTCGGTCAATATTCAGTTTTTGACCATGAATTTCATATCGTCTGCAACAAGATTGAGGGAAAACTGAAAGTACTTGTTAATATAATGAAAATAGATAATTTGTTGATAGTTTTTTATAAATAGACTAACAAATTATTTATTAAGACAGTTTTATAGTTAATAAATAAATAATCATATTCTTAAATTTGTACTTTTAAGAATATAAAAGAATGTCCCTTTGGTTATTTTTTAGTTATTAGTTACCTAAATAATTAGGTTTTTCAAACACTCATATAACTTATTCTGTTAATACCACTTCAAACAACAAAAACACACACAGACATGATTTTTGTTGAGTATCTGATTTTTTAATGCCACTTTTCTGGCGTTAAATCTGTTTGTTTATTTTTGCTTTGCTTGTGTCAACATTGTCCTCTGTTATGAATATACTTCCTCCAATCTGACTTACCAATATGCTACTGCTGTTAAATCACAGAATATTGATGGCCTCCATCTTCGATCTGGAATACCAAGGGAAAAACTGTCAGAATTGCATGGAAATTCCTTCATGGAGAAGTGCAATTCATGTGGTATTGAGTAAGAGTGCCACCCTAATATGTTAATAAGGCATTGTTTTCTTACTTCCAGTATTTCTCTTGGCTTTGTTCAAGCCACACATTATAAACTTGTGCTCTAGTAGTGGTGGCAATTCATGTCTGGTTCCAGTTGATGGGCTTGTAGGTGTGTATAACCCAATTACCCAAACCAAACAAAGCTCATTCACTTAATAGTTTCAAAAGGTTGAACCCCACATGCAACCCGAACATGACCCGTATAACCTAATTATCGCTGGTCAAATGAGTTAGCGGGTAAATGGGTTGTAAACGGTTTGATCAGGTCAGACGGGTTCTAAATGAGTTGGTGGACTGAATCTGTAATTTATAGCTGTTTACTTATTAGCATCAGTGGATTGGCCAATTGGAAATGAGTTAGTCAGGTCAAACAGAACCATTTATTAACGAGTTAGTGGTGTCGATCCATTTATGACAAGGACCTGCTTAGTCCCAACCCTAACCAATTTATTTCATGTTCCTATATTCAAGTAAGAATACAGGCTTATAGTGCTTTCACCTATCTTAAAAACTTTCATTAAGATTTCTGGAAACTGATTTCTCAGAAGTCACTCTGTCATTTTGACCTTCGAAGGTATTTTCGAGACTTTGAGGTTGAATCTGTTGGACTAAAGGAGACACCACGAAGGTGCTCCAATGCTGATTGTGATGTTAAACTTAAGGACACAGTTCTTGATTGGGAGGTAATACTTGCTGCTTCTACCGAAACAATAATTTTTCTGATTGTCATATCATTTGCTTACTATTTGATGTTGGATTTATTAGTGCTATAAAGTGATTACTATATAAACATTAGTTTTGGTTGAAGCTCCATGATACTAGAATACTAGATTACATTCGCGAGTCTATCATCAGTTGATGAAATTTTGGCATAAAAAAGAGAGGATTTTCATATCAAGTTCTGAATGCTGTTTGTGCTCATGCAGGACGCCTTGCCCTTTGAAGAAATGAATCCAGCCGAGGTGCACTGTGGAAAGGCTGATGTTATATTATGTTTGGGTACCAGGTAATTAAATATTCATGTATTACTTGGGTTTTATGGAGTATGACTGGCTGGAATATAAAAATAAGTATGCTTTACGTTTATATTGGTTTTCTACTCTGTTCAGTTTACAAATAACTCCTGCATGCAATTTGCCTCTGAAGTGTCTCCCTGGTGGTGGAAAGTTTGTTATTGTAAATCTTCAGGTATTTCGAGATCTTACCCTTTTATGAATAGCATCATAATACAATCTTCTTTTCTCATCTTCATCTTCTTTTCTTTTCACATCTTCTACAGAAAACCCCAAAAGACAAAAAAGCTAGTCTAGTCATCCATGGATTTGTAGACAAGGTGCCGTATCAAAGTTGCAAAATAAAAAATTCAGATTCCTTTTTCAAAAGAACTGAAAATTACATAATTTACTCGTAAAATATTAATCGGTGCAGGTGATTGGTGGAGTCATGGACCTTCTCAATTTACGCATTCGCCCTTTTGTCAGAATAGATCTTCTTCAAACCATTTTCACTCAGGCAATGAGTTTAGGTAATTTTCCTTCATTTCTAGTTTCCTGAAAGTAAATAAACTACATATTTAGAACTTAGATAATGTTTGTCATTTGGTATGTTCATTCCGTAAGGAATGTGATTTCTTCCATTTCAAAAATCTTCAATTCCTTGGGGGAGGGGCATTTCCTCCCCTTTAAGGAACGAGACAATATTTTACAGTTTAATATTTTATACACTAAAAACTATAATGATGTTAGTTCTTCAAAAATATTATGTTTGATTAAAATACTCTCATTTTTCAAAGTTAACTGAACGTGCACACACATACACACACGCATATTATAATCTTATTTGAGGTTTTCTTAATTTTTTTTAGTTTGCAAATATAAATCTTCTGTACTTTTATTAAAGTTAGGTACTAACTAGAAGTAAAAACAAATTCATATTATATTTAACATTAAAACTTAATCTATAAACCAATATTTGTAATTTAAAATATAAAAATAAAGAAAAACTTATCATTTTCTAAACATGTCATGTCTAGTTATAACTTGTATAAGAAAATGGAAAAGTATAAAAATAAAATACTTATTAAAAAATATTAATGATTCTCTACATTCCTGTGTAGTTCATTAATATCCATTTTTTTTGTTTCATAGATCAGCGATATGTCAACTGGACACTCCGGATAGCAAGTGCACATGATAAAAGGGCTCCGATCCCATTCATAAAGTCTGTGGAGGTGAGTCAATGTTGATAGTTATATGTTCTAGTTAATTATGATAATTCTTCCATTAATTATCCATTTTCTCTGTCTAGGGGTGGCAATCTTGGTGCATTTACTTGTGATTGGGTCAATTTGGGTTGTTTTTATCTCAAACGGGTCAACATAAAAAAACAAGTTAAAAATTGAATGGGTGAAAGTCACATATAGTCTACTTTAAATGCATACAACCTCCTACATTTTTATTCAAAGATTTTGATTATTGTGAGAATATCGTTTCATAATCATAAATAACATGTTAATTATCTTTAAAAAATAATAAAGAATGTTACATGGCCTGTTTGAAAGACACCTAATATGTTAGTTATGATTACAAAAACAATGCTATTGCAAAAAGTTATCTATATCTCTCAATAAAAACAATTTAGTAGGTTGTATGAATTAAGAACAAACTTTACACAACAAACACATCAATATTATATAGTACGGTTCATAACGGATCATTTGTTATTGTTATTGGCACATTAGTTAGTTAGCTACATATTTGGACATTTATAAACCATAAAACTTGACCCATTGGATTTAACAATAAAAAGCATTTGGTTACATATATACATTTATCGACCCATAATTTCAAAAATTGACACCTCAGCACTCATATTTCTTATAGCATTCTATCTTCTAAGCCTAAGGAACTGTAATGTGGATTCATAGGTTATTATATATCAATGGTGGAATCTGCCTTCTGATTGAGTTCTAGTGAATTTTAGGTATCATTTTCAGACCACACAATGAAAGAGGCTGTTCTAGATAAGTATCCTTTTCAGCTTAAAAGGTAACTTTCAACACCTATGTTATAATTTATGTTTACTTGTGCACAGGAACATGGTCAAATGTTACTGTATGGTTAAATCAAGTCTAGTTCTGTTTTTTACACTAGTCTTATCTGTTATCTATCTTGTTGGCCCCTTTAGACTTTAGAGGTGGTAATTTAAACTCATTTACCTAGAAATGAGTTGATTTGGGTAATATTTTGATTTTGATTCTCATGGGTCAAACAGGTAAACTCTAAGAAATCGGTTAACGATGGAACGGATTAAATGGGACGAAAGTGGCCTGAAGTGTATATGAATGATTACAATTTATATCCTCTTAAATCGCTTTATTCAGAAATATCGTATTATTATATTGCTAATATTTTTTCTAATCATATTTAATACATCAACTATTTATAAAGTTTGAGAATAACCTGATTCATTCTTACTCATATTAAAAATACCTGCCCGGCCCGCCCAGTTTGCCACCGCTAGGTTCCATCTCTTCATTCTGATCACATCACATCAAGGGACCCAACAAAATGAATATTGAGCAGCCAAACGGATTTAGCCTAAGCTTACTATCAAATAAAATAGGTTTTTTTGGAATTCAATACCAATATACTTTTATTTTTCCGTCCAATTTTAGTCATTATATTTAATGTACAATTGAGTCATTAAAGATGGCTTTTTGTCGTGTTTGGGTCATTATTTGGGTGTTCTGATGATGACCCAAATAGGATAAAGAGCTTTCACGGTATACGTATCTGCATAATGATCCAAAGGGAACAAGAAATCATCATTTAATGACTCAAAATGTAAAAAAATTACAATGGCTAAAAGGGACAAAAGTGAATGTGCCATTGGTATCTTACGCAAAAAAATCCCTAATAAAATGCGAAGGTAAATACTCATTTTCATACTAAGTTCATTTGTCAAAATACAGGAGAACCGTTTGGAAAACTGAACCATTTGATGTCATCTTGAAAGTTAACTTCAGTGAAGGCTGTGGATGCACATGCAGCCGAATCAAGATCCCTATCGATTTTCACGTACGTATTTCTTCGTTTCATTCCATATGTAATTATATATGCATGTTTTATATCATTTTTTACCTTCTTAATCCCATGAAAATTGAAACTTTTGTCCTGGAACGTACTTTTAGTAAATAAAATGACTCAAAATGACGTAATGGAGTTTATCTTGTGGACCAAAGTCAAGGCTTTTATGATAATGAGTTGAGCAGTAACGTAAAGGTAGCCTAGATACTTTCCACTGCTTGAATATTTACAAATTCTATGGATGCAGAAGAGGCAGCAATACGGCCCATTTATTTATGAATAGGTCTATTTTGGTTATGGTTTACTCCTAACATGTCATAGTGGTCGAATCATTAGCTAAAAGGGAAACATGCTAAATGGGCTGCACGGGCTGAAAGTCTCCCGGGGTGTACTTACTGTATTTAAGGCATGAACTATTTGGAAAAAAGAACAATGTTTGTAGGCCAACCGGCCCGTTACAACAAATAGTATTGACAATCTATTTTGACCCGTTACTCATAAATACGTAGATTTGTAGTTTTGGTTTGTTCTTAGCTGGTCAAATAAAAAACTTAACCTAGAAAAGCAAACTTTGTAAATGAGTCGAACTGGTAACGAGTTAAAATATACTTACAGCATCCTAAATCATTTCTTTAAACATATCATCCTAAATCACACTAAAAACAATGCATCTAAATCTAAACCATTTTAGCCTGTTACCCAACCTATCCAACTTGCACCATTAGGCTAGATCAGGTACTAAATTGTTTCCATTATGCTATCAATTTACAGAAATATTGACAAATATTATCTCATATGCAGACATCAAGAGACGATTTAACACGTGATAAAGATCATGTGTTTGGAAAACTGAAGTCAAAAGCTATAAAAAGTTCATCTTGCGGGCAGAATTCAGTTATCGAGAGAAAACTGATAACATTGCCAAAAAGTGAAGTTATAACGCGTGCAATTGTGACCAACATTAGATGGTATGATGAAATGACAGTTAAAACTTCCGGAGCTGGTTCTCTAAGCAACTGCTCACTGAAGAGAAGAAAGGAAGGTAAGAATGAAACCGCAGCAGCTCGTAAGCTTCCCAAAGGGCATTATAGGCGTAATTAAATATAGATAACCGACAAATGGTTTGTTTTTTAGACAGTGTACATACGGAAATATTTTATTTTCTTTGGGTAGAACCGTTATATAATGTAGCAACCGTGTGATGTTTGGTAGGTCTATGCCCGGTCGCCTGAAGTAGTAGTCTAGGGGTGTTCATTGGTTCAAAACCGTAAGAACAGGCTAATTGACTCGAAGCTAACAAAAACCAAATTTTGTATGAAAGGAGGATTCATTTGCACCGGTTTGATACCGTTTGGGTTTGGTTTAGAACTGGTTCGGTCCTGTACACAAGGAACCAACTAGAGTTCTTACAATTTGAAAAATATAAAATTAAAAAGTTTTCTTCAAAATTTTGAAAATCGTTTGGATTTAGTTAGGTTGTGAATTGATGTCTCTATTTGTATATCACACATAAAACTGAATGCTAAATACTAGATAACACTAATAAGAATTCTAACTTTTAACATAGACATGTTCAATACAAGACACATTTTTTTTAATTAAAGAAGCATGAGAATCATATTAAACATTTGTATGTCAGACTTATCATATCTTATAATAAGAGAAATAAAATAATTTTAAACAGTGGATACAACTATTTATGTGATTCTCTATCAAATTTTGTTTAAAGATGGAACATTTCCTTATGATATATTAGATAAGAAAAAAAGTAAAACAAAATGCATTTAAAAATAATAAAAACAAGGTTTTATGAAGTCATGCAATTGTAACAAATATTATGCTCACTTTCTGTGAATTGTTAAACTGCAGTTTCTCATGCAAATTTGGTGTATTTTTTAAAGCTCATAACAAAAGGTGTAACAAAGTAGAAAGTGTAAAAGTTTGAGCCACATCAAACTCTGGATGACCCGATTTTGCGGTTAAACAAACGTATGAGAAGGTACACTTGCAACACGCTTGCGCTAACCAAAGCTGCTGATTCCGCAAGGGCTTTGTGCCTGGCTCTGCTACTCATCCTTTCATTTACTGCAAATCAACGATGGTCAATCAACGAGAGTAAAAGACTGTTTTTCAACTAAAAAGTTGCCTTTTAATGAAATAGTACGTTTAGAGGTGCAAAAACAAGCTTGGGATTTAAAATGCCCATTTTCTGGCACGGTAAAAGCTAGGTTGGATCCGGTCCTAAGTCCCAACTAAGGGAAAGCCTAATTTGGCCCAAAATGTTTATCTCAAAACCTAGGTCATTTCTAGACCCGGTGCGGCCTGAAGCCCGAAAAAAGGAGACTCGGCTGAAGCCTAAACCATGAAATACCTGTTGTTAAAAGTCCGTATGGGATCCAAAAAGCCCGAGGGCCGAGGGCCTGGTCACAACAGCTAAAAATAGGGTGTACTACTGCTTGACTTAGCTCTCGCTTTGCACATGGTCCGGGGAGGGGGTGGATCAGTTCACAATTTGATAGACGCAACCTTACCTTACATTTTATGCATAATTTTCCCACACTTGGAACCAATGACCTAAAAATCACAAAACAACAATCTTTCTGGTTGCTTTAAGACCCATCCTCTCAGGCTCACAAGTCACAACAACTAAAAGAAATCCAAAGATGCCCATATCCTGGCCCATGAAAAGCCTAACTGGACCACTCCTAGGCCCTATAAAACCAAAAAAATTTAGACCAACATATTTACATCAAAGCCCAGCCTGTTCTAGCCTCTAGGCCCAAATAGTCTAAAAGCCTAGTTCCATAAAGCCCAAACACTGGGCCTGAAAGTCTGGAACTTCACATGGAATTAGAAATGAAAAGTTTTAGTTTGTAGTCCATTAGTATGGCTTAAAGCCATGAAACAATGACGTTATATTCTATTCTATGATGAACTATAACAGATAAAACTGAGATAATCGTGTAAAAAACTACATATGCTATCAATTTTACCACATAACATTATATTTTACTGTTAAAAGAGCTAGGAGATTGTACTTAATGTTTGTCGTTCAATTTCCGCCTTAAGCCAACGTTCTTCAAATAGAATCTTATATGCAGCATCTTCTAACTTTGATATCTGTTTCAGAATTGGTTTGAAATGATCTGCAAAACAAAAACAATGGTTAACGTGGTTCGAAAGATCTTTCAATTTATAAATAAAAAAAAGGTCAGTCATTTTAACCAAATCTTTAGAGGCGGCGATATTGATCTTTTTACCATAATTTGGTCGAATGGGATAATATTTTATCTCTAACAGGTCAAACAAGTAGAACAACTTAAAAACAAAACATGTTAAATGGGTCAAAAGTTACACAAGTACATCAGTCTTTCGACTCAAACTACAAAATTTAACACTTCGATTATTTATAAAATTTGAAATCTTAAAGAAAAAAGTGCATCCAGTCAACCCAACCCATTTCGACTCAAACTACAAAATTTGTCAACCCGCTCGAACCGATTACCAAACCTATCTTACCCACCCATTTAGCCTTAACAAGATATACAAATCTTGTAGTTAACTAATATTAGTCAAACTTAACATACCCCTAACAACATATGCATATCTTGTGAACAAGCAAAGCAATTAGGTCTCACCATCTTTTGCATGCTCATCATCTTTATAAAAGTGGCTAGAATGAACATCAAAGTCTACGGTTTCATTGTAAGGTGATCGGTTAGCGAAGCAAAACCTATACATGCCTTCGTTATGTGCAACGAATTCTGATTTGTCGCTAGTTTTGTCGCGAAAATCTTGAATGTGTTCACCTTTTGGTCCTGTCACCTAATAATCACAACATGGTCATCAAAATTCATTGATTGAAACCTTTGAACAATAAAATAATCTACAAAAAGAAAGTAAAGTAATAGTTAGACAAGGGTTTTAGCAACAAACAACAAACATGCATAAAAGAAAACTTTTAATTTTTGTACTTTTACGTAAAAACACACGAATCTTTGATTTGAACAATTTACACATTTATTTAGGAAATAACAGAGCAAATTACAAAGCCCCACATATACGGGGCCCAAGATGACATTATCTTCATGTACACACTCTTACCCTGCATTTTTACAAAAAAGAGAGTCCACAACTAAAACACATAAGAGCATTCACATCAGGTTACTCATCTTTATAATTACATTAAAAATCACTAACTTCTATGTTATTTTCAATTAAATAATAACTTTTATACCTTTATCATTATCATTTCTTTCTATTCCACTCAAAACCATTTTCAAAAGATATTAAAAAGTTTATAGAGATGAATAGCGTTTCACAAAAAAAAAATGAATAGTAACATTTCCTCTTTCATTCACTCACAACAACTTCACATATAACATAAGAAAAGATCATATAAATCATTATTAAAACTCGAGGGATGCAAATCACGCAAATAATAAAATTAACAAAACAAAGAGAGATGAATAATTGAATACCACAAGATCAACACCATCTTCATTATAATACCAAGCACCTTCAACCTTAACAACAACAAACGAGAATCGAACAGTGGAACCATACTCAGCTTTATGCGAATAACACTCGTCTCTGTCGATCACGAACCTGATCCCAAACACCACCCCTGTGTTCGCCGTAAGAACCACCGCAACGACCATCGTTACGGCCGCCATCGACAGCATTCTCATCTGAAACAAACGCAAAAAGATGATCAGTTGAAAGAACATTATTTAAAGATTATGGATTAGAAATGAGTTTTCACCTAAAGTTTAACAGAAATGTTGAGTTGTTTTTACATGTTGTTATTGTTATGTTATTACGGTTTTATGTCACGAGAGTCGCGTTTAATAATACTTAATTTTAAGTAGAGAAAAGGGGGTTTAAAAAGCTTGTGTTCGAGACTTGTTAGAGAAAGTAGATAGCTCATATTAATTATGTATATATTAATTCGTGAAGGATTCTATAGTAATAATATTAATATAATAATAATAATAATTTTTAAGTGATAATATTTAAATGATAATAACATATATAGTTTGTTTATTAAAAATAGTGAACTTTGGATTTTTAAATTTTCGGGTTTACGTACTGGTACGAGTCGGGTATAAAACGTTACCGTGCATATTTATATGTACGTTTTAAGATGATATATGTTTTGACGTTCGCCTACGTTTTGACGTAAATTTTGTTCTGAAATGAGTCGGGTTATATATAAACGTTTTTATTTGACGATATAAATCTGAGTTACTCTACATTTCAACGTAAATTTAGTTCGAAAACGATTCGGGACGATTGTAATCTATACTTTATCACGCCACATACGGCGCAACAGCACGTGTTTTTTATGTACGTTTTGAGTTGGACTACGTTTCGATATAATTTTGTTTGGAAAAGACTCAGGTAAAGTATAACACGTTTTCTTTCAACAGTAAAAATTCAAGTTACTCTATTCGTTAGGATTGAGGAATTGCTGTGGTTTGACGTAAATTTAGTCCAAAGACAAGTCGGGTCGATTGTCAGTCTATACGTTATCACATTACGTACGATGTCGCCATAGCGTGTTGTTGCATTCGCGTTTTAATATTTGAAATCATTGTGAGTTGCGCGAGTTGGAAAACCTAGTTCGGCTTAATATTTCAATTTTTTTTGGTTTTTTTTTTCTTTTCGGTTGATAATAATAAAGAATTAATTTTTTTAGAAAAAGCAACGCATTTTAAAATCATTAGATTGAAGAAAAATTTGTCTTTCTTTTACGCATTTTATGTCCTCATTGACTATAAACTGTCATACTATCAATTAAATAATCAGTTAATCACGATTGATAACAAGTATTCATCTTTAAACAAGTTGCTTATGTAAGAAATTATGTTAGTTAGCGATTTGATCGATATTTTTAACTTCGTTTAAGGGATTTAGTTAATGTATCAAGTCAAATCCAATTATATGTATTTTAGTCCTTTTGTCCGTTATATTTAATTCATGTCTCGATTATTTGGATTTTATAGAAGTTAAAACTTTGAACTAAATGTGCAAATAACGAGATTCTTTAAGGACTAAAATTGTAACTTACTCACGATTTTATGATGCCGTAACTAAACCGTAATTTCGTGAAACTTGCTTTTAGAAAAAAAAAAACTAGTATAAATGCAGCGGGGGAACAAAACCGTGAAAAAAACTACCGTCTAAACATTGAAGGTAAGAAAAACAAAACTTAAGGAACCTTATGTGAAAGTCAAAAACATTAAAATAAACGTGCGCTACGGCTATACGGTTAATAATACTTGAAACTTAATAATATAAAGAAAAGAAAGGTGTTAAAAAATTAACGACCGAACATTGATAGACATGTTGATAAAAATGAACCTGCTTGGTTTAGAAATGATGTTATGAAGATTCACGCCGAAACATAAACAATAATAGATTAATAGGCACGGAAAGAGTCATACATAATTGCCCACAAATTTGCTTCGAATAAGATTTACATCAAAATAGATACTAAAATATCAATTACTAAAAAGAATAATAAAATAATCAATTACAAAACAAAAGAAAAAACAAGAAAAGCTACATGCATTATATACTTATATATGAAGCTTAAATAGTTCCTTGAACGTGTTTTAAGATAAAAAAGATAAATAGTTCCTTGAACGTGTTTTAAGATAAAAAAAATACAAAACATGATGTACAATAAGAATATGCATAAAAAAGCACAAAGCATAATGCATTATGAAAAAAAAGTTGGTAATTTGAACTACTTAAATTAAATAATGAAACTTCTTACTATACATTCGTTATTTAACATAAAATAAAGCATAATGCAATGTACAGTAGCATTATAAAACGAAAAAAAAGTTGGTAATTTGAACTACTTAAATTAAATAAAATAATGAAACTTCTTACCATTCATTCTTTATTTAACATGTTTTATAAACAAAATAATTAAATATTAAATAAAATAAAAGTGCAATTTGATAGATAAACAACATAAAGTTATTAGTTATGATTAGCATGGTCAAACGATATTATTAGAATATAAACAATGGTATGAAATTATGAACACTACTTTTCACTTCAATTATTTCTATTATTCAACAATTTTACAAATAACAAGTTAAAAAAAAACACACACATAATAAAGCAGAAAATTTTCTTTTCAATACAACATATTTTGCATTTAGTTTTCACATACAACATCAAACAAATACTATACGACAATTTCACAACTCCAGGAACTATAATCTTCCCATCAACATTAAACCAAAAATAATAATAAAACCAAAAATCACAAACAAAAAAACATCAAAAGAAATCAAACTCAAGATAATTATCAGACCCCTTCTTCTCAGGTGCACCACCACCAGCAGCCCCCACACCCTTTTTCTCACCCGAAACCGCCACCGGTGCCGCCGGGATCTCCACCGGCCTCGGGACCTCGGGCGGGCTCGCGCACCGGATCAACGCCCAGTTAACACCTTCAAAGAACGGGTGTTGTTTGATCTCGGTAGCGCCCCTTTTGTAAGCCAACCTGTGTTGTGGCTCTTTAACCAACAGACCCCTGATCAAGTCACGGGCCGAAAAGCTAACCACCGGTGACTCGGGAAACCGCAAGGGTTGACCCACGACGTTCATCAAAGTGGCCCGGTTGCCAGACCCTTTAAAAGGCGTTTTACCGAAGAGTAGTTCATACAGAAAGATCCCTAAAGTCCACCAGTCAACTGCACTACCGTGCCCTTCGTTTTTTATGATCTCGGGTGCTAGGTACTCGTGGGTCCCGACGAACGACATTGAACGGGCCCCGGTCGGTTCGGCCATTAGTTCGGGTAACGGGGTCACTTGGTGTCTGATTTCGGGTTTGGTTTTGGTTTTTGGTTCTTTTTTGGACTTGCTCTTGAAGAGTTTGGGTGAGAAGCATGATGTCGGGACGACACACGAGGGTTGGAGACACGAAGCGGGCTCCATGCACGCGGGCTGGATGAAATAATTTGAGCTTTTTCTGAGCGGTTCGTTGTCTAGTGATGATGATTTGACGAGTGTCGGGCTCACTGAACAACGGAGCGAAAGGTCAAAGTCCGAGAGCATTATGTGACCGTCTTCTCTGACTAAAACATTTTCGGGCTTTAGGTCGCGATATATGATCCCGAGCATGTGTAGGTATTCCATTGCAAGGAGAATTTCCGCAACATAAAACCTACAATCAAATAATATTTGTAATCATATCTGACACGCTAATCTATACTATATATAAAGCATATGAGGGATGTATTTTAAGATACCATAAAATTAAAAACAATTACTTTACTCAATGCATAAGAAACAACCACTTTTAAGGATAAAAAAATATTTTTAACATTATTTACAGATTACCCCTTACAATTAGTTACATAATAACGTTACACTTACTGTAACTTACATAAAATTTTACATTTTCTACCCATAAACCAAAAAAACTTAACTTGTTTTAAGATTTCAGTTATATCTTTTAATCTATCATGTTTAAAAACTCTTTGAGACTACAATTGTAACCTGTGTATTTTTAAACGTTTTGGTGTAAATTTTTTGCTGAACCTATATGTATTTTGTGAGGTACAATAAGTTAATGCGTAAATGTACAAGTGGTCATGCAAAACCTATTTATTTGGTGTTTTAAATTTTAGCTTAGAAAAAATATAATAGACTTTTGTAAAATTACTACAAGAATAACAAAATTAGAAACACGTGCCAGATGTAAAATGTTGCCCCGCCGCATTGCGAGAACACCCTTCTAGTTACTTATAAAAAGGCTCGTAAATATATCTTTTGGTATATCCAACCCAACCCGTTATACGAACAAAGATAACCCGTTTTGACCCATAACCAAACACAACGACCCGCCCATTTTGTTGCTTCTAGTTAACACACACACTCGCACACACAAATATAGCAGAGAACTAGAACCACACAAGGAAAATATAAGATAAGAGCATTCTTAAATGTAAGCTTTAATAAAAATCAATAGAGTTAAATTCAGTTTTGCTCTCTAAGCTTTGATAAAAATAACCATTTTCCTCCAAAAGATTAAACGCATCAATTTACCTCCACAATTTTCATAATTAGTTTCAATCTCAATACAAAAGTTTATAAGTTGTCTCAAACTGAATCCAGAATATTGAAACTTTAGGATTGAAATTGAAACAAACGATGAAATTTTTGAATTGAAATTAATGTTTTTAATCTTTTGAAGAAAAATAGTTACTTTTGTCTAACATGAGTAAAACTGAAATTATTTCAAATCAATATTATTACTATGGTAATCTAAATAGAGTACACTTTAGAAGGTTGAATAAAACTTTTTAGCCCATTTGACCCATTTCCATTTTAGCTAGCCCAAATCGACCCATTTAAGTAAATGGGTCAAAATTGCCACCATTGCTTCAAGTAGATGATAAATTTAAGAACAATGAAGCAAAATAAGACTAGGGACTAAGAGATCATACTTTACAGCTTGTTCACAAAACCGCTTTCCGGGCTGCCTTTGTCTAAGAGTATGCAAATCACCCCCGGGGCAAAACTCCATAACCAAACAAGTGAATTTATCGGTCTCAAAATGGGTATACAGAGTTGGAAGAAACGGGTGATCCAAAGATTGCAATATCTCGCGTTCAGTTTGGGCTCGTGACAATTTCTTACGGCTTTCTAGTGACACTTTATCCATAACCTTCATTGCAAAGTAAGATTTAGTACCACTAAGTTCAGAAAGATAAACACTCCCTATATCACCACAACCTAAGCGTTTCAACAACCGAAAATGGTTCAAGCCCAAAACACCATCTTTTGATCTAACGGCTTGGATCGCTTCCCATCTCGAATCGTTTGACTTGTGGGGCTTATTCATGTTACTACTTAAACTACTGCAACTACTTTCATCACTTACATCAGTGCTTGTACTTCCCCTACACATACTACTCTTTCCACTCTCAGCAAGATCTGTTTTTTCACTCGTTTTTCCACTCGTACTAATGTTAGTAGATGATTCCTTTTGACCCGATGAACTTTTTTCTTGATCGAACGCATCTTGATTTTGTTGAGACTTTTTGGAATCTAATTCGGGTCTTTTTTCAGTGTGTTTTGTTGGGGTTGTAGGCTCTAAATTCGTCGGTTTTTCTCCCTTCAATTGATTACCAACAGTTTTGGTACTAGACTTCGAATCCATATTTAAGAAGCTGCAAATATCTTTCGATCAACAAGAGCTACTGCAACATCTCCAACTCTGAAACAAGTAAATAGAACATTAGTTATAATATCGGTTCACAACAAGCTCTAAAGCTGGATCTTTACAGAGGAAAGATACAAAATACTGACCAAATCAAGAACTAATAAAACTTTACGCAATATATCATAGAAATGATTTGCACATCACATCAGGGTCAAGAAACAAATCAAGAAAGTAATAAAAACAAGTTCAATTAACTGCAAATGAAAATCAAAGAAACACCCTCAAAAAACAAACATAAAGAGTTACAAAATCTCAAACAAATCAAGAAACTACCAATAAAAATCAGAATATAAACATAATCTGCACACTAACTCTTGTATGTTTGTTTGCTCTTACTCTCCTGCCTATATTTTTATGCCATCTGATTACTATAGTATAAGGTTTGCCCCCATCAAACGATCCTTAGACGCTACAAATAACTCTGCTATGAGTGAAATTATACCGAGTATGTTTTTTTGTTTGTTTGGTATAATTTGCATACCAATTCACTGTCAGGAAACAGATCAAGAAAGTTATGAATCTCACACAAATCAAGAAACAAATTGAGAAGCTATCAATGGAATTTGCAACCCAAAATCAGAAATGGGATCAAGGTTACTCTACCAACTCAAATTAAAAATGGTACCTCAAAATTGGATAAGTAAACCTTCAAGGGTGTCTCCAACACCAGTCAATTTATCAAGAAATAAATAAATGGATTTAGGAGATGATGTGATGATACTAACATCTTTCATATAGCAATCAAAGTCTTTGACAAGATAAGAAGAGGCCCATGAACAAGAAAGAAAGAAAAAGGTAAAAGTAAAAGGATGTATGAAAAGCAGACAGATCTTGAAAACAGACCCACCTTCTCTTCCATTCAAACCTTTACCAAAATCATCCCCACAAAAACCCTAATCCAAAAACCCCTAAAAATGAATCAAGAACACATAAAAACCAAAACCCACTTGCATTAACAATCAAAAGATCAAATCTCAAAAGTATAAAACAAAATCAGCCCAAAAAAACAAACCTGAATGTGCAAAGATCAAAAGTTAGGGTTCTTGATGACCCCAAATCACCCCCACAAAAACCTGATCCAAAACTGAATCAAGAACACATGAAAAGCAAAACCCACATGCATTAACAATCAAAAGATCATACTTCAAAAGTACAAATCAAAAGTAACCATAAAAAACGAACCTTAGGAGCTGAAAAAGATCAAAACTTTAGGGTTTTTGTTGAGCCCTAAATCAAGAATCAGATGTGGTTAGTGAGCTTGTGTTCCCAACTTGTGGTGGATGAGAGTAGAGAGAGAGAAGATTGGGAGTTGGGTTGGGTGATTGAGGAGAGAGAGTGAAAAATTGAGGAATCGAGGTAAAGTTAAAGGTTTGCCACGTTCTTGATATTATTATATAATATTTTGATCTTAAAAGAAAGAAAACATATGGGCCTTCCTGTGGTTCCACCCTGTACATCATGGTTTTAGCTTTTAAGGCAACTCACAATTTTCTATTCCTACCTTGTCTATAATCACATTATATATAACTTTTAAGAAAAAACTTAAATAAAATCACAAAATATCAAGATTTATAGAAAACATGCATCTTCTAAGGTTGAAATTATTTTTCATTTTAACATTGAACTCATACACTCAAATAAATCTATTTTTAAGATACATCATGTTTGTTAGAACAAGACTTAAACCCTTATTACTTTAAAGGGACTTAGGAACACTTTCATTTAAACACTTTGGTAATATTAAGAAAACAAGTTACAAGTCCTTTGATGAGGGTTAGTTCTCAATAAACGAAGGTATAGACTTAAGACTAAAACTAGATCGTGTGAATTAATTGTTTAAAAAGGTAAATAACTTGGTTATAACATTGATTTTCAGTCATATATTATTTGTGCCTACAAAAACTACTAAAATTTCAGTATTGATTTATTGTTTTATTACTATGGATATATCATATTTTATAAGGAAAATGATATAAATGGAACAATTATAAAATGGAACTACTGTTTAATGATTTTTTCTGTTATAATAAACTTAAAAAGATCATTACTAAAAAGTAATTAATTTCGTATTTGTTTAATTTAGCTCACTTGATTATAGCATTTATGAAATTCTTACAATAATATAACAACATTAAAACTTAAGTGGTGGTTTCATAGTTAGAAAAATATTCAATAGAGAAAATATTCAAGTGACTTTAGTACAGCAATAAAGAAAATCGGTAATTATTAATAAGTTTTTAGACTTCAATTTTATATCATTCAGTTTTAAGAATTTAACAAATATAAGAAGTATTAATTTATAAGTTTTAGATCAAATGAATACTTATATTACTTTTTGAAAATATATAGGAATTAATCATGTAATCAATTAGGGCTGTTTTATAAAAGAAAATTTCATGGGTTTTATCATTATATCGTAAAAGCTTACAAATTTAATTACATAAGTAATATAAATACTTATCTTTGAAGATATTTATTTTTTCCTTCAATTTAGCTAAAGTGTAATTAACTTAAGTCAACCATAAAGGGTGCATGATATAATTGGTGAATTCGGTGGTTAGTTCACCAGTGCCTAAAAAATATGTTGGATTAAAGTTTAAACATTGATGAATTTGGTGGTTAGTTCACATATTTAAGTCCCACCAAATTCAAGATGACAAATTTAAACGTATTCAAATGATAAAAGTCTCTTTAGAATATTTTAAATTTAAATACTACAAGAATAAACATCTATTGTCTTTTTTCAATAATTGATAATGAGTGAGTAAACAAATAACAAAAACTTTTGTTAAAATTATTAGGCTTCATATATGTATATGGTATATGAATTCTAGATATACCGAACGTCCCAATTTGGACACATGTGGTCTTAATTCTCTTTTTAATATTAGCACTACTAAAATTGATGTGATGTTTTGTTGAATTTAAACTTACTAGTTTTCTATTTTTCGTAAGTTGCAGCGAAATCGTACGCGACGTGATAAAATTAATAAAATTTAAACTAACAATCAACCTGATTGTTTCCAGACTAAATTTACGTCGAATCTTAAAATAACTCGAATTTGTAACGTACCAGCCTCTTTTTTAAACAAAATTATGACGAAACGTAAATCAACTCAAAAATTACGTAACACCAACTACTTTACAATCGTCCCGACTGGTTGTTAAAGTGACATTTTATAAAAAAATTTAGAAAAGTGTTTGGTTATGAAGGTGTCAATATTAACCAGCTAGATTTGAATTTAATAGAGAAATATACTTCATAAATATTCAATACAAATATTATTAATATTTAAATATATTATTACTGTTAAATCTTGTATGCATTAATATATATGTAATATGTCATTCATACATAAAATTTTATAACTAAGGAGATCCTTCATACGTGACAAAATTGTTGACATTATCGTGTTTCCATCCATCTTTGTTTTTTATTTTGCTTTTCTCTATGGTCACAATCATTCAGAGTAGTCGGTATTATGTATGGAGTTGCTAGTTAAATATAGCATATCTTTCTTTTTATAGGTTTTTTAGGTTTATTCGTTACTTGGTAAATATAAAATTTACATAAGTATGAGCTATACCCTCGTTTACTTCACACCGCTATTCTCTACTATTACAATGGTGACGCCATGAACCTTATAATCAACTCAGTAAAACATCAACATACAATACATATTGAGATTCACACTTATTTCGGTAAGAAAAAGGTTGTGACGAGTTAGCTTTTAGTCCTTCATGATTCATGTAGTTTGATTACGATAACATATTCGTTAAAGATCATATTTGGGGCGGCCCAGAGGAGGCGGGGTGGGCGACCACTCAGGAACCCGATATTCTCAGAGGCCCGGAACTTATAAAAAAAATTAAAGAAAACACACACACAATTTATATTACACATGTATGTATATTTAGAAAAATATAGAAGTCTATAACAAGCCTATTGAAAATTACTTACTTTACCTATTAAACCTTAGAGCTCACTGATATTTTAATTAGTTTAGTTTACTAACATTTACTCCATCTAAACCGATTCTAAAATTACTAAGAGAGCCTCACGATTTGTTTAAGTAATTAATTAGATTATTTCTGCTATAATACTTTTGTTTATTGTTCTAACAAATATTGTTGTATACTATAGGGGCCTCTCTTTTAAAATGTGGTTCATTGACTTTATATTATAGGGGCTTTTTTTTTACTTGTGTAGGATCCAAAATCTTTCAAGGATTCTCGGGGATGACGATGAACCACATGTTAGTGTGTCAATGTAATGAGCCATAAAATGTTTAATATTTTCCTAACCTTGTATTAACCTTGTATGTATTATCGACTATCATAAAAATATAAAAACCCTCTTAAAAATATAGTTGTTAAGCCCTATATGTATTTTAGAAACTAGTGTGTAAACCCACGCTTTGCCGCAGGACGTTAAAATTTATAACACTTTATTTCGATTACTTATACATCAGTATTCAATCTGTAGATATGGATACAAATTATATTGAGAACTCTGTTTTAGTTTAGCACATCATAACGACAAATTTAGATTCTTATAAACCATCATATTTTTACGATTATAAGAGAAAAACGATATAAGATTCAAAACCTTGAAACAGTTTTGAGAACTTGTAATATTTAGTTTGATGACTTGTGTCACACCCTCAAAATCCACGTGCAGGGTTTTACCGCGAGGCGTGTGAACAAACCAGGATCACAGTCAGTAGTTACATAGAACGACTCTATATGCCACAAGTAAATAAAACAACCAAAGATTTAGTTTGAAACAGTGCGGAAGCGTTTTGAAAACAACTCAACAAATAAAAGTATAAATATGGCAAAACAAGTGCCAACCCAAAATAGTAAACCACAATCATTAAAATGCTAATGTCTAAACCGTGGAGTGCTCCTAGAGGCAAGCAGCTTAATGACCTGAGAAAAGCATACTAAAATGTCAACACATAGGTTGGTGAGTTCAAGAGTTTGAGTTCAGTAAACATATAAACAGTTGTGATATATATAAGAAGTGCATTGCAATAGATAGCTAGTCTATTAACAGCAAATATTAATACATAGTGATTTCGCAATTGAAGCTGACTGTGATAGTTGTTGCCTCCTGTCACGACTTACCATGTCGTGACAATGTTCAATAGGACAAATTGCACCCGGTTGACCTCGAGTCACACAGGTGGGGCTCGTCAGACCCAGTAGTACTACCCAAGTTTCCCCGCTATTTAATATTAACAATTCGAAAGTGTGAGGACTTTCCATGATAAATAGCACTATATCAATATTATACACAACTTAAATATTAAAAGCGTTCGTAAAATACCAGTATGCTATCTCCCCCAAAAGAGATTAAATAAAGCGTGGGGCATGAACTCACCTGATGTATGCAAAGAGTACTTAGGGTTTATTTGAGAAACGAGTGGATAGCCAACCTTCAAAGGTTACCTAGATCATGCGAGTACATAAGTACGTGTAAATGAAAGACATGTGAAACCCTAATCATACCAAAACCAAAGACTCAAGCTCCCAGACAAATAGACACGTTTGACCTAGTTGAACCGTTTGACCCGTTGGTGACATTATGAGTTACAATTCAAATAAAGCCAATGAGAACATATAACATACATGACTAACATTCAAACAGTATCATACACATGCTACATTATCCATACATAACCCTTAAGTCTTAGCCATGCTCATAGCATTCAACATACACCATAATCATTACTCACCAAACCCAAACATGATATCCTAGCAACTAATCAACACCAACCTTTATACATGATCACCACAAATCCAAATATCATCCATGATTATCCATAACATCTCATACAACTAATTCAACATGATTCATCACTTTAGAATTCATCCATGATCATACTAACATGCTTCTAATATCCCAAACATGTTCATATCATCATACATCAAACTTTACACAAATAAAGTTTCCCTTTTGGGAAAGAACATCCCAAAATCTATCAAACATCCTATACATTCATGAATTCACTAATAATATACCAATTCAAGCTCATATCAACAACTATGCATGATCAACAACACCTAAACACCATAATCAAACCATCTTCATAAACAAAAGTTTCTACTTTTGGCAAGCTATGAACTAACAACATGTATTCAAAGATTTCTAGCATTCATAACAACAATCTAGCATCTAATTATCATCATGAACTCATCCATAACATCAATCCATCACTAGATCACTACTTCATGCAAAATAAAGTTACTATTCTTAGTAACCTATGAACAATGCATCAAAATCCCAACTTTCTTGTAAGATCAATGTATTCTAACATTCATACAACCCAATAATCATCAAACATCCATCAAACAACAATCATCCATCCAAAATCATACAAAATTCGAACTAGGGTTTGTCAAGAACCAAAACCCATGATTAAACCACTAATAACATGTAATTCATACATAATCCACGTTAAACAACATGTAAACAATCTAACTAATGAATTAACAACATCAAACAACACCAATTTCGACTCCATGAATGTCAAATCACGAATTAGGGTTCGGGCTATATGAAGAACACACAAAAACGTGAACAAAACTAACCTTTAAACTTGTAATTGCTTGCAATTGATGATTCCTAGGTGTTATATGGATGAAATCGAACCAAACCCACACGAATTTGCTTGCTCTTGGCTGGAATTCGAAGATGGAGAGGGTGAGAGGTTGAGATCGCGGCCGCAAGGGTGGGGAATTAGGGTTGGGTTGTGTTTTGTTTGTTTTAATTTTACATATTTACAACTTAAACCCTTGTGTTTTGCATTTTATTAAAAAGGCACTCTTTTAAACACTTTTAAATGATTTTTAACTACAATAATAAACATATAACTCATGGTAACAAATTATATGTTTCATCTTTACAAAACACAAACATACGGATTAATACACACGTTTCCACGTTACGCGATTAATTCACAATTAACATATAAAAACATGCAAACACATAAACATAACACAATAATCACATAATCAATTAGATTCACATTAATTTAACATTATTCATTATTAATAGGTCACCAACGTTAAACGACAACTAGTGTGTGTTTACGACACGTGTATGCAAGACTTAACGAAACTAACGGAGTTTGGTAACGGAAATTTACCGGATGTCACAACTTGTATATTATTATATTTTATTACTTATTGCTAAAATTGTTTTTAGTTTGTAAATAACTATTATAATTACTTTAAATACTGTTGTTGTTGTTGTTGTTGTTGTTGTTATTATTATTATTATTATTATTATTATTATTATTATTATTATTATTATTATTAAATTCAATGAATTCATATTATTATGTATAATGAATTGGCTCGCGTGATACGGGGGTGCTACTGAGTCTCTTTTCCAACCAGTCTTTTAATACTGATATTATTATTATTATTAACTATGTATATATGTGGTAAATAGTATTTTGTTAATAATATAATACTTAATTCAAATAGTAAAAATACAAATGAAAAATATAAATATAATGTTAATTTAAATTATTATAAATAAAGTAATACTTAATATAATGAATTTAATCATGTGCATTAGCTCATGTATTAATTAGAATAAGTTTATTAAGCGAGGACAATTTAGGAACACTTGCATAAAACACCATATGCTTAAATAGTTGTTCTAGATGTCTTATAAAAATAGAAAATTATCTACCTATAGATTATGTATTATATAGTAATAGAGATAGAGATAATCCTCCAACACATTGTAAAGCATATAATATAACTATTTAATACAATATTCAATTTATTGTTTCTGAAATTTTCAAATAACACACTCATCCTTAGGATCTTGCAACTTATTGACATGTTTTATATAAAAAATATGCTTTTATTGTATATTTAACAATATTAACTTCCTATATAGTGGTCCCATTGTGATGGCCTTTTGTTACATGTAAAACTAAGCATATAATATAACTATTTAATACAATATTCAGTTTATTGTTTCTGAAATTTTCAAATAACACACTCATCCTTAGGATCTTGCAACTTATTGACATGTTTTATATAAAAAATATGCTTTTATTGTATATTTAACAATATTAACTTCCTATATAGTGGTCCCATTGTGATGGCCTTTTGTTACATGAAACTTTGAACAAAAGGAAACAGAACAAACATGTGTACGCCCCTTTTAGTCAAAGGTTGAATTGCAAATAAATCAATGATATGATAAAATTGTTCCTTAAATATTCTTTTACAATCCATGAACTTGGGATTAAGTTTATTCGCCTTTTGGCTAGTTCGAATACGAACAACTATCCATACTTCAAGATTGACGGTTTTGGTATTCAATATAATCGTGTAAAAGAGAAAGTTGGAACCCTTTTGAATAATCAAACGTGCTTTATGACATGATAATGGTATGAATAGTGTGAAGACGAACAACAACCTACATTCCACACGACAAATTCAATGAATGAAATACAAAACCAAAAGGATCATCCATCAAGAACAAATGCTTTACAACTCCCACTAGCAAAAATTGGATGGATGTTTTTTTTAAAGAATGTTTATACAGTCGGAATTTGTTCCCATCGTCTACGTTTGTGATTAACTGTGGTTTTATGTGGTTGTAGACCAACTTAATAATATTCTTACAACAAAGAGATTATGAATTTTTTGTTACATATCAAACTCGATTTAAACCAGACCAACGTGTACCAATAATTGATTTTTGAAATTCATATATTGAGAAAAATAGATTCATAGAACTTTGTAACTAAAATCGTAATCAGACATTTGCACGTCGATTCGGGCTTGATCTAGCTCGACCCTTTAGTTTGTGGTCTGAACCATGTTAACACCCATGTGAGAGTCTATGTATAAAGATGTGGGGCATTGTCCTCATAAAGTTTATTTTTGTTAGAAAGATTTTTTTTTCAATTATTCATAAGCAAAGTATTCCCTATACGTGGGACAATGTCATCATGAATATGGTTTCTTTCCATGAGATCAATCTCAAAAATAATAACAAAGATATTTGTGTGCCTTTCTTAATTTGTTCTTTAAGATAATTCATCTCATATCGACCGGTAGCTTAACAAATAGGGGTGTTTGTTTCCATCGCTAAGTGATGTTTTCTTATATTGACGTGAAGAAAAGAGAGGATGATCCTACTCTGTCAGTTATATTAATATTATCTCTTTTATGGATGGATAAAAGGCTTTTATTGAAAATGTTATATATTATCAAATAACAAACTACCCGCTATATAAAAGTGAACATTGCAAGATAACCTACTACTAGAATAACTAACTACTGTTAAAGCTACTTAGAACATCTTCAACGATCATGTGAGGAGGGTGTTTTGTGAGCCCATGTGAAGGAGAGAGGAACAACCGACGTAGTTGAAAGAGGGAATGCCATTGTTTGTAAGAATAGACGCTTGTAGAAAAAACCTATGAAAGGTAGGAGAGATTACATGTGTGTCCGTACAAACTTTTAAAGGAAATGTTCATGAGCTCGGGTGGAGTAGATATAGACAACTGATGCAGAGGAAGATCATCATTCATCATCCCTGAGGATGGATGCCTACAAACGAAATCTGTGAGAGGTTGGTTCAAGGAAGACGGAAAGGTGTCCATCGTTGTTTTTGGGGGCCACCCAAGTAACATGCTAACCGTATATTCATCCATAAAGATTAGCACAACAGTACGTCTTAATCAGTGTTTTTTTGTTTCAAATTGGACCAGGATTTGGAGGAGCCATCGGTCTGATCCATCTCAAATCATTTTGTAGCCAAAGAACCGGTTGGTTCAGGCTTGTTCGATGGTCGGTTCGAGAATCAGGAACTGGGTCGGAGCGGATTTCTTTGATATATTTTTTTATTTATTAAATTTTAATAGGTTTAACCTGAGGTTCGATGATGAATTGGATTGTTTGATATAAGATCAATGTTTAGTTTTATATTATAAAAACTTATAGTAAGTTATATAAATAACATAATACATACATACATATATATATATAATTATTATGTTATCCAAATTCTCAAATCTAATCCGACCGGTAAACGAGTAAAATAACCGGTTCGTCATCCGATCAAATTCTAAAACCACAAGTCTTTTAACACAACTAACAACACTATGTTACAAATTTTCAATTTTTCTACAAGTAAAATCAAAACCGTTGCAACTTTAACTCGTTCACGATCATCTTCCACTCACAATCGAAACAACAAAATGAAATCAACATCTTCGAATCCAATCAGATCATCATCTTCAACATCAAAATCCACCAACACCAGTAACACACGATCAAAATCCATGGTGAATCACACTTGATATTTCACAACGAACACTGAAAAACATCAACCTCCATATTTATCATGTGCTTGTCCCCACGTCGATATCAAAATTCAAATCATTCTTAATTCCAGCTTCTTTACAGTCAATCAATGCTCATCTTTTTCACACAAACAATAATCATCACATAAAGCTGCCAGTTGTATCGCCACAAGATCCATTCATTCTACCACCAATAACAATCATCAATTTCATCTTCAATTTCGATTTCAACTTCAATTTCGATTTCAATTTCGAAACTTTGTGCATTGATGATGGAGATGGTGACTTACAGTGATCCAAACAGCGATTCAAACACACCACCATGGGAAGAAATGTTCAGATCCGCTTCAACTCACAAACCCAACTCACCGCCGGTGGTAAACGTTCCGTCGCCGGCGCCGGCGCCGGCGACGGCCGCCGATGAGGAATCGACGTCACTTTCCGGCGACCCTCAGGTGCGTCTTGCACTATACATAGCGATGGCTCATGGTGGATTTGCTTTTGCGTTCTTCATCTTCTTCGGTGTTTATAAGCTTCTTGAACAGTATCTTCGACCGATTCTTTGGGCTGTTCTTTGTTCGATTCCTCTTAGGGGAATTCAACAAACCCTAGTTTCGTTTTGGTCTGAGCCACTGGAATTAGGGCTTACGGAGACGATACTAGCTGTACCTGTGTACATGTTTAGGGTTTTCATCGGAGCCCTAGTGCAAATTAGGGATATATTTTACAAAATCATTCGTCGTGAGAAGAAGAAACACGATGTTATGAAGCGAAAAAGATCTCGCTTTTCGATTTTGCTTCGATGGTTGTTATCGTTTTGGGTTTTTGTGATGGTGTATGAACAATTTGGGGGATTTGGGGCTGTAAGTTTGTTAGTGTTAGGGTTTATGTGCACATCCAGTAATGTAGACTCTACAATGTCTTATGTTTCGTCTTTCAGAACCCATAGCTTCAAACGCAGCCCGTTTTCGGCGTATTTCACGAAGCCGATATTGAACCGGCTTGACACGATTGTTGCGATTGGGTTGATCGTGGGGATGATCGTGGGTTCGTTGACTATGGCTATGTTTTTTACGTATAAAGTTGGAATGGAGGGGAAAGATGTGGTTTTTACGGTTAAGTCTCATGTTGAAGAGAGTAATTACGCGGAGAAGATCGGTTTGAGACAGTGGATGGATGAGAACGATGTGTCGGGGATGATGGATCGTTACACGACGCAGTTTTACGCTACTGTGTATGAACAGATTGATAGTTTGGCAATGCAGTATAACATGACGGAATTTGTTGAAGAGATAAAGAATATAGTTTCACCGCGGTTTACCAACAGTTCAGCCCATTCGACTGCATTGGCGGTACCAAACCCGTATGCTGAAAAGATTCTGAATTTGAGACGACGGGTTATTAATCGCGAATGGGCTGAGATTTATCCTGAGATTGGTGGTTTGTTTAAAGAAGTTGTGATCAGTAGAGAAGATATCACTATGAAAGCGAAATCAATAGCTTTTCAAGGGAAAAATGTGCTGCAAAATGTGTTTGTAAGTAGTAAATCTATCATTGGTGGTAGTAGTAAGCTCGTTTTTGTGATTATTGACTCGATTGTATCAGGGGCTGCGGGTGTTTTGAATTTTGTTTCACAGACGACGGTTTTCATATGGGTTTTGTATTCACTTATAACTTCGGGTTCGGGTGGTGTCACTGAACAAGTTATGTGTATGCTTCCTATTTCAAGATCGGCTCGAGCCCGATGCGTTGAAGTTCTTGATAAGGCTATTTCGGGTGTTCTTTTAGCGACTGTTGAGATTGCTTTCTATCAAGGGTGTCTTACTTGGTTATTGTTTAGGTTCTTTGATATTCATCTTTTGTATATGTCAACTCTTCTTGCGATTATTAGCCCGTTTTTCCCAATAATTCCGTATTTTATTTCTACGGTTCCTGTAGCACTGGAGTTGGTGCTTGAAGGTCAATACATTGTTGCGGTTTGCTTATCGATTATTCATGTTGTTCTTATTGAATATGGTTCAGCTGAGATTCTTGAAGACATACCGGGCCATAGTGCTTATCTCACCGGGCTTAGTATTATTGGTGGTGTCGCTTTGTTCCCGTCTGCAATCGAGGTAACTTTACTAATATACCCTTTAGTTCTTTAGATTGCTTTAGGTGGCAAAATGAATGGGTCGGGCACATTTTGTACCATGTCCAAACCGGTCGGTTTGATCATAAAAAGCTTTTTCGTCTATCAGTTTTCGAATGTGTTGAATATGATTATGATAATAATCTTGATTAATGCATTTGAATGCACTTTGGAGGACCTTCCACCTGTGACTTCTTTCCATTTTAGCAAAGTTTTTGCATTTGACCTGTTTACCTATTTTTCAATTAGTTTTGAATAAGTTGAATATGAATATATGATTACCAATAATACTCCTGATTTCATAACAAAAAGATTTAGGAGGTTATTATGCATTTTGAATGCACTTTGCAGGACCTTTGGCCTGTGACCCATTTCCATTTTAGCAAAGTTTTTGTAATTTATTCATAACGGGTCAAATAAATAACAAAGGAAACATGTCCGACTTGTTTAAAAGCTACCTAAATGGCAATATATATTTCGTGTTCTCAATCTCGAAAGTATCTTGTATTCAAGAAACCATCATATTTTATTAATAATGGTTTTTGTAATCATGTCTAGTGTATTAATTATCGTTGAAACCCAGAACAATTTGGACAAAAAGTGTTAAAAGGATTACAAGGAAACTAACACAAAACCGTTTTAATCAAAAAGTTGTCCATTTTGACCCAACATTTAGTGCAGTAACTTAGCGCGCCCATTTTGCTATCTATAGAACCGACTGTGGGGAAGGCAATTGGTTCAGCTTGTGAGCCTTGTATTGTTGAACGGGTTAGTCAGGTCAAATGTTGTAAACAGGCTGACATGTGAACCTACGCGTTTTTACTTATTATTATTATTTTTATTTTTATTTTTATTTTAAACAGTTCGACGGGTTGGAAATGGGTTGGCCAGATAGACCAACCCTATCCCGACCCATTAAGTAAATAGGCTTAGCTGTTTAGCCCGAATCCTAACCTGTTTATTTCATGTTCTGCGAGTTTTAACTGTCGAATATGGTGATGCAGGGAGCGATAATGGGGCCGCTAATAACAACAGTTGTTATAGCTCTCAAGAATCTGTATGTAGAGTTTGTTTTGGATGAACCAAACTAAAGAATAAAAAGACTAAAATGTTCTCCAATTGAAGCTTGTGGGAGGAGGGTTATTGTATTTGTATATTATTAGTAAAAGCAGCTTGTTTTGGATTCATGACACCCCTTTGAAGATGGTGTTAACTAGAGTGATTTTGTCAGGGTAAATTTGATTTATATATTTATTAGAAACTGTACTGTATTGGTACTTAATGGATGTGTGTAAATTACTGTGTAATTACAAATTTGTAAAGATTTTTATTTTTTGTTTTTGGGAGTTTACTTTAGTGTTATGGGTACATGAAGCTAAATGGATAGACCAGGTAATGAGTCAAAAAAGTTTTGGGTCGAATGGGTCAAACATGTTGAACAATTATTGACAAAATGGTGTACCATCCGAGAAAAAAACCATAATAATAGAAGACAATATATAATTGATATATAAAAAAATGTTACTTTTCGGACAAAGTAAAAACCTAACAATTAATTATTTAATAATCTAGCTAGTAAAGTTAAAAAGCCTTATAAAATAACCTGATTAAAAATGGTACAACCAATTAGAGTATAATATAATGCGGTCTACTTATGAGTTATGACAAGTGAGAACTTCGCATTCGTTGTATTCGTTCCTTTTAACAGTGTTTGGAAGTACCTCCTATACCCGAGTCACTCGTCAGACTACATGAACCTTCTTAAGATGGAATCTCAACCGTCCATATTAATTTTAACGCTTCGAGTTTAACTCACCTAGGAACATCAAAAGGAAAACCAACACCGTGAAAAAACATCCTTGAGTCAAGTTTAAACTTGAGACTTCAAAAATCTCAAGCTCTTACACCACCACATCGATCAGATTTGAAACCAGTTTGGTTCAAGTTGAAGCCAAATTCACTGAATAGGATTATAAACCAATTTCAAGCCCACAAGTTGTGGGGTTAGAACCGGGTTGAACCGACACTGGTTTGGCAACCAGGTCAGGTTGTTGATTTTGGTTTCCAACCCATTTTTTTCCTCATCTCTAGTCCTAACTATTTATTCAATCTTCAAGCTATCGGTCCCTAAAACTTTGAACTACAAGGACAATCCGTGTAACTTTCTCGACATTTACTCTACCTAGTTAAACAAGCACAAACAAGAAAACAAATCAAGGCTAGAACAGATAAAATAAAGCTCCATCCCCTCGCCTCGCATCTACCTAAGCACAACAGCCTTGTCGTTTGGTCACGCCTGGCTCGCACTTGGCTAGGACTTGATACTATTATTATGCGAACATTATATAATAACCCAAGAAATTTAAAAGGAAAAGAATGGGGAAGGTTACTTGATAAGCAAAATGTACATAATAACTATTCCAGGTAGAATCATGACAAGAAAACAAATTCATACAGTCAAACATTATACAAGCATAGTCGGAAATTGATACAATGAAGCAATCCACATGTTACGGAACCAGAAAATCTTACATATTCTGCTTCCAATAATTTCCTATAAAACTTGATTTACTTCATGTATTTTTGAAGAAACTTGCGATGGAAGTCACTGCGAATGGTGTCATTGATAAAACGCTTTGGAGCCTTGGTTTCCCCGCGAGCCTGGTTCTTGAAAACCACATCATCATCCCACCTGAAATATTTGATCGGGAGTAAGAATAACACAAAGATTACACATCAATAGAGGTGACCAAACTGACAGATGGGATGACAGAACAATTTTGGTACACGTGATGGTACAGGTAGACACAAAACACATATATCATTCTAAAAGTTCAAACTTTAATATCATACGTATTCTGCTCAGATGTTTTATTTACCCTTTCAGATCACTAATTCACCCACTACATAGTAAGTAAAATAAAATCAGCTACTTGTAAGTTGCAACATTTTGTTTCATTAAATAAACACATAGGAGATCATAATAACATATTAGTATATTACCATACATCGTCTTAAAGCACAATGTATGTAGTTGACTGTATTTGATTTACTATGAAATGGGTAAGTATGATCTCTCTCGCGTTCTAATTTCTAAAATGGTAAAATATGATGGCTATGAAGTTTTAAAGTAAATATATGAAAATTCTGAACTTTTAGAATGATATATATGGAACTACCCATATAAATAATTAGTGTAGAATATGGAAAAAATATCTACTAGACTAATAATTTAATGTTTTGAACAAAGTTATTTAATGCTTTATAATACATTTTTGAGCAGCTTTCAACCCGTTTCCTTTTAAGCCAATTTTGGTTTTACTTGTTTGACCAAACATCACCCGTGAATAAGAAAAATGGGTAGAAATTGCCCCTGTACACACATATATAAAATAGGCATGGCAACTAACCTTCGTTTTACATTGAAAGATGTTGCGTTATTAAGCAACGGGTTTCCTCGTATTGTTTCTGCCTCTTTAAGTTTAAGTTCCTGTTCCCGTTCTTCACGTTCCTGTAAAAATAATTTTTTACTAATTCTGCCCCTCTAGGTATACTTTATTATTTCAATTCATGCAAGCCCTCAACCAAGAAACATGAAATGTTAAAGAAGCCAAAAGGTGGCATTATACGTGGCACTAAGATGGGCGAGTTAGATGGGATGAGTAGAAGTGTCAAAACAAGTTGGATTGGAACAAGAAACTTTTTGTACGGGTCAAATAACCATGTCGGATTAACCCACAAACAATATTTTGACGTTTTTCCATTATTTATGATTAATAATGGGTTTTGATGAACATAGCCCTCAGAGCTAGATAATTAGTAGCTGATGTTTAAGAAACTAACCACCACTTTTCAGCAGGGGTGTGCAAAAATATCCGAATCCAAAACCGAATCTGAGTTATCCGAAAATCCAACCCGAAATATCCGAAAACTCGAACACCCGAAACTTTCGGATTCGGATAGTGTTTTTGAAAATTAGATGCTAGTGGCGGCTGCTTTCTTGACCAAAAACTTTACTTTCTAGTTTCTACAATTCTACTAACATTTTTATAAATCGATTATCAACCATAGCATTGAATGATAATCAAAATCGATGAACAAAAAATTAAAAAGGTAACAACTATCAAGTTTCACTCATTTAACCCATTCAACTTACTTGACATATCCCCTTTTAGCCTGTTCTTAATAGAACAAACAAAAAACAACCACCAAAAGCGACCCATCCGGGTAACATTGTCGGCCCTCATATTTAATAAAAAAATATATACTTAAGAAAACTCACTTGGCGGCGTTTCTCCTCAGCTCTTTCCTTTCTTATTAATTCAAGCTCTGCCATGAGTGCTTCTTCGTCATCCTCGTCGTCATCATCTTCATCACTAACCTCAAAAAATATATATCAGAATCATTAAAAATATTGGGGCCGTTAAAAAAATATAATCAGAATTATTAAATGTATTGGGGCCACTAAAAAGGCTCAAAGATTTAGCCAGCCTTTCTAAATATGTAAACGATATTTGTCTTTACAGTTTACAGCATGACCCCTACACCACATATGTCAACCAGTATAACATATACGAATAGACAACCAATAACAAAATCAGATCACTGGAAGTGAAAAAAAAATAGTAAGTTCTAGGGTTCATAATTTCACATTAACCACGAATGTGCTGATTCATATGTTTAATCCCTTACAGGCCAAAAGGGTAGATGCCAATAATGTTAGCTAAAAGAAGAGTTCATACATGTCACTAATTGCGCAAAGTGAATATCCTAAAATGATATAGTTTTGTAATCATATTAAACAGAACAAACTGCTTATTGAAGTTATAACTGTCGACAAAAAGTGTTTAGGGTCAAGCAAGTCCAACACATACAAAAAGTTGCCTGTTTGACATGCTACCCAACCTAACTGTTTTCCACCTCTAGTTAATCTACTAGCAAACAAGTGAAGCCATGCAATATAATGATTAATATAACCCAAATAGTATAAAAAAGCAGATACCTATCATCATCGCTTTTGTCGTCTTCATCAGCATCATCAGCATCTGCACTGCGTGGAAAGATTCGATCCTCAACTTCTCTCTTTGACCCTAAATCAATAATAATTTACTCTTTAGATTCTAATTTCACACTGTATATATCGTAAACCTAAAATTGCGATTGACAATAATACAAATATTAAGTTATTATGTGTTATAATAACCTTCTAGTAGATAACCGCCCTTCCGACGATCTCTGTCCTCTGCAGTCATAACATAAACAATAAGTCGAAGCATACCCAGTAGCCAAATTACAGATAATAATAAATAAAAGTGAAAATACCATTATAACCCTTGTCTTTAGATGAGAAATGTCTTCGCTCACGCTCCTCTAATTCGTGTTTAAGGTCTCTCCTTTCAAGTTCTTCCTGTGTGTCTTGACCCTCCTTTCTGTAGTAACAAGAACCAACAAAAAAATCAAAATTTGCAACAGCATTGACACGAGTCACACGACATTTATGTAAACAGAGATCAAGAGTGTAGGAATTACTTATTAAACAACTCAATAGATTAGAATAAAAATAACATAGTGTAGGTGTTACATAATTAAATCCACAACTTGAAATCTTTTTTACTCTTCCACATAGGATCCATTGGTAATAAATACAACTTTCTCCAGGTTGTTGATCATGACATGTATTCATGAAAAGGACAGTAAACTCAGTGGTAAATGAGAACTTCCTTCACTCTTTTCTATTTTTTTTCTCGCTCTAGGATTTCCCTATCTCATCTTGAATCTTGATATTCATCAGTTCTAACTTCTAACATAATTATACTGGTTTAAATACAATTCAGAAAGAAAATATTGTCGAAAACAAATAATTGACCAACAAAAAGTAGTACTAATATGTTGCAACTAGAATAAGTGCAATTCCATGGCTATAAAGATCTTTAATAGTAGTTCATTCAGGTAAGAGCCTGAAGAGGCCAAACTGTTAGCACCAAACCTAGGCTATGAAATGTATGATCCTACCATCAATCTCAATTCTGCAATTTCAACTTCTAGTGTCAATACTTGCATACATATAACCTTCTAAACTGAACGGTATACATAAGAAAAGAAGATATTCTTACTCTATTGTATTCTAATGCAAGTATTATGACCATAATATAGAACAATATGCATACCACCACTACTAACCTGGGCTTGAGGGTTGTGTGAGAAGCAATATCCCTCGAAGAATACTTCTGCGAAGGGCCAAAAATACGTGTTCCTCCTTGTTCGTTTCCACCTTTAGCAGGTGCCCA
Source organism: Flaveria ramosissima (assembly GCA_025215565.1). Classification (NCBI taxonomy): domain Eukaryota; kingdom Viridiplantae; phylum Streptophyta; class Magnoliopsida; order Asterales; family Asteraceae; genus Flaveria; species Flaveria ramosissima. Next base: position 42,272,941 of record CM046044.1, on the reverse strand, counting down.
TGTAGGTCTAGCAGCCGTCGTCATACTTCGTCACAAATCTTCCCGAAATCACCTGCAGATTCAAATCCATAACACAACCGATTACAAGTTTACAACGATGCGTTCTTCAATACTATAACAATCACATCGAAACCCTAAACAACTAAACCAACAAATACCTAATCGTAAAATGAAATCAAGAGCCGTATGAACGAAAACTGAATGAAATCATGAATCAACACTGATTTATTAAGATAAAACGATCAAAACGATAGAAATTAGGGTTAGGGTTTTACCTTGATACGATGATGATGTTCTACAATCGTCGATCGACAGAAGCAAAAGGGGGAAAATGGAGATTTGGTCTGATTTGTTTAATACCTTGAATTGTGAGTTTTAACCCTATAATATAATGAATATTCTTGAATGCCCCTCGTTCTTTTATATTTGTTCGTTTATTGGTGTGAACTTTAATTTCTTTACATGTGGACCATGATCGAAGACTGATATGATTATTATATATGAGGTATCTCTCATTTGGGCCAAAATAAGTTTGTGGCCCGGAATATTAATGTTTTTATTTTATGAAAAACTTGATAAAAGTCTGAGTCCAGTTAATATATTTTTTCTTCTTAAAGGGAGAGCATGTGTATTCATCTATCTAATTTTACTTCTATCTTAATATTATATATTTATTGATGGAGTCGAAGTTACAACCTCAGTGGCTCGTAAGGTTTGTTAGATATGAGATAATCGAATTGACGAAAAAACATAATGGATGAGGAAACGAAATGGATGAGATAATGCAGATGGAATGAAATAAAAATGTGGTTGTGGTGGTGACGGTCGGTGGTGGCGGTGGCGGCCTATGGTGGTGGTTGTGGTGTTGGTTGGTGGCTGGTGGTAATTGGTGGTGCTGGTGGGCGGTGATAATTAGTGGTGGTGCCCGGTGGTGGTGGTTGTTATGATGGTGGTGGCAAAAGGTGGTGGTGGTGGTTACCGGTGCTGTGAGCCGATGGTGATGGTCGTGGTAGATGGTGTTGGCTGGTGGCGATCGATTTTGATAGTTGGTGGTGATGGTGGTGACCGGTGGTACGGGCATGATGGTGGTGGTGGTGGTGGTGGTTGGTGATGGAGCCTAGTGGTGGCGATTGTGGGCGATGGTGTCATGGTGGGCAGTGCTGGTGGTTGGTGATGGTTGTGGGTGGGGTGGTTGTGGTGATTAATGATGAACAAAGGAATGAAATAAAAAAAGTTGGTTGTTGTTGGTGTGTATAGAGGGAATGTAATTACTTATGTAATTTTTTATTACATTTCGTTCACCAATCAAACTTTTTTTTTCATTCACTTTTAATGATTCATTTCATTCTTCATTTTATTCATTCATACCAAACACTATCTATGTAAATACAAGATACCATTAACTACAAGTCTTTTGATGATTCCACTTAATGTATGTTAATAGTAAATCAAGAGTGTGGTTTGTACTTGTTTGAAATTTATAGTATGATGTTGTTGACTACGTACAATTATTAGTGTAAACATATGAAAGAATGTTATATACGCATTAAGATGAAGTTGTAATTGATACGACAATGTCATTTCGTTGGTGGTCACTGAAAAACCATTAGTGCTAACTGCTATGAAAAATGAAATAAAAATAAAACACAATAATGCATCAAGATTAGCTCATTACTGATGAGTATATACGATGATGTCACTTATGATGGGCAGACTAGTTGAATTATTCAAATCTAACCACTTAAAATTATGTCTTAATGGGTATGTGTTTTCAGGTCGTCACATTTTAAGTTCATTTATGAGTATAAGTAATACACGGTGATTTAGTTACAACTTAAATAATCAATTACTTCTACAGTCCCTCAAATGAAATTTATTGTAATCTAGCACCATACACACATATTATCATCTTTTTCTTTACCTCTCCCATATCAAATGATAATAAAATCAAAACAATATATATATATATATATATTAGATATTAAATAACAATGATTTAAAAAGTAATGATTTTTATATTTAAATTTTTTATGATAATTAACTCTATTTACATATGTTTCTAACCTAGTTAGTTATATATAAGCGAAGACTAGTTGATTACAAAATAAAACTATGTGCACATGTGTTATATATGTTTAATATTAATTATTGGGAAACATAAAATTCAATATGTTATAGTAGGCAGGGCACTGATCACGTGTTAATAATCCAATGTTTAATTAACCTAAATACGTAAAGTTATATTGTGATTATCATGGAATAGGTTCAAGTTGTGTGTGTTTTGATTTATAGGGGTTTGTAGCTAAATGAAACGTATTTTGGATGAAAAGAAGCAATAGAAGGAATTACAAGGGTTGAAGATGTAAATAAAGAAAGTTACAAAAATGGCCCAGAAAACTCTAAACCGGTGTATGATACGCCGGTATGGGTGTATGATACGCCGATCAGCGTATTGGCGACGTATTTGACAAAAAATACAGATTGTTTTGAGCGTCTGAGAACAGGGATGGGCGTATGATACGCCCAGGGTCGGCGTGTCATACGCCGGTACCAACTCCCTAATTTCATGGAATTTCAAGTGATTTAAAGATATTCAATCATAATTCGGAAAAAACTTTTTCCAGACGATTCTAAGTGATTTGAAGGTTCTTTTTGGTGGTTGAAAGCTTCCTAATACACACAAGAATCATCCTTGATCTTGATCATCATCAAAACAAGATTGAAGATTCAATGAAGACCATGAATGGCTAGTTGTTTGTGCTTGCTTCCGGGAGAATTGATCATGTTAAAGTAATGCTTTTTACGTGTTCTTTAGGGTTTTGTTAGACAAGGGCTTTTGAATGTAAGTTTAACTTTTGATTACCTTAAGAGATTCATTTATAAACATAGTTGCGTGTTGAAATTCTCAGTTTTTAGTTTTCTTGCATCGTGAACTCACTAAAATCAAGAGGTAAATTGATGTAAACAAGTTAATAACATTGTGAATGAGCGAGTCTTAAAAGTTTGATCCTTTGTTATTACGGTAATTGAAAAGTTGAAGTCTTTGAAATTAGGTTTTGGCAAACCCTAGTTTGATTACATAAATTGTTGATCTTGCATAATTAAGAATCCGGAAGTGATTGTTTCTTATTATTCATTAAATTCATTCCAAAGTTTATTGCTTTTTACACTCGTGTCATTAATTCATTCAAAGTTTCAATTTTTAATTCTAAAGTTTGAGTCTTTTAGTTAATCGAGTTGCGTTAATTAAATACTTTCCACATATTTCCTATGAAGACAACCTTACTTACCCTTGCACAATAAAGGTAGCTAAGGTTGATAAATTAACTTGTTTTTATCGAGTCACGACAAACAGATCAGGCACCACTCAGGTACCCCCTTGGATGTATTTCGAGTTCACGATATATCGTTGCCACCCATTCGAGGTAGGCTATGTGGGTTGTATTCACATATACTAGTACCCAATGAAAGATTTTATAAATGCCAATGTTAGGTGACTGTCGGGTAGTTGAAATGGTTTAGGACTTTATGGTACTTGAAAGGAGAGACACCACTTACTAAGATAGTTTAGGGTAGCTCGGGAAAAAAAATAAGATGGCACTGCATGATCGATCGAAATCTTAAAGTAATTGAGGGATAATAAACGAGTGCCTATTCCATCCTTAGTTGCTAATAATAGGTTACATGTTATGAATGGTCTTATAAGTAACCAAGATGACAAATAACAACTTTGGATGAATTCCCAAAGGGTGGTGATAGGTGGTGTTTGTGGTGGTGGTTGTAGTTGCTGCTGGTGTTACTGGTTGTGTTTGGTGGTGGTTGTTGGTGTTGGGTGGTGGCAGTGGCAGTTGTTGCTAGTGGTGGCGGTGGCGGGCGGTGGTGGAGTGGTGGTGGTGGGAACGAATGGTGGAATATGCAATGAAATGAAAAAATATACAAGGGGAGCATAGGAATTATTTTGGGATGTTTAAAGGGAATGAGATTCATTACGTAATTGCATTACATTGACAAACCAAATACATATTTTTTCATTCCTCACAACAATTCATCATATTCTGACTATCATTTATTCATACCAATTATTACATAAGATAAATAATTCTTATTGTGAACTTTAAAGCGGACATTACATGTAGAAACAGTCCAATAAATTGGTACTTTATGTTTTTAAAAGTCAAGTGCTAAGAAAACCTCATATATTGAAGTTGTCGGTGTATTTAGAATGTCCCGTTGTAAAAATATGATAATAGACCGTTAGACAAAGGTGAGCCTACGAGGAACATCAGGTTCTTTTTGGTCCTACATATGAGATACGATAAGTATAGAATGTCATTATACATGCACACATTCGGTTAATTGTAAGCTTGCAGTAGATTTATCGTAAACTCATTATGCCTAAAAGTAAAAAATTTGGTATGGTTTTAAATACTCACTAAGTAGTGTTGTGACTAACATTATCATTATTTGACATTTGCGCATTCAGTAGCAGTAATCATCTGTATATTATTTTAGTTGATTGTTAATTTGTTACTAAGGGCAAAGTGCGATGTTTTAGATGACGAAATCCCAAACTGTTTGTGTTAGATTTTATGCATTATTATATGTACCTTTGGGTATTTCATGACTTTAGTATAAGCCATATAACTGACAAATGGTTTGTTAAACCATGATAAAAGTGTGGTTGTAGAATAACAATTTTATTAAATTATATGTTATTTCCGTAAAGTGAGCTCTGGGAAAATTTAATTGTTTATATTTAATTGAGACCCCCGCTTTGAAAAAAAATCGTAAAAAAACAAATGTTAGCGTTGAAGGTAGGAAAATGAAACTAGTACGCCGCCAATAACATCGAAACTTTATATAAAAACAGAATCGTCAAAATTCATGTGTTACAATGAGACCATTGACCATTGATACATTTGAAACTTAACATGGTTTAAAAAATTAACTTTAAAAGGTTGATAAAACTAGGCACGTCCTAGCAGAAAAAGAAAACCAAACCAATAAAATTATGAATATTAATAAAATAAACACGTACAAATTTGAACTTTATAAAAATTACTTTTAAAAATTAGAGAGAAAAAAGGAAAAGAAATTGTAAAAAAGCGAAACCGTTAAATAAATTATGACATGCAATTTTGTTTTGAATGAAATTTACATCGGAGCATAAATAAAAATTAGCACGTCACAATGGTACATGCAAAATTTATGCAGAGTTTTATAATACATTAACTTTTAAAATGTATAAGAGAAAAATGAAAACAAACAAAAAAATATGATCATGACAACAAACGAATAGATAAATATATAGTTGTAAAATGCAGATACAATTAAACATAAGATAATCAAAATGTTGCATAGCTAATTGTACACTATACATAAATGATGTGCAATGTGTTTTCTAAAAGTATTTATAATTTTTTAATTCAATATCTTTCTAAATGTGTTTTTATAAAGCTAAGTGTTATTGTTACGATTATGCGATAAGTTCATGTTTAGATGCTTTGTTCCTATTTACAAATTTTCTGTTTGTCTTACTATGTGTCCATGTAGCTTGGCTTATTTGGATGCTCTATGTTTGTGCTACTTTTTGTTGTTTTATGCTGCAAGCTGTCATGCCATTGTTATTTTATCTGAATTTGAATGAATAAAAACTAAAATTACACATTCTGTTTTTGTATATAAAGTTGCATATTGGCTTTAATGGTTTCCCTCTGGAGCGATCTCATGTTTAATCTAACGAAATATCAAATAATTAGATGGTTGAAATATTGTCATTGTGTGTCGAATTTAAGTATTGATGATTGACAGGTCAAATGCTTACTGAGTTACGGTGGATACAAGAAAAATTATGAAGTTGCACCTTTCTCAAGTTATCTTTAATTTGTTGAAACATGATTCATTTATCATGAGCAATGACATTAACATCTCATTCTTAAAAAAATAGAAAAAACATATGGCCTGCTTACGGTTAAAATTATGGTTACACAAAAAGCAGTTGAGACTCACTATTAATTGAAAAAGTAAATCTATTCTTCGTTTGCATGTTTGGTTTTTTAAATGTTATTAGTGTGAATTTAATTTAATATTAATATATATATTTATAGTTTATTTAATCGACCTGCAATGCACTTCTATAAACCACATTTATCACAATCGAAACCGCACACTACAGGATTCGAGCTCTAAAAATACACCATTTATCTTATGGACATATGTTACTAGGTTAGTCCTCGTGTAATACACAGATTGAATAAATAAAATATTAAATAATTATTAATAAAAATTTATGCATTATATAATAATGCTTGAAGATAAAATATGATTATAATTACGTATAAATAACTACTTTAAGTAAATAAACAATAATGTATTTTTCTTAAACTTTTGTTTATATAAAAAAATTGTGATTTTTAAATATACTGTTTTAAGAGAAATGATTTTTTTTAAAATTTTGTTGTATTTTGTTTTTTATAAAATTTTTGTTTTTAATTTATTAAATTATACATTTTTTAATTTAAAAATGATATGAGTAATAATGTTAGTATTCAATGTTATTATTAATAATATAGAGAAATGTGAAATTAAGTATAATGAGGCTTACGATTGTTTCACTCTTAGTTTGGTTTTTTTTATAGATAGATAGATGGGCTAAAAACTCATTAACTAAACAGATTAAATTTTAATGTAAAATATATATGTAAAATGAATATAAATAGTTACAGTATAATATTTTAATGTAAAATATAATTAAAATTATATACGCGTAATAGTTCAAGAAATAAAATAATTATACCATTTTTTAACTCTCTTATGTAAATAGTTTAATTTTTAAACATTTATTTTAAATTTTTTTTATAAAACATATTTTTGTATAAAAATATTGTTTTTAAAAAAAACCCGGTTTGTAATTATTCTGGTTGTTTTAAAGAGACTGTTTTAAAATATTTCACCTGTTTATAGTTTATGTAACCCGGTTTGTAATTATTCTGGTTGTTTTAAAGAGACTGTTTTAAAATATTTCACCTGTTTATAGTTTATGTTTTAAAACAAAACGATTTAAAATATTTTGTTTAAAAAATGTTTAGTGTTTTAGAAAATTTCATATTATATAAAACTTTAGTTTTTTGTTATTTAGATTTTAATTAAAAGATGTAATTTTTAATTTCTTTCATAAAATCTATTTAAAAAAGATAGTTTGATTTTAAAAAAATTAGATAAGAGAGAGAAACATAACAATTAATAGTTATTATATTTAATAAGAGAGAGAAATTTATAGAAGTATTTAAATTACTGTAATACTATTTTGGAGGGAAAATTAATATGTGAATATCTAGAAAAATGACAAGTGTCATAAACATGGCTTAAGAGAATGACAAGTGTCAAAAAAACCTTGTTTTATTAGAGGTTATAATTAGTAATCTAGTATTTAATAATTATATATTCTATTTAACTTACTTTTGATGTGTTTAGTAATTCAATCATATCTTTTAACTTGGTTAATGGTATTTAGCATATTAATATTAAAAAAAAACAATAGACCTTCAATGTCTTACTACGCGAACATCTTATGAGTATTTAGACATAAATTCTACTTTTTGTCATTTAGAGGTTAGTTCAAAACAGATTGAAACACTCGTGTTTTACGTTTAATACAATTAAACAACATAATAACCATTCAATGACATTAAAATCTCAACACAAAAACTATAATTTTCTCTTTACATTTACTCGAACATATATAAGGGCTTTTTCATTTCACAAGTTCATCAATTTAAATTTAAATATATTATTGTGATCATTGTTGGGAACCAAAACTAAACACAAAAACATGACATAACCAATATCGACTTTTTATATTTATTATAAACTTGATACTCAACTACAATAACATCATGACTACTATTTGTACTAAACCAATTTGTACTCCATATTAACCTACTTAGATTTAAATTAGGAAACCAAATCAAAACACAATCAACTATTTAATTTATCAAATCAAATTAAATCAAGTAACTAAATAAAACTCAATAAACCAATTAATTAAATTGGCCCTCTAATTATTAGACATCGACAAGATTGGTCCACAATTATATGGTTTTAGTTATATACTCTTTAGGCTTTACTTTTGAACAACATATAAGTGATCATATATTGATTTTGGCATATTTAAAATTTTTATGCTTTTATTTTCATTTAGTATTATATTGATTTTGGTATTTATTTAAAATACAATCAAATACTAAAATGAAACAAATACTAATGTCGATTTTCACGTGTTCGGTGGCGTGTGAATGGGATGAAACTCATGCTATGTGGGCCAATTAGTTCTGATATCGACAATCTTGTGGAAAAGTTTTGAATGTGTTTGATAATTTATGTTACTCTATTGCAAGTTAGAGAAAAAACTACACATTCGTATAATATTACACATGAAAAATGATACAAATAACATATAAAAAGTTAAAGAAAAAATATTCCGATTCACTAAACCATGTACATATAGTTTTTTAAGCGTAATTTAGAAGAATCATCTTACAGTGGCCAAAGTTTTTTAGTTGTTGACAAATTGAAGGCTATTATTATATAATAAATTATTCATAAGAATTTATAGAAATTAATCGGAATGGGATAGGTGGAATCATTTATTTTTTTTAAGGGGTATGTTATAGATACACCCTATTTATTTCATACTTTCTATCTCTCTCTCTATACATACATATAAATACATAGAGAGAGATAGAGACATTAGGGTGTCTAAATAACAAAAAAGAATGTTTGTATAACACAATTTTTTTTTAATCCATTGTCATGTTCTGGTGACTTATCCTATCTAGCAGACTTGTAAGATTGGGAGTCAATTTTTGGTGCTAATAAATTTTCTTTTTGCTGTTAGTAAAAAGAAAAAAAAGAAGTTAACCGGAAGATATATAATTAGAGTTATGTTTCCGTTCAAAAAAATAAAATAAAATTAGAGTTATGTTTATTAAATGCAAAACATTAAATGAAGATAAATATTTTGAGTAGAAAACATTGTGGTGGTTAGAAAAGTGCCATCATATTTTGACTAAAAATACAATTTGGTATTTATAATTATCTTAACAAGAAACAACAAAAAGATAGCTTCGTTTAAGCTTATTTAGACCCACGAGTCCATCTAGCTTGACATACGAATCACAAACATAGACTTCTTGAAACTTAGTTTATGTGAGGTCCGAGCTCGTGTTCGAGCTTGTTCAAACTTAATTCATTTCGAGCTTTAATGGTCCAATCTCAAGTCGAATAAAGATCATTTCTTGTCTGTTTAATACATGGAAGTTGTAAGTGTTAACTATGTTATTTAGAGACGAAATAAATTATCACATAAGTTAGCTTAACTTTTAAAGAAAACTAATTCATAATTAAAAATCATCTATAAGATGAATTATTTAACATACTTCAATTATTTTATCAATAGCGAGCTCGTGCGATGTAGTAGAAACACAATATGTAATTCTTAGATTAAAAAAATTATAACAATAATTTATAATATACTAATTACCAAGTTTGTGGTGCATTAAGGGTTGTACCTTAAGTTTAGTGGGTTGTACCCACTTTTGGGTTTTTTAATCTTAAATATTTTTTAGTTTTAACCGCAATACTTTTACATCTTTTACAATTTAACCCCTATGAATTTTCACTTTCCATTTTACCCTTATACTTTTCATATTTTTACAAGTTTTTGGTTTTACGTTTCGGCCTAAATTTTACGAGTTAACACTCTGTAACGTGCGCACGTGATTTTAGGTTTACGCTTATTTTTCCCCTTTAACGACCTGTCACAGCGCGCGAGTACTAGATCAACATAGTTATTTTTTTAATGTTTTACATTTCACTTGTGTGGTTTAACGTTTTTACGTATACTTTTCCGTTCGGTTTTATATTTTTCGTTTTTATTTCTTTTTTAATACGAGTTTTTCCGGGTGTTGATGGTTGCTAACGGTAGTATGATATTTTTGCTACTTGACATGAGTTTACGTCCCCCACCGCAACGCGGGAGACTTAATACTAGTATAAAATAAAAAACAATAAAATGTATCGTTTTTATGGTGTAAATTTATTATAAATATATTAACAAAATGAAAACTTATACTCATTTAAAAATCATAAAAAACTTGATTTATAAGTCTCCAGATGTAATTATATAATTACCATGTTCGTAAAAGATATCATATATATATTTTTTTAAACTTTTAGAAAGTAACATAATATAATTGTATAGATTGTATAGATACACCGAATATTAATATTATCGAACTGCGACTCCTATTTGACCATTTGATTCTTCCGCCAATAAACAAAATAAAACAAAATAAAATAAAAATAAACAAACAAACGAAAGCAAGCATCTTCTCCTTACAAATACCCACACCCAATTCCCCAAATCACATCAGATATCAGAATCTGCAGATTTTGCCCTTTCATCATTCACAAAATCAACAACAATGACAATCGATCTCAAGTCTAGATTCATTCAAGTGTACTCTACTCTCAAATCAGAGTTAATCAGCGATCCAGCCTTCGAATTCGACGATGATTCACGTGAATGGGTCGAAAAGGTAAAATCTGAATCATTTGAATCATTGTTGATGTAATCGTGTTGAGGTTTTGTGATTTGAGGTGTTTGTTAGTTTGTTAGTTTGTTGTTCGTTGTGGTATGCGAATAGTTGAATATGTGATTGACGGATGTGGTTTTTTGCATTTATGTGGAAGGAGGTTTGTTGTGTGTTAACGAATCGACATTGTTGCATTGATTTGGAAGAGGTTTAATGATTTATTGCTAATTGTTGTTGATGGAAATTGTGAGTAGATCGGATGTGAAGTTGAGTAATTACGGTAGAGGATTGGTGTGTTTAATATGCTATTAGATTTATGAACTTGTGGATTGAACTACTTCTTTCTTGATTCGTAAGTGTTTACGGATTCACTTGTATGGTTATAGATTACAGGACTGCTTTCTCGATTTATGAGTTTAGCTTCACTAGCACTGGTAGAAGTTACTTTTAATTTCACTCTCAAGCTACAATGGATTATTGGAGTTATCTTTCAATTCAACTTCCATATTAACACACACTTATTAGTAATAATAAGAAAAAGTAGATGATATAACCACAATCTGTATGCAGTATGCACTCCCTTTGTACAAAACATGACTTGAACAGAGTTAAGTTTGTTCCAAAATTGTGAAGTGTTATGCATTAAACACTTTTTACTGTTCAATTATACTGAGTGATATGTATCACGATTTTTTACTTTGGATGCATCACAATCTTATGTCTAATCTGTATTAATAAAATATTATATAATTTTCTAAGAAAGGAACCACCCATAATATCTGTGATTGATTGTGTTTTTACTTATTTATTTGCAGATGCTTGACTACAATGTACCTGGAGGTAAGAATATTTGTTTTTTTAGTCCTTCCTTTGAACTGATTTATCGCAAACTATTATGTTGTATTAACAACCATGGAAAAATGTGATTCTTGTAGGAAAGCTGAATCGGGGTCTCTCTGTTGTTGACAGTTACCAATTGCTTAAAGGTGGAGAATTGACTGATGATGAGGTTTTCCTTGCATCTGCCCTTGGTTGGTGCATTGAATGGGTAATAACAATATGCTTGAACCATTAACTTTTAATACTTGAACCAATTTCTTTCATTGCATGATATAATTAAATCCTTCCTGTAATCTGTTAATGAATCTTCAATCTTGCAGCTTCAAGCATACTTTCTTGTGCTTGATGATATCATGGATGAGTCTCATACACGCAGAGGTCAACCCTGTTGGTTCAGATTACCCAAGGTGTGAATCTTACGATAACAATCTACTCTTTCGAATAGTCCCTGTTTGAACAGTTTGATTATGTGCTTGTCTAGAACTGACTTTACAATCTGAAAATTTGATTATAGGTTGGTATGATTGCTGCAAACGATGGAATAATTCTTCGTAACCATATCCCAAGAATTCTCAAGAAACATTTTCGAGCAAAGCCTTATTACGTGGATTTAGTGGACCTGTTCAATGAGGTTGGTTTTCTTCATATTCAATGTATCAATGATTTTATTTATGGTTTCAGTATTTACCAGTTGACATGGAGAAATGGGCAGTTGGGTAATTACTATAAGGGTGAACATTTTACATGGGCCGAAACTGGTCGGTTAAGTCGAGTTGACTGGAACACTTTTCTGGGTCAAAGTTTTTTTTATTCCTGTAAATAATTAGTGTTAGTTATTAACTTAATTGTTTTTGAGTAAATTGGTTTAGGAGGTTTTATACAACAGTGATACACTTTTGGTGTGACTTATACCTGTTTCCTTAATTTCTTGATTTTACTTGCTGACCAATTAGAGATAAAAGATAACGCGAATCGATCTGCTCATAAGTAACCCACCTCTACTTACAATTTAGTTTTTTACATTCCCAGGTAGAATTTCAAACAGCCTCTGGACAAATGATAGATTTGATTACTACACTTGTTGGAGAGAAAGATCTCTCAAAGTATACATTGTCTACGTAAGCGATGCCTTAAACTTTCTCATTACTCCATCCAATCTAATATTATTTTTGGCATGCCCTTTGTGCATGAGTGTTTTATTTATTTATCACACATATATGTTATTTATTTACCTATGTTACATTTTCTGAAGTTTACCATGTTGTATTGCAGTCACCGCCGTATTGTTCAGTACAAAACTGCTTACTACTCATTTTACCTTCCAGTGAGTAAAATTCATGACTTATTCATTTATATTCTACATCAAAAAGTTTTCACCTGAATGCATCTTTTCATTACTGTTGGTACTAGTTTTTAAATAGCGCCTTCTTTTTGTTGCTTAAGTCGATCAATGTTGTTTTTCTATGTCTAAATGCTTGTATGTTTGTGTTAAGGTAGCATAGTTTCTCACTGAATTCAGAATCGATATATTTGTTTATTACTTTATTCATCTTTAATTACCCAATATAGTGCTTGTAGTGTCCCGCCATGTTGGGTATAATCTTGTAATGTTATAATCTGTAGTCTTCGGAAATGAATGAATGTTATAAATTATAATTTTCTACATGTGTTAGCTGTGCTCTAGCAGTAGCCCACTTAATCTTGCAACATTTCTTTTTTCTTTTTTCTTTTTGCTCTTATAATTCATGGAACATTGCTTCTATATGTTAGTGAATATTCCATTCGGTTATTTTTCTTTGATTTCTGCTTCAAGGTTGCCTGTGCACTTCTTATGTTCGGTGAGGATTTGGACAAACATGAAGAAGTGAAGAACGTACTTGTTGAAATGGGTACCTATTTTCAAGTGCAGGTTTGTGATCATCACTTGCAATTATTTATTTTCAACAGGAGAAAAATTATAAATGAAGTAGAAAATGAAACTTGTTTACAATTTAAATTCACTTTTCCAAAATGTTACCGAAACCAGTTTGCTATAGGCTAAACTTGCATACATCAAAAGGGAAAAATTATTAATTGGTATAGTCTCTCAGTTGTTTCATCTAGGTCATATACTTTAATCGGTTATGAACAAATCCACAACAATATAACTGTATGAAACTTGAGTAACCTAGATGGAACAGTCATGCTTGATTACTATTTAGTGTTTTCGTTCCCTTCCAATCTGGCATATGCTGGACTACTTGCAAGAACTGGATTAGGCCATTTAATGTTCAATTTTGTACCACTCCCTTCATCTTCTTGGTAGTATGTCAAACATTTATCCCCTTTTCAGGGAATTTTAACAACGATAGTTTGTGACTAGTGTCTTGGGGTCCCAAGATGGATGGGTTCAGTAACGGACTAAAAGGTCAAAAGAGGTTCGGGTTACAGGTTAAATATGATTGCAAAAACTTTATTATTACTAAAATGATCTCAAATTTAGGCATTGTTGAATAAAATTTAGGTATTGTTGAAAAAGCCTATGGACTTTTGATGAATCTTTAGATAAGTTCTTAGACTTATTTTTGCATGACTATATCCCTCAACTCCTGTAGCTTAATCATAAATCCTTGATTTTATTTTTAACATAATAGTCCTTTTTGCATGTTAAATCCTTCAAATTTTTGTAAAAATAACAAAAAAGGTCCTATGATTTTGAAGTTCTAAACTTTAAAAGTAACTTTTCATCTAGTATTAATCATTCTAAAATAAAGTCCAAGGACTTATATAAGAATTCAGCAAAAGTCCATGGGGTTTTTTTATTGACCTATAAAATTTTTAATAAACCAATTTCGAGGTTGTACACATTAAAATAGTTTTTCTACTGGTTCCTATCTTAGCTAATTTTTTGATCTGACTTATTTGAGATTAAACACAGCCCAAACTGATGCAATCATACGTCGTAGGTCGAAATCATCGCATCTATTTAAGACTGTCAATTTATCAACCTCTTTAATGATTGCAGGATGATTATCTAGACTGTTTTGGTGCTCCAGAAGTGATTGGAAAGGTAAGTCCAGCAAATATCTTTTTATTATATTTGTTTCTTGAGTCACCATAGAGTTAAAGCTCACAAAATATCATTAATCCCACTCTGGCAGATTGGAACAGACATTGAAGACTTTAAGTGCTCGTGGTTAGTTGTGAAAGCTTTGGAACTTGCCAACGAGGAACAAAAGAAAATCCTACATGTAAGGCCATACATGCATATAACATATACACATGGATATTTAGGCACATGTAGGAATACACCCATACATGCACAATTACCAACAATATTTTTGTTAAAAATTTAGGGCAATAGTTGCGAAAAGTTTATGGACATATGTACTTATGCTTGAATCCACACATAAGCCTCTTGGCTTTATTTTTGCATCAATAAATTGTTTATGCTTCTAAAACTTAATGATAAGTTCTTGCACTTGTTATTAACATAAAAGTTCTTTGTTGCATAATTAAAACTACTAACTTTTCAAAATGTAAAGAAAATGTTGTCCATGTATGCATGATCAAGTTCTTAAACTTAATTAAAAGGAAGTTTAAATGAGTTCTAAAGTCTAGGGGGTTTAATTATCCATATAAAGTCTAATGATTTAATCATTCTAACATAAAGTAGAGGGACTTATGTGCAAATTCGACATAAGGCTTTAATTGAGTTTCAAAAGTCTAGGGGATTTAATTATCCATATAAAGTCTAATAATTTAATTATGTAGAGGGACTTGTGTGCGAATTCAATGTAAGGCTAGCGAATTTATTGAGAATTACTTAGAACTTTTTGCAAAGGTCATGAGTTATGCCACATCAACTGTAGCCCTATACCAACTAGAGGGGGCAACACTGGAGGGTTCAAACCATCGGGCCAAAACTGTTTTGAGTTGAAATGGGCCAGTTTTAGGATGGGTCAAAACATGTTGGGTTAACCTGCTAACTATTACTTGTTCTTGTTCAAAAACGCATTATTTATGGTTATAAAAACAGTACTTATTAAAATAATGATAATTAAAATCTTTGAATGATTAAAGTGGTATGCATTAAAAATAGACTTCGAAAGAAAGACTTTCCAACCTGTTTGATCATAATTTTTATTTGACTTGTTTAACCCAGAGTGAGTCGTTCGCAAGAACATGGGTTGAACTTGTCACCTCTAAATTACTCTCTACAGTATCCCTACACTTAATATTCATAAAGGGGTATGTTATCGATACACCCAATTTATTTTATCATCTCTATCTCTTTCTATACATACATACATATAGATACATGGAGAGAGATAGAGACAATAAGGTGTGTTAATAACATAAATGGGTGTTTGTATAACCCAACCCATTCAGAAATCCAGTACGCTTTATTTTGGGAACCGCACACACATCTTTTGCAATTAATCCCCCCCCCCCCTTTTTTTTTTAGTTCAATGCATTCTTCTTAGCAGCTATATATTTGCTTACACGTATAAATTCTTTATCTAGGAGAACTATGGGAAAAAAGATCCCTCTTCGGTTGCAAAAGTGAAGGAACTATACCACACTCTAAATCTTCAGGTTTGTGGCTTCTTGTTTTCTTCCTATGTGGAACTTCGAAAACCATATTTCGAACTGGAATTGGTTCGCATTCAATTCAAATTCGAATTAAGTTCCAAATTTTTAAAATTGAATAACCCAAAAACGACCCGATGAACACCCTGTCACACCAGACACATCAAATTTGAATAATCTGAAACTGAGCCGTATGCTAATTCTATTAATAGTTTAATACCTTGGGGTGTTTGGTAGGCAAAAATAAGGAATGGGAATCTCCAATTCATCAAATGAAGGAACAAAACTCCTTTGCAACATGGCTGGAATGTTGTACAATTTCCATGGAATTTAAAAATCTGACAAAATTATTAATAACCAGTGTATTATTATAATTTTTGTTAAGTTATATAATTCTTTTCTATATTTTATTGTAATCAGTTTTAAGCATCAAATATATATTTCATCTAAATAGCTTTAGTTCATTTTAATCATTCATTTTTATTGTTTTAATTTCTATACTATTTTATATAAACGTTTACTATTATCATCATGAATTTCATCTTATTTTCTGCCAACCAAACATTATGTGAACTAAAAGACTGCTAATAGTTGTCCATATATATACATACACACATACATAACTCATTTTGTGGGTGTATATGCAGGGTGTATTTGAAGATTATGAGAAGGCAAGTTACGAGAAGCTGATCAAATCGATTGAAAGTCACCCGAGCAAAGCAGTACAAGAGGTGTTGAAATCTTTCTTAGGAAAGATATACAAGAGGCAAAAGTAGGTGATTTCGGAATGGTGAAAATTATTTATTCTCTAGATGGATCGACCATTAGAGGCATTGTCTGTATCTTATGCAGTTGTATTCTTCCCTGTTGTGTGTTTTATTATGTGCAATAAAACATTTATATTGCGGTTTTTGTAGTTCTTCTTGACTCTGTAGTTTGTTTCCGTCGTGCATTATTAACAACAGGTGTTTTTCTATAAGTGATTGAAATTCTTTTGTTTTATGTTAACTGATAATAATTTAGAGATCTAAAGTTGATTAATGGTGAATGTAATTGTGATAATTGATGAAAAGTGATGAAAGAAATGAAGGTATAATGGACAAAGGAGGATTGGTATTTGCTACGAGAAGTTACAAGTCCAAAGGATGTTTGAGATTGCTTATAAAGTTGTTTAGCCTTCCAATCCAGTTTCAACGATCTTTTTCTCGGATCGAGAAAAATAGATTGTTTCGCGTTGCATAACTCGCCATTACTAAATTTTGATGGAAGCTCCAATAAAAAAGGGTTGAAAGACAAAAAATGTTTATTGATAATAGTTATGATAATCATTTTCTTCTAATTAAATAATTTCTTGTCATCTTACACTAATGAACAAGAAATCATGTGAACTTCATAGAATTAAGAAATTTATCATATTATAGTGATGTGGGAAGAAGCGATGTTAAAAAAATAATGAAATATCACTTAATCTCACGTTGATGAATAACAAATTTATTGAATAAAAGTATCTTTAAAAAGAAATCAACAACATAAATATTTGTTCCGAGTCTTTTTATTATTAGTGCTCTCAAATTTTAGTGAATCTAAAATCTTTGTTTTCTTGACCCATTTAATTACAATTTTATCCTAACTTATTTAACCCGTTCGAGATATAACAAAAACCACTAAGACGAGCCAGTTTTAAAAAAATCACAAGTCAAGGGACTAAAAAAGCTCACGTAAGCTATTAGAGGGGGCAGTAATGTCATACAAGTGAAAAGAGTAGCCAAAAACGAAAAAAAGGATTCCATTGTTTGCATACGGATGTGTACCCTATCGCCAATAGCATCATCATAGGTGTGGTAGTTTGTCTGTTTTCATCTTTTTTTATTTCAATTTGATTCATATTTTGAAGAACAATTGAGCTCTCGATTCGATATTCTTCCGTAAATCCACACAATTCCGCAGTTTTTTCACAAGGTTTGTTTCAATTATGCATATATATTCTTATTATTATCCTTTGAAGATTGAATCTGTGGCTGCTGAGAGATCTGCAAGTGTTTATAGTTAGTTATTTGTTCGTTTCTTCATTTGAATTGTTGAATTATGGTGTTTTATATGAAAGTTCAATTTTGTGTTGAGGAAATTGAGGATCCTGTGTATGAGAGGTGTTATTGTTGTAGGATCTAAGATGTTTACTTACTTGAATTGGTTTAATTGGAGTTCGATGTGTTAATAACATATCGAGATCTGAGAGTAAGTATTGGTTGAATCGATACGAACCTGCTTTGAATTTAAGTTATTAGCATGTTTAGTTGCTCAAAGAAGTTATTTATAGTAATTATGGTTTACACCACTATTGATATCTATATTTGCACCTGAGTTAATATTTCCAGCCTAAAACAGACCGGAGTATCGACTGAATTTGATGTGTAAATGGTTCATTTTGATTCCTTCGTTTTAAGTACATATCATGATGTGAGAGCAAGTTCTAGGGGGGATGAAGTTCACTCTTTGCCTCTTTGCGATTCCTTGTTTGGCTGGTCAATGTGAATTGCTCTTTTGTGTTATGAGACTTTCTGTTGAAGAATCTGTTTTTATTGATAGCAACATTTGTATCAGAAATCAAGTTTTTAGCTCAAAATGGGTGCAAATGATTTTTCTACTTGCGTTGGTTGATTTCGAGTCTTCTGTTTTAAATACATATCTAGATCTAAACTTAGAGAAGGTTATGGTTGTTTTTTTTTGATAATTTTCAATTTTTCACGCTTATTTGCCTAAACTTTGAGTTACTGTAGTTATTGCATGTGCTTGCTCTTTGTGTTGAAAAAAATATTTTCTATATTAGTACTTGGGCCAGAATTCTACGTCTAATTGGTTCACTTTAATAGTTACTCTAATTATGGTAAAGCATGCCTTATGTTGTTAGAAATATTTTCTATTGATGTCAACACTTGGACCAGAATTTATGTTTTTAGCATGAGGTTTCAACTGACCTTGGTGTGTAAATGGTTCATGCACATGAATGCTTTATTTTGATATTTTTCTGCAAGTGCATATTGAGGTTGGAGTGTAACTTCTAGAAGTTATGGGGGTCCATTCGTTGGTAAATTCCATGTTTAGTTTGTTTACTATTTGAGTTACTCAAATTAGCCCTTTCTCTTAAAAGATATCTGTATCGTCGATCAATAATTGGATCACAATTCATGTTTTTAGCCAAACAGACTGATGTTTTAACTAAATTTGGTGCGAAATGATTCATATCTGTTGTTTACCATTCATTGTATATGTTGTAGAGAGAGCTAATGTAAGACCGGTTGCATGGATAAACTCTAACTTGCTGCTTAGTAGTCAAATAACCTGCACATTTTTGGCTTCCCTGTGAAGGGTATTAAAGATAAGAAGAGTTTATGGAGACTAGAAAGTGAGGTCAAAGAGAGAGATTAGAAATACAAAACTAATCCCACTGGATTGTTATAAAAATCATGAACTGATTTTAACAACTTCCTGCCAAGATCTATTATAACTGAATCATCTACATCTTTACTTATGCTTCACCCCATTATTTAGTTATCTGTAACTAATATCCCTCTCCCACCAGATTAGTCTGCTTTATTTGATAAGTCATGTATTATATGCTATATTCAAATGTATGCAACACCCATGTGTTATATGTCTCATTTGGTTAAAAAGATCCGTATGTTTTATATGATAGATCATGTGATGATATTTACAGCCAAACCATATCGTGCAACATCAATATGTTCTCAATAGGTCATCGTTCATGTGAATAAGACTGTTAGTTCGTTTACATGATTGATCATGTGACATTTATCTCCAAACCAATTCATGCAACACCCATATGTTCTATATAGGTCACCACGGCTCATGTGATTGAAGAAAGTCAGAGCCTTTTCTTAGTAATGATATATCCTCATAATATATGTCTAAAGATTAATCCTAAGGAACAGTTGGCATTTATACATGCGCTTAAGAAAGGGCCTGCATCCTTTCGTTCACATAGATGAATTCCAAGTGTCCATTTAGGAGGATGTTTAAGCATAAGTTTAGGTTGATGAATGATTTCTCATTTTAATATCATAATCATGTGATGTGTATATTCAAACCAAATTCATGAATCATGCAGCACACATATGTTATCTATAGGTCACCACTAATGTGATTACAGAAAATTATCATGTTTTACATGTTGAACCATGTGGCATTTGTCTACAAACCAATTCATGCAACAAGCATTTGTTCTCTCTATTTCATCAGGCATGTGATTACAGAAGAATGAAATGTTTTAGCATATAAATCATGTGATATTTATCTCCAAACCAAATGTATGTAATAACTAAAACATTCTCAACCTTGTATTCATATAAAGCCGAACCGAACAATGTATATTCACTGAATATAATCAAAGACACAGCATCATAAAAGCAATGAAGCAAATGAAAGACAACTGATCATGGTTCTTGAAAGAATTCTTAGTCTAAGTATTTTTCAGTGGTCTCAGTTTTATTTTTATTCTGTTTCGGTACTCGTTAGTCTTTAAAGTTCTACTTGTGAGGTTTCCTGATGAAATGTTATTACACTTCTGACAGATATAATTTAATTGTTCCTTTCATCAAGTGATTTGCACTTCAAATTATAGCAGCAATAGGAAATGGTCGAAAGGTCATTTCTATCCTTCCAATCATTTCAACCCTTGTTGCTTGTTTGCATTTAGTTAAAATGATTTGACATTTGTTTTCCTATGTTTCTTCAGATACAAGTATGGATCATTTTAATGTGAAAAAAATACCATGTCTCAGTGCTTAGAGGGGGTTAGGCATTTATTTGCTTCCCTGCTGCGCTGCTGTGATCTTGAATTGTACAAACAACCAAGAGGCCTTGAAGATCCTGAGATTCTAGCTAGAGAGACAGTGTGTATGCTACTAGTCTAAATTATCACGTTGCAATTTGTTTATATTGTGTAGAATGAATAGGAACTTTTGAAACAAATACAATGAAATGGTTAAACTGGTTTTCTTTTTCCTTTTTCTTTATCAGTAATTTAGACTGTCAGGTAAATTGTAATGGTTTTCTGCATAAATACCAATGTACATTCTCATTCGTCCCGATTAGTTCATCTTTTCTTTTGTACATCTGAGTCGTTAAAAATATGGTTTTTGTACCGTTTGGTCATTTTTTTTTGTACCGTTTGGTCATTTTAATCAGTAAAATTTTAAAAATTTTGTATAAGATTTGACATTATTTATTAATCAAAGAGTTTTATACACAAATTTAACATTCTTATATAAAAGTTTTCATTTTCCACAGCTGGTTTATTGTGTACAAAATGACCCATATGGGACACGAAGTCATCTTTTGGCGACTCATATGTACAAAAGTTTAAATTGGGACAAGTGGGAAGTACATTTGGTATTGAATGCAACAATTAGTAAAATGAATTATAACCTATATTGTCCTATGATAAAATTTTATCGCATCATGATCACTTGACCATTCCTTTATACACAAGCTTTTTTCTAAATCTCCTTAATTATAAATGCTTTTCTATACAGACAATTTTTGTTGATGATCTTAAATGTCGTCAGACACTCCTCTTAGTTGATGATCTTCAATGTCATTTTGGAAAATAATCATGCTAACATTTATCTTTGCTTCATTCTTGATATAAGAAGCTGCCTCATGCTGAAAAAGTTAATTATTTATTTAATGCAGTTAGTGTAAGTGAAATTGAGGCACTTTATGAGTTATTTAAGAAGATTAGCAGTGCAGTTATTGATGATGGGCTAATTAATAAGGTATTCACTAAAGCTCCTTTCTTTTACTCTATATGATTTTTTTTTCTTTGCCTGCTGTTAGAATCTAACTTTGATGTTTCTATACCTTGATACACATTGCAGGAAGAGTTCCAGTTGGCATTGTTTAAGACAAATAAAAAAGAAAGCTTGTTTGCTGATCGAGTATGTCCTCTTAAGAACCAATTATATTCTCATAATGAAAAGAAACTAGCAATATGAATAGCCTTTCTAAAAAGAATAAGTGATATGGCATGGTATTTTGAGAAGCATTTCTTGATTATTATCTTATTTTTTTCTTGTTACAGTTTTAGGCAATTTATGAAACTCTTCTATTATTGGTAAACTCCAGGTGTTTGATCTGTTTGACACAAAGCATAATGGGATCTTGGGCTTTGAGGAGTTTGCTCGTGCACTCTCCGTATTTCATCCTAATGCCCCTATTGATGATAAGATTGAATGTAAGTTGAATTTTTAGTGTTAATTCCATGTCTTTTAGTGATATAGTACTCCCCTCTCACGAAAACATCAACAGTTTTCTGGGATTCTGGCATTGCAGGAGCCATAGTGTTGGTAACTTCTGTCCACAGGATTTACTTTGATTAAACATGAGTTTTATATTGTACCTCTTTATATGTCATGATGGAAGGTATTCTAGACATATCGCTAAATTTTTAAACCCATGCATTAATATGATGTAAAGTGATTGTTGCAAAGTTTGCGAGACTGAAATAATATGTACACACACATACATTTTTCCCATATATATATAGATAGATAAATAGATTATAGACCGAGGGGCATCCAATAGCCAAATTTTAAGTAGAGAATTGTGAGAACCTCATAAACAAATGCACATATTGCTTTAACTGTGATACGTAAGGCTGTTATGAAATTTATCTACCACTATATCTACTCGGCACTATGTACAATGATTATGCGGGTTTTCTACTTAACATGGTTTTTTATTAAACGCAGCCCTATGATGGAGGATCTCTTACTCTTTTCTTTTCTATTTGCAGTTTCCTTTCAGCTTTATGATCTTAAGCAGCAAGGTTTCATAGAGAGGCAAGAGGTAAAATCTTCTTTGGCGAAAAAAAACTCTCCTTTTTAGCCATTATTATTGCCTAAACCTGAAATTAGTTTCAGGCTTATGAGCTCTTTTTATTGCTCACCCTTTCCCTACAAAAAAGGCCCACATTCCAGTTTATATATAAAGAAAAATCCTATTTTAAAACTGAACATTATTGGAGTTCATTGCCAATCTGAAATGTAGGATTATCTTCATATTTGACTAATAGTCAACACACAAATGACTCAGTTGATATGCAAACATGTAGGTAAAACAAATGGTGGTAGCTACCCTTGCGGAGTCAGGCATGAACCTTTCAGATGATGTCATCGAGAGCATCATTGATAAGGTACTTTAGCTGATTTTTTTTTGTTTCAACATCTAGCCACGTGTTTTTTCTCTACTACGGTTTTGTATTTAAAGTACATGAATTAGACCTGGGATTGTTTCACCCATTCAACCTGTGAGCAATACAATATAACCTGTATTGACCTGTTTTTTTAATAAATGGAATGAAGTGTAGGTTTGATACCATAGATACGAGTCGTATATATAGAACATAGTACTAATAATAAGCAAAACAATGAAAGTATTAATAGTTTAAAGCTTGCTTTGTTTAGACCTTTGAGGAAGCTGATACAAAACATGATGGGAAAATTGACAAGGAAGAATGGAGGAGTCTTGTACTACGACATCCATCGCTCTTAAAAAACATGACGCTTCAGTACCTCAAGTAAGTTCCATTTGTTGTTTTTATAACCAACAGTTATAGTTGATTACATCTTGAAAACTTTCAATCTCCTATGAAAACTGCAACAATTTACGTCTTGGAAGTACGTCCCATGAAACCGCACAATGCTTCCATTTCTTGAAGCATTTGAGTTACAGGAAAACAATATTTGTATACACAAGGGGGTGTTTGGGATTCCCTTGTACACTTGCTTACTTCAATAAGCAAAAATCAAATATTAACACTTGAGGTACATAAATATAGCGCGCTCATAGTCAAGTTCACGAAAATTTACACCAAGCCGCTAACTACGATTTCTGGGAACAACAAACCAAACCGGATAGTCTTGGCAGTTTAACGGTTTTGGTTGTTTGAACTAATTTTTTTACATCATTAGTTCGTATTGAAACTTTAAAAATGATAAAGATGGTTCATAATTATAATATATGTACATAACTACACATTCCAAAATTAAAGAACATATATAAATAATAAAAGTTAAAGAGTCGGTTTCAAGTTCCAAACCAGACCAGACCATTAAACGGGCAAACTCCCAAAACCAGACCATTGGATCTAAACCAGACAAACTGGTCGAGACGGTTTGGTCAGTTTCAATGGTTTATGAACTCCCCTAATACACCTATAGGGCCCATTAATACATAGTCAATTTTAGATAGAGAATTGTTGGGACCGCATAAACACTTGTACTTTAACTTTGGGTAACTTTTAACAGGGATATCACGACAACGTTTCCGAGCTTTGTTTTTCACTCGAGAGTAGAGGATACCTAGTCAAGAACCTGGGATCCAAGCTGGAGATCTGTGTGTTTTTGTTGTACCTAAATTATTCTATGGTTTTGTTTCCCATGTCTGGTTTTATTGTCACAAACAGAGGTGAGTTGTTTATTTACTTTGGTTTTTGATTGATTTAAATTTAATTACGATTCCAATCGATCAAATATATGTTTATTTGACACATTTGCTAGATTCCAAAAAAAGCCAGAACTGGTATATAAAGTAATGTTTAAGCACCTGTTAAGTTCTTCTGATAGTTATGTATCAAATATTTTGTCTACATTTCTAGGATGTAAATACTTGAACACAATAACGGATCCTTGGCGCAATGGTAGCGCGTTTGAGCCAATTTCAAGTGAGCTTTTTTCCAGCAAACTTAGAGTGACTTACGAGTCACGAGCTTTTTAAACACCCCTAGTTTGAAATTAGTACCATTGTGATTTGCTCTGCTGGTTTGAAATCAGTTCAGGCGTATCAACTTGGAAAACGGTTGAAATCGTTTGGAGATGAAATTGAGTTTGAATTCATTTTGAAATTGATTCGATCTGATCTGGTGTGGTTTTTCTTTACAACCAATTTCTGAACCGATCCAATTTAGCTAAATCATTTCCGAATGTGACTCGGTCCGAACCAATATAGCCTATAAATTGGTTTTGCACACCATTAATATTATCACACAACCATAAAGTAGAATAATATCCATAACTATTTCAAGACGAATGCTAACGTGATATATAACTATAACTAAAGTACACCATTTGTCGTGTTATAAGAGCCAAATGAGTACTTGACGTCGCCTTTTGTCACATGTTAAGGAGACATTGTCACATTGATATTTAAGGTGCAAGTCCTCACGGTTTTTATGATTGCTTGTACAAAAATAATTGTTTTTATAACCGGACCAGTAAATAAACCTGTTTTTTTATTGGTTCGTTGGTTACACTATTCAAATTGGATTCAAAAATCAAATAATGTCGTAAATAATTAAAAATTAAAATTATATACATATATAATTTGAAACATATACATATGGGTTTGCAATTTAATAAAACATGAAAACTATGATAAATATTAAACGAATTAATAAATGGGATTTGGCAAGAAAAAAATTTGTTTTTAGATCCCGTCCAACACGGTGCGCCAGTTTAACTGCTCGGCATCACAATCGGAAATGGAGGTGGTTCAAGAGTCTCAACTAGACTAGTTTTATGAGTGGTTTCTGGTTAAACCTTCCGGTCCGGTTACAGAAACATTGGTTATAAATTTGTAAGCATTTGTGTGCCAAGGTATAATTTGTGGCTACACATGATTGCTTTAAGTAATGGGCATATGAATTACAGAAAATAAATTTAGGAATTGTTAAAAGAATACAGAAAATCAATTTAAGTAAACAGTGAAGATGTACAACATATGATGTGTTGAGGAGCCTTAAATTTAGACCACATTTTCTGGATAGACCAAGGGCCTAGTTAAAAGTGAATCGAATCATTATTCGTGTTATAAAAGTTCTAAGAAACAAAACGTTAGAATTTAAGTTTTATATATACAATGTTTATTTCAATTTAAGTTTTATATATACAATGTTTATTTCTTTTGAACTAATAACTCACAAAACCTTAAAACCAACGTCTAAATATACATAAATGTATAACATGAAAGCAAATCCTTTAGAATGACATTGTTGTATAATGTTCTTTTTTTTTAATTAATGCAATATTTATTGATAAAATGACATTGTTGTCATTATGAAGGACATAGTTTACAATTACCCAGTTAATATAGCTTGATGAATATAGGTAGAGTAGAAAACTTGATATATAACGTTATGTTCTTTTATAATATAAAACTTGATATAATTATATATTCAAGCTATTTAACATTTGTGTCCCTAAGACGACTATGAAACATGCTTTTTTTTCCTAACAAAATCAACCAAGGTCAACTGGTTAATATAATCCTGATATTGTTCGAGAGTTTTGGACTAAGAGCAATGCCCGAAATATGTTATAAATAACAAAAAGTGATTTTTGATTACCTAATCTCATCTCACCCATGTTGGATGTATCCCATGAGAGGGACAAGACAACCAAACAACACATAAACAAGATATCGTAGTAATCTAGATCGGTATAAAATTAAAATGTTTTAGTCTATATATGGCTCGATGACTAAGTGACATTGATGATTATCTCTACAAACATGGCGTTGGCTGAAATCCTACAAACAAGTTGATTCGGTGGAATTTAGGAGTAAAACGATAGTTGTTTAAGAAAATTATTTATTTTTAATGGTATAATGATAAAAATAAAATAAAATATATTGTAGATATGAGATATGAATGTGAAGATGTACACCATATGGTATGTTGAGGGGCCTTGGCCTTTTACCTAATAGGAATCAAGAGTCTTCATATATGGTAGGGGACTAGGGGGGTAATCACCATGCTATGAACCAACCCAAGCGAGTACAATTTTGTCAGAGCATTTACAATACTTTTTTTATTTGTATGTAAATAGGTGTCATATATTATAAGGGATGGTTGTTAATGGTTGTGAGTAAAGGAGAGTGAAAATTTATGGAGGTTGTACTTTGTTTTCTCATATTTGATAAAAAAACACGGTACAACCCTCGTATTGTTTTTAAAATTTTTGAAAGTGGTTGTGAGTAGATAAGAGAGAAAATACAATAATAAATATATGAAAAATAATTTATTTGAAAATGAGAAAAAAATAATGATTTTTAATGTAATTATAAGATTTGGGATGAGCGATGGATTGTAAATGCTCTCAGTCTCATCACTGGGATATAACAAGGGCCTGGTTAAAAGTGAATCAAATTATTAGTTGTGTACTTGTGTAGTTAGGTTGTTCTTTTTTTTTTCTTTTTTTTTAATTTATTTTATGTAACACCCTACCTCTCACACTACCACAGGATTTGCTTTCGGTTGCCAGGGTGAAAACTTCTCAAGGAGGTTACCCATCCTTGGATTGCTGCCACCTGAACTCGCTTAAGTGTGGAGTTTTCCGCTCATCCACAGCCAGTACGCCCAAAACGTGTTGGTGATATTAGAGACCAGACATTTTTTATGAACCATGAATCTCTCCTGTCCAGGACCGATGTAACATTTATGTAGGGTGTCATAATGACCCCCTTTTGGACTCATCGTCCTCGATGAGCCCGAGAAGTCACCATACTCGGTGAGGTATGTCCCACATCCCGAACGGCACAAGAGTGGCTCTGATACAATGCTGTAACACCCGGCCTCTCACACCATCAATATTGTCCGTTTTGCCCATGAGGAGCTCACGGATTTGCTTTTGGTTGCCCAGGTAAAAACTTTCCAGGAAGGTCACCTATCCCTAAATTGCTACTAACTGAGCACGCTTAATTGTGGAATCTCCTCTCATCCACAGCCAAAACGCATTGATGATATTAAAGACTAAACATTCCTTATAAAGTAAGAATCTCTCATGTACAAAACCAATGTGATATTTATGTAGGATGTCACAACGTCAATTATAAACATGTCATTTAATTTTTCCTTAGTGTTTTATATTTTGACACACAAAGTATAATTTCGTAAAATCTGGATGTCAATTTGGTACATGACGTTTCTAGTTTGGTGAGGACAAAGCGAACTTAGACCAAGTAATTTGACATCATTAAAAATTGAATTATATTCAACTTGAATAATAAATCATTAGAAAAACAAATTCAAGACCCCGAAAATAAGGATGGATTAAGACCTAATTATGTGATTAGGGGACATTGATGGCGACTTGATCACCCCTTTTTATTTTTAAATATTCTTATCATACAAGGTGTTGACGTGGAAGTCCACCTTTTGACTCATAAACAAACAAAATTTGCCATTTTATTTTATATTTTTTTTTACATTTTATTGAACGGCTTGTATTATTTACTATTTTTACATAAAAAAATCTCATTTCTAGCATGCTCCTACCCATTTACTTAGTCATGTCCCGACCCAATATATAAAATAATCAATGTCGACTAATTTATATGAGTTGATTAGAGTCCTATTTTCTTAACAATTGATCAAAGAATTAAATAAAAAAATAAAGGTGATTAAATGTATATACGATGAGTCGAATCATTTGTACAATGTATTTATACGTGGTTTACGAGTGAGGTAATTACCTGGATGGTGTGCAGTTTGTATCTGTAAAGCTAAGATACCTTTAAAAAGATAGCCATACAAAGACTGTCAAACGTATTTATATATGGTTCACGAGTGATGTAATTATCTGAATAGATGGACGGTTTTTATCGATGGAGCTAAGACACCTAGAGATAACCACACTCGGACTGAAACACGGATTAGATTCTCGCAAAGCAGCAATAGCTCAAACAGTATAGCACAAATGCACAAATAAGGTGTGAAGGAAGCAAGATGTAAGCCATGACAAAGAGGGATGTTTTGAGCAATGTTTTTAAAACCGGACCGGACAGTGAACCAGACGTCTTACCGGTCCGATATATAAGAACCGGATAAAATTATAAGAACGGACCGGACCTGTTCAACTGGTCGGACCATATATAAGAACCGGATAAAATTATAATTATTTATTTTATAAATATATGTAAAAATTACAAAAAAAATAAAAAAAGTATATAAAAAAACCGGTTTCACCGGTTCAACCGGTCCGGTTCCCGGTCCGACCGCCGGTTCGACCGGTTCAACCGGTCTGACCACTGGTTCAACATTAAAACGGTTTTTAGCACCGAACCAGACCGGATTGGAGTCCGGTTCCCGGTCCAACCGATTGGACCGGCCGGTCTGGTCCGGTTTTCAAAACCATGGTTTTGAGAGTACCCCAGTCAATTCAACCCACACTAATTAAATTATTATACTCTATACACACATATAAAATCATATCTAAGGTAATAAAGATTTCATTCTTCGAAAAACACAATACTTGTAGGACAACATAACATCCCCACAAATATTTCAATACCATCTAACAGTAAATATATATAAGTTTGTCACTTAGCAAAAGTTAATCAAGTGACAAACTACACATACATGTGTAATATTTTGACTCAGGTCTAAACTTCTATCTAATTCAATTTAAGTTCATACGTTCCATCTTCATGTATTAAACAAAAAGGATTATCGATACATCTGTTCCTCATCTTCTTATGTTTATACTCTGCTAATCAGATTGCTACATGAATAATACTCGTGCATGTTAAAAAAAATATCACGAATGTGTATTTTATACATCAAATTAGTTTTTATGTTTACAAAAGAAATATTAAAACAACTCAAAAGGTAAATATAGCAATTTTATTTACAATTTCTTTTATAATTAGCACTTCAAAAGGAAGTAATAAGAAACAGCAACAAACAAAAGTGGTTTTTTTCTGGCTTTTTCTTTCCATGAAAACCAGGAAAATGCTTTTTAAAAAGGTGTTTCTTTTTTCCAGAGCTACAATTACTAAATCCAGCACAGATTTTATTGTCAGTTGTATGTCCTGCTTTACAATTTGTACGTTTCTCTAGATTTGATGTTTTGGCTCCTGGACTAAAAGATTGGGCCATCGGCCGTCTTTACAGTCCATCATGACATGGGCCCAAAATAACCGTCCAAAAGCGGGTTTTACTGGATTTGGTCCCACCAATTTTATATGGTGATATATTTATATGAAAATTAAAATATTAAAATGAAATAATGTTCAAAATTTGTTAAATTGTGTAAGTTGAACAGCCCTAATTAGTAATTAGGAGAATAAATTAGATTACTTGTATCTTTTGCTGTAAATGTGATACATAGTCGTTTATTTCACTCTCTGTCAAACTTATATTATACCTATCAAACAGTATGTATAAGTGTATTATGTTATTTTTGTAACTTTACTTGTTGTTAGTTATGGATTGAAAGTGCCCGGACAAGTTATAATGTATTCAAGTCCGGGTGATGAGTTAACATGCATATACTTAAAATCAATTTGACGTTTTTAAGCGTACTTTTATATCTTACCCGATTTACTTGTTGCCAACAAATTACAACCCGAATTAGCATTGTTTTTTTTAACTTATTTTATATACATCTTATTTTTTATACACGAAAACACAATATTCAGTATAACCTTAGCTTAATTTCAATATATTGTTCTATTTTATATAAAAGATGCTATTCTAGAAAAAGAAGAACTTGGGTTGCAGTGATAGGGTGTGTTTGTCTCTTCTTTTGATGGTACTTGGTGTATTTATGCATATTTTCATTTTTTAGGGCTTTCCATCACTTTCTTTCTCCTTTTTAATTTTTCCTTATTTTTACCTTTCTTCTTTTATGGTATTCTTGAATTTTGGCTATACAAGTAAGGTGTCCCCATTTTGTATATCAACCACATGGACTCCATTAAAAACCAAAATTGAGATAAAATCATAAAATAACTCTTATACTTGAATTCATATTTATATTAAATCCTAATAAGTTAAATTCATATTTATATATATCTAATCTATATATAATAAAAGAAACCATTTTCAGCCACTTGGCATGATTTCAACAACTACATTGCCACTTGGCAACTTTTTTATGCATAACAGCCACGTGGCACAACCTCAACATTTTTTCAAAAAATACACGCGGGTTTTAAACCCGACCCATGTTCCTATCCGGGTTATATTAAAACAGGCCCAACAACATTCTTCTAACCCTAATTGCATCTTCCTCCACAGCCGCTCCTCTCTCATTCGCTCCTCTCTGCAGCAACATTTTGATTTCATCTCTACCTCCGATTTCATCTCTACCTCCGATTTCATCTCTACCTTCGATTTCATCAGTCCGATTACAAGTTAATCATGGTGGTCAGGTAAGCATTTATAATTTTGATTATTTCGATTTGTATCTTGGCCGACCCGAATGTTAATGGAATTGCGATCATGTATCTTTTTGTTTGATTTCAAACAATATACATACTCCTCTTATTCAATGTTATAATTCGTTGTTTGATCTGCACATTATGTTCTAGGAAGTCTCATGGTTTTTTTGTCAAGATTGAACGGTTTACACAGGCTCAAACCTACTGGTATGGGTCAAACCTATTGCTTTTTTGTTTCATGTTGTCTTTAGTATGTTTGATTCATTGTATATGGTGTTTACTATCATGTCCTATTCGATTTCAATCTTATGCATTGTATGTGAATGCTTCTTAGCGAGATTTGATGCAATACCACAAATCTATTTATATGTTTGGGCTGTTAATCTTGGGTTAAACACACTAATTAGGCTATTCATGTTCGGTTTAACTTATTTAATTAGCGATGCTTTTAGATGAACACATTGGTCAGTTTAGTGGGGTTGGATTACAGTTTAATTGTATGTTGGTTTGGGTTTCTCTTCTTGGGTTGAACACATTTGATTTGTTTGGGTTGAACAAATTTTTAAATGGTAAACTTCTTAATTAAACATTTTTTTCTAATAAATCATCTTGGAATTTGAGAATCTCTATACATATAAAATATAAACGGTAAACTTCTTAATTAAACATTTAACTTATGCATTTTAAGACATTTTGAAGTATTTTTAATATATATTCTTTCCTTATTTAGTGATCAGTTAAAAATATATTATATTCGATTAAAATTAACACTAACAAGCAAAATCGATATATAAATATCTTTCATAATTATGATCTTTTATTCTGAGAAGTGTACATATTTTCCATAATTTATAAAATATAACGAATTTCAGTCATTATTATATAACCAAATATAATTAAAAGTATATTTGGAAAAGATTTACAAAAGATTAGAATAAGATTTATTTTTAAAATAAATAAATTCCTGCAAATCATTCTTAAAATAAGTTATATTTACTTAACTAATTATTAATAACGAAATCTTATTACATATATAAACTAAGTTTATTTGAATCATTGCATATTTTTAGTAGAGGATTTGTTTTTTTATTTTTATTCTAAATTATTGCCTTAATTAATTGTAAATTATACTAAACTTAACATACTTCCCTAAATTAGTTAACATTTTACTTATATATGTACTCATATTACATCCTCAAATTCCACAACATTGCTAACCAATTTTTTTTCAATACAAAATACTATTTATCTCCCGTAAAACTACTATTATGGCATCAAACATTGTTCAAACTTCCCGGTAATGTTAATTGATATACCGGATGATATTCTCATAAAAAATTCAGTTGATCCTGTTTCAGAGTTGATTGATTTTGTATATCCTTCTGTTTTAAAAAATTATAAAGAACCAAATTACTTGATAATTAATTGATATCCTTCTGTTTTAGAAAATTAATTGATATACCGGGTGATCTTCTCATAAAAAATTCAGTTGATTCTGTTTCAGAGTTGATTGATATTGTATATCCTTCTGTTTTAGAAAATTATAAAGAACCAAATTACTTTCATGAAATAGCAATTTTAACTCCAAAGAATGAGGTGGTGTACGAGATAACTAAAAAATTGCTTTCAATTTTTCCGGGTGAAGAAATAGAATATCTTATTTCTGATTCTATATGTCAAACATAAATGTTGAATTCTAATTTAGATGAAAGTTTATACTCTCTAGATATACTCAATGGAATAAAACTAGGCGGTTTGCCCAAGCACAGGTTAGTGTTAAAGGTCGGTGTTCCAGTAATGCTTCTTAGAAACATTGACAAAAAAGTGGCTTATGTAATGGAACGCGTTTACAAGTGGTATAATTAGGAAATCGTGTTATAGAAGCAGAGGTTATATCAGGCAGTAACATTGGAGAACGTACTTTTATCCCTAGAATTACATTGATACCAACTGACAAGAGGCTACTGTTTAAGTTTCAAAGAATACAATTCCCTCTAACTGTATGTTTTTCTATGACAATAAATAAGAGCCAGGGTCAATCTTTATCAAGAGTTGGTTTGTTTTTAAAACAACCAATTTTCACACATAAATAGCTTTACGTCGCATTGTCACGAGTTACGAGAAGAGATTGATTAAAGATAGTTATATTAGACGAGAATGGTGAAACTTCAAATAAAACCTCAGATGTTGTATATAAGGAGGTTTTTAGAGATTTGTAAAATATTTTTCTTCCAATGTATTAAAGTTTTTCACGTAATTTATTGTAAACATATATTTTATTAACCGTTATGTTCTTTTTACATTGTTGTCTTATATTATCGTGCATAATTAACCTTTTATTATTTTCATGAAATGTAAATTTCTCCAACCCGTGTAACACACGGGTGGTTAGGCTCAGTAGTATATCATATACTTAAATATTCAATAGCCAAGAGATGCATTTAAATCTTCTTACTCTAATAAAAGGGTAAATGTGGATGCCACGTGTTAGCACCACAATCACCCTCAACAAAATTTTCCCGCCTCTCCCTCCTATTAAATAATTACCTTAATTACTAATAATATTATTTTAATACTTTTTAATATTTAATAAATTAAGAAAGAATTCTATTTATTAAGGTTATTTCTAAATAAATTGATATTTTTAAAAAGTCATTTTTTAAAAAACAAAAAATAATCAAATTTAGGAGTTGTAATAAGAAAATTTTTGAAATTGACATTTTTTATACGGTTTGTTTTAAAAAAATTAAAAACAAAATTTTAAAAAGTTGATATCACTGTTTTATTATTTATAATCTTTTTTCATACGTAATTTTAGTCATATCATATGTTAGAATATCATTTTATAATTACTAAATTTATTATATTAAAATTTTATTTATTCAACTCGTGTAATACACGGGTTTACTATAGCTAGTGTTATATAAAAGCGAAGAGGTATGTGAACATTTTCGTGTATTTACTTTATTTCATTTGTCGTCACAAAAATAAATACCTGAAAATAAAGTGAAAACTCTAAAATTCGGATGAAATAAATTTATATATGAATTTAACCGCGGAGTCTTTAGCCGGCCTTAATTCTAATCTTAATTAAAGAAACTAATTGATTTAATTTTCTTGTTAACTTTGTTTATGTATTATAAATAAATGAGTATGCCTTTGTAATTCCTTGAGCAATTAAGCATATAAATAATATAAACCCAAGTTGTAACACAATTGAGGTAAGTCACACTGATTGAACCAATTTAAATCTCGTGTTTAATTTTCTTTCGCTTACTCGTTAACGTTTGTATGTGTGTACGTGTTTGACAAACATATAAATATTTGAAAAGTCAAACAATCTACTTTCTAAATAAAAGGATGATACATTAAAATTAAACTACATCAAAAAACTAATTATTTTCATGATTTCTAATGAAACTTATCTTACTATTTACCATTTCATCATTTATAGATTGATAAGATTCAGATCCAATCATATTAGTACAAGATTTGAAACCTAGATCTGCTTAGCTAATAAGTTTAAATCCTAATTTATTTTAAACAAGCCAACACAAGTAAATATAAAAATAATCTTATAACCTTCTATACGTCTCTCTTCATGTGAGAATGTTGATTTTAAGTATTAATCTGTTTCATCCTAAAACCAATTTAGTAATAAAAAAATAACCAACATACTTATAAGTTGAGTTCAAGAAGAATCATGCTTCAATTTGTGACTTAATTATTTATAAGAGTTCCTTTTTTATTAATCGTAATATATACCCATGACTATTAAAATTTTAAT
Organism: Flaveria ramosissima; assembly: GCA_025215565.1. Lineage (NCBI taxonomy): Eukaryota > Viridiplantae > Streptophyta > Magnoliopsida > Asterales > Asteraceae > Flaveria > Flaveria ramosissima. Next base: position 42,237,907 of record CM046044.1, on the reverse strand, counting down.
TTAAACATACGGGTTTAAAATTAAGAAAATGGTAGTTATTATCTTTTATTTTTTACACAACAATTTTATTAATTAAAAGACATAATCACTAAAGCTGCACAATACATAATATGGAGATGAAACCATTACTATCAAGCTATCTTATTAAGAACTATTCTTATTTTCTATTTAAAAAAACTCTAATATTAGAGCGATTTTTAATATTACTAATAAGAAAGTTATGGTTTGATACTCTTCTTATTTTCTATTTAAAACAAACTCTAATATTAGAGAGATTTTAATATTACAAATAAGAAAATTATGGTTTAATATAAGTCCGTGACCTAAGCATGCTTCACGTGGGGTGGCAGAGGCCGATCTAAACATTATAAAATAAATAATAATTCTCAAATTACATGGAAATCAATTGTAATTAAAGCACTTGATGGAACATGTTCCTTATTTATTCTCACAAAAAGCCCCGACAAGATTTGCATTTTATTAATTTAAACAGAAAATTACTATATTTTAATTGTCATTAAGAATAAATCTAAAAATACTTGTTGACATTATTATCAATTTACCATATTTTGTTTATTTTTAATTATAAAAGACATCATGAATTAAAAATTGTAAACTAATCCATACAACGTTACATTAATATTGGCTTGTTACAAATTGATTGGAGTTAGAGGTGATTACATCAAATAATTTGTCAATACGTTGGTCGATTTTTGATAAAGGTTATTTTTAAGTCAACAAATGGATTATTGTACAAAATTAAAAAAAAATGAGTAAACTGAGTGTAGCATTTTCGAATAGGATTAATCGTCAACGAGCCTGATCTATCGGTTTATATGATCAGTTCGGTCTCAAAATCGATTGACCAAGGAACAGAGGAGGCAGGCATAAGTGTGATTTCACAGGTTTAGTTTAATTCGTTGAAATCAGGTGATTCATTTGTGTTCAGTCCGTCTTTATCTCGTAAGTAAACAGATAAAAACGATGGATCTTGGTCTGACTTGACGGTCTCATCGGTCCATATAAGTTTTCAGAACATTTAACCTGAATGAATTAAAGTCTTCTAAAATTCATTCAGAGCTTATTTTTGAAAAGGGATCATTATTTGTTATATATGGGTGCTTGTGAATTGAAAAAAAAAATGATATTATATTAAAAGTTGTGAAAAGCACGTAAGCATGTTTACATAGCACAATAGTGAAAGGTCTAAAATTGATAATTCTCTTCATATTTTTTATTTGATTTTATTTATTCTCTTTCGTATTTAGAAAAATTATCATATGCATACACATGACATGCACATACAATGTAACATGCACATATACATTTCGACAAAAGACTAAAATGTCATATTTTATTAAAACATAAATATTAAACATATTGAAATCTAATAAATGCACAATGGATTAATATAACAAATAGTAGTTTTTACAATTGTCAATATGCAGTTATGCACACTCTTATACATGTATATGTATATTTTCTCAACCTAAATTATGATAGACTCACCAACATACGACTTCTATTACCAATTATAAGTTTGTCTTTCGAAAATAATAAAAAAAAGAATGGTTGGGGTGTGCATGTGCTACACATTAGCGGACGAGATTTGTCATACAAATTTATAAAAAAAAAAACCAATTTAGATCTCAATCTTGGCAAATAAATAAATACTTCATTTCCATACCTCTTTCTCTTCTTTTCTTTTCTTAATTCTTATTTCTGATGCAAAATATAATACATCACCGGGATTCGAGTTAATTCTTTTGCATCTTTTATTACCAAATTTTCCATTTTTTAAAATCCATTTATCCATCATAACACATAATAATTTATCCATTTTAACCACATTAAAAATTTACCATAATTAAATCATCAATAAATCATTCACATTTGAAAATTTTAACAACCTCAATGTTAACGGGGCGAAATTAGAATGGTGGTAGAAGGTGTGTTGATCGTTTGACCATTCAAAATTTCTTTTAATAATTATATCCAACGTGATAGTTTTTTTTAGTTTGGTCATTTTGATTTCGTTCAAAGGGTGATTAATGGATATAAAACATTTTTTATTTACATGGTTAATCTGAAACTTAGAGTTGTCAAAGGTATATAATAGTAACCATGTGTCAGTTCGGTTCGGTTCGATTAAGAGTTAAAAACCAAACTTATAACATTTGGTTTGGTTTATAGATAATTAGTTTTTATTAGTTTGGTTAACCTTCGGTTAAACACCAACTTTGATAATAATTAAATTTAAGCTAATTTTATGTAACAAATAAAGTTATATCTCAGGTTAAATAAAATATGATTATACCATTATAAAAAATTATCATAATCAAATCATGTCACCTTAGTTATTCGGGTTACTAAGATTATTACAGTTTTTCCGCTCAACCCTATGCGTTTGTATGATATTCTTTGGTCTTACTTTGTAATTGGATTTAGTAAAAAGAATGAATTTGTGACCAAAGGCATCTAGGCTGTCTTAATTTGTCTAGTGTTTCAAAACTAAATCCAAGTATCTATCAATGAAACAAGCCTACAATATAGTAACATGGGGCATGACCTCCCCCTTGGTTGGGTGGTGACCACCCTATATACATTTTATGGTCATTGGACCACCACACCATTTGGCTTGTTTAATCTATCATAATTTCATTTACAACCACATCAATAGGACCATATTCCAATGACATTAGAAGATTGATCTTTTTAATTCGTTTCTTTTTGGATGTTGTGACACTGACATACGTACGATGCACTTGTAATCATGTTATATGTTAAAACCTGCATTTATCTTTGGATGAAAGGGACGAGGGACAAAATCATTTATATAAGCAGATTGGGTATGCTCGGTAACGAATTTAGGTTCAAACCGATCATTTTTAGTAGAGGATAAAAATAAAATGGTTGGGTAAGACGGGTCGACCAACACATATACATTCTTTCGTCTAACCTTAAAAAAGTTATAAAATATTTAATTTGTTTACCACACATCCGTATGCATAAAAATAGCATTTTTATATGTTCCCTTTCATTTGTTACTTTTCCTTTTTTAACACACAAATTTTGTAAATTGTTTCTTTTGTTAAATTTTGCTCATTTGAATATCTTTATAATATTCCGCCGTAGCAATAAATATTTAGATCCTTGTAGCCAAAGGTGGAGGTTAATAGGGGCCGGGAGGCCATCACCCCTCTCTTTTTTTCGTCTGTAGTATAAATTTTTGGTCTAATATTGTAAGTTTTTGGTCCGATATTGTAAGTTTTTGGTCAGATAGTGTAAATTTTCATATATATATCGAGTTCGCCCATTAAAAAATTTAATTTTACCCCCGCCCCATCTATGAGAGTATTCAAGCTTCGTCACTGCTAATAGTAGCATATATTTTTAGCTTTAAATATAATTTTTACTGGTTTTCTCTACCTATATCAAAACATAACTTATTGAGGAAATTTAAATTGAATATATGTAGGAAAATGGGGCATTAAAGTGAAAACCACATAGGGGTGTCATTGAACAACATGTCTATTGCTGACACTTACTTCCAATGAAAACTATAACTCAAACCATGCAAGCAAGGATACCAAACCCCTAGATCAACATGCATAAAGCTAACTGCCAAAACACCTTTATTTTTCATAACATAAAAGGTAATAAAAGAAACCACTCATATTTATCTACCCTTTACTAGTTAGTTACTTTCAAAACATTAAAAGGGGGAAAAACACAAACACATTTGGTATAAATGTTTAATTTTGTTACTAATGTTTAAAAACATTATAATAAAATTAAACTCAGCCTGTATATTTACATTCTTTTTAAATAGTTATAGTCACTTCGCTATGTTTGTAACATACACCAAATGGGTTTACCGGACGAGCCCTTGAAATTGGACCGAGACCAACAATTACAATACCCCAAGACCAAAGACTGCACCAAGGATGATGGTCTAGATTTAAGATACAAAACCTCACTATTTTGCGTAATACTACAAGACTAAGACTGAACATGTGAAATAGCTACAAGTAAATTTTAAATTCAATTGAACATCAAAATTATTTCGATCTTTTGTTCAACCCTACGACAATTCACGATGATGTTATGCTTAAAGGTAATTTTTTTTATCTAGCATTGCAAACTTTGCAACTTACCATGAATGCAGATAAGTAAGGATATTTAAAATATACGAATAGTAAGTATTTTATGAACTGTCTGTGTTAGTTTTTTACTTTTTTCCTACAATTTCATTCACAACTATGCAAGTACCTTGCTATTAATTACAGTTGGTGAAAGCTTTTGTTAAAAAAATAGTTTTCCAATACTATTTTGGGTACTCATGCTATGATTATTTCAAGAGGCTAACAAAAATGTAGTTCTTCCAATGGTTCTCTTTCTCACATGATGCTATTCACAAATAGAACTTGCACCTTTAAAGCTATGCGTTATATCTTAATAAGTGTGATAAAAAAATGTTACCGACTAAACAACACATAGGGAGAGTGTGACCACCCTCACACTTGTTAAATGTATGTTATGATGTTTGCATGAATGTGAGCATTAATTATAAAAGAAATTGTGAGCTGTAGCGTTTTAGTTGGTTGATGAAAAAAGATAAAAAAATATATATTTCTCTTGCCTTCTCATTCATAATCAGCCTCACGAAGGCGTCATGCGCCCTCACTTATGCCCCAAGGGCTGGTGTTCTACGTTCGTGACTTACCCACGTGGCCCTCAACCTCTCACTCACGACACCATAGCACATAGTCTTATATGTAACAAAACCATAATTTAGCTAGTATAAATGGATACGATACATGTAACATTAAAGAAAAAAATAAACCTTTAGTATTTTCTTTCTATACAACGAAACATAATGCCTACATGAATTTATAGTCTATAACATGATATGCGAAAGTCTATACGTGACTTGGTATAATGGTATATTAACATCACATATCACAAAGTATATATTATCATTAACAAAACAATCTAATACACGAGTGAAAATAAATACACGTATCTGATATATGTATCACATCTATTACTTATAATAAAAGAAAGTTTTTTGATGCCACATGTTAACATATTAAACATTCTTATTTTCATTTTCCCGCCTCGCTCTCTTAATAAATGATAAAATTATATATAGTAATTATATTATTTAAAATATTTTTAAATAAAAAAGTTTGATATTGTAAAATTTTAAAACTTGATATTATAATGAAAAATACACTTTAAAAATATATGACACAATTTTTTTTAAATACGAAGTATTTTAATACCATTTTTTCTATGTTTCATAGCATAATTATTTTTTCAAAATAAAATTAAAAAAAACCAGAATGTTTAAGAAAACAATTAAAAAACACAATTTTATTGTTGTTTTTACTTAAACTACTTATTTATCTCTAACTCAATCATATCTTATTTACAAATATCATTTATAATTTTTAAAATTTTATTATAAATTATTTCATATATTATTTAATCAACCCGTGTATTACACGTGATACTATACTATAAACTATATACATTTCATTTATCCACTTTTTACACTAGTAACACTATTTCATATCATATTTATAAAATAAGATGGTGAAAAAACAGCAAAATATAAAAAAAATAGAAAGTGCGATGTGATTCAGATCTCTTCATCTACAATTCTTGTATAAACAAAACATGGGGTTTCCCCCTCAACAATCCCCATAAACATACACACACACCTCTGTTCTTCACTCATCTTCATCACCACCAATGCTAACATGCCTGCAATCTCAAGAAACCCTAATCCCCATTCTCCCACACTTCATAATCCCATCAATTCGATCCCCATCTTCTTCATCTTCATCTTCTTCTTCTTCATCGTCTCACTCCCACACCCCTGTTTCTCCATTGATTTGCAGGGTCAAGCTCTGCTTCAATGGAAGAACACGTTGAACAGCTCTACCAACGCGTTGAAATCATGGAAAGATTCGGACCCAAATCCATGCAATTGGGTCGGAATTCAATGCAATTCGGATCGTCAAGTGGTTTCAATCGAATTGATCTCTGTGGATATACAGGGGAAATTGCCGACGAACTTACAGGGTTTAAAGTTCTTGAATTCGTTGATTATTTCATCAACGAATCTCACTGGCAACATTCCGAAGGAATTTGGGGATTACCTCGAGCTTAAGACAATCGATGTTTCGGATAATTCGATTTCGGGGTCGATTCCACCGGAGATTTGCAGGTTGAAGAAGCTTGAAACGTTGGCGATCAACACTAACTTGATCGGAGGTGAAATCCCACAAGAAATTGGGAATCTTTCGAGTATTAAAAACTTGTTGCTGTATGATAATCAGTTAACCGGTGAGATTCCGGCGACAATTGGGAATTTAAACAATCTTGAAGTGATTCGTGCTGGTGGAAACAAGAATTTGAACGGTAAACTACCGGAGGAAATCGGAAATTGCAGCAATTTAGTGACGTTGGGGCTTGCAGAAACCAGCATCTCCGGCGAGATTCCGGCGACTATTGGGAACCTCAAAAGGGTCCAAACGATTGCAATCTACACATCATTGTTATCAGGTTCAATTCCGATTGAAATCGGAAACTGCAGTGAGTTGAAGAATCTTTATCTTTATCAAAACTCGATCACCGGAGAAATTCCGACGTCAATCGGAGAGCTTTCGAAGCTCGAAAGCTTGTTGTTATGGCAAAACAGTTTGGTCGGAGCAATTCCGGTGGACATCGGAAAGTGTACGGAGCTTGTAACAATCGATTTATCGGAGAATTCTTTAACCGGAGAAATTCCGGCGAGTTTTGGGAACTTATTGAAGCTTCAAGAGCTTCAATTATCCGTCAATCGATTATCCGGTGAAATCCCAATGTCGATCACAAATTGTGGTTCGATAACCCACTTAGAAGTCGATAATAATCAACTCACCGGAGAAATTCCGATCACAATCGGAAAATTACAGAGTATGACTCTGTTTTTCGCATGGCAGAACAACATCTCCGGCGAGATTCCGGCGACTTTATCACAATGCCGGAATCTTGAAGCTCTTGATCTTTCATACAACCAATTATCCGGTGCGATTCCGGCGACTCTGTTTTCGCTTCAAAATCTAACAAAATTGCTGTTGTTATCGAACGATTTATCGGGTTTTATCCCGTTAGAGATCGGAAACTGTACGAATTTGCATCGATTTAGAGTTAACGATAACAGACTCTCCGGCACTGTTCCATCGGAAATTGGGGGTTTGAAGAATTTAAACTTTGTTGATATGAGTAACAACAAGTTCGTCGGAATGATCCCTGAATCGATCTCCGGTTGCCGGAATCTTGAGTTTCTTGATCTTCATTCAAATGGGTTTTCCGGCGAGTTTCCGATCAAACTTCCGGCGAGTTTACAGTTTCTTGATGTTTCCGACAATCGGATCTCCGGTGAGTTGAGTCGGAATGTTGGGGAATTGGTTGAATTAACGAAGCTTAATTTGGGGAAGAATGAGTTTTCCGGCGAGATTCCGCCGGAGATTCGGTATTGTAGTAAGTTACAGTTGTTGGACGTCGGAAACAATGGCTTCTCCGGCGAGATTCCGAAGCAATTGGGTCAAATTCCGTCGCTCGAGATCTCTTTGAACCTCAGTTGCAACCAGTTTTCGGGGGAAATCCCGCCGGAGTTTAGTGGTTTGAGCAAATTAGCAAGTTTAGATCTCTCGCGGAATAAGTTATCCGGCGAGTTGAATGTTCTTACAAGCCTTGAAAATCTTGTATCCCTCAATGTGTCATATAATGACTTCACCGGAAAGTTGCCGGACACTTCATTCTTTCGGCAACTTCCGGGGTCGAATCTGGCTGGAAACCGGAATCTTTACATCTCTGGCGCGGTTGTTACTCCGGCTGACAAGATGGGGTCTGGTGGTCATGCTAGGTCAAAGGCTAGATTGGCGATGTCGATCCTGGTTAGCATTAGTGCGGTTCTGGTCCTACTTGGAATTTACACGTTGGTTAAAACGCGTTTAGAGAAGAAAGAAATGATGAATGAGAAATGGGAGATCACGTTTTATCAAAAGATGGATGTTTACATTGATGAGATTGTTCATTGTTTAACGTCGGCGAATGTGATTGGGACTGGAAGCTCTGGTGTCGTGTATAAAGTGATGACGTCAAGTGGGGAAACTTTCGCGGTGAAGAAGATGTGGTCGGGTGAAGAATCTGGACCGTTTAGGTCCGAGATTGAGACGTTGGGTTCGATCAGACATAAGAACATTGTTAGATTGTTGGGGTGGGGTTCGAACCAGACGTTTAAGCTTTTGTTTTATGATTATTATTCTAATGGAAGCTTGAGTTCGTTACTCCATGGTTCGGGGAAACGAGAAGCTGAGTGGGAGGATAGGTACGAGGTTGTACTAGGTGTGGCTCATGCGCTAGCGTATCTACATCATGATTGTGTGCCGGCGATTCTTCATGGTGACGTGAAAGCGATGAATGTGTTGTTGGGCCCGAACTTACAACCTTTTCTTGGTGATTTCGGGCTTGCTAGAATTGTTACAAAAGATCAAAATGACATGTCGAATCAAGCTCAGAGACCGCAATTAGCTGGTTCTTATGGATATATGGCACCTGGTAACAAATCCTTTACTTTTTATTACTTCTTACTTTTTTTTTGTTTATATTAATTTCACCAGGTTACTTATATATTGGTTGAATTGAGTTGTGTTTGATTGGATATATGTTTTTCATTTAAAACAGAACATGGGTCCGCTCAGCGTATTACTGAAAAGAGCGATGTATACAGTTTTGGAGTGATATTGTTGGAAGTATTGACAGGAAGACATCCACTAGATCCAACTCTACCTGGTGGTGCGCACTTGGTTCAATGGGTACGGGACCACTTGCATGCCAAGAAAGATCCGGTTGAGATTCTTGATCACAAGCTCAAAGGAAGAGCCGATCCTCAAATGCACGAAATGCTCCAAACACTCGCGGTTTCATTCCTCTGTGTAAGCCCACGACCCAATGACCGTCCAACCATGAACGATGTGGTTGCAATGCTCAAGGAGATCCGACACGAAGATTCTGTAGTATCAGATAAAGACACAAAAGGGAAACTTATGGCTAATACTCCATCTCCAACTCCAACTAAAAAGATGGTCTTACAAGGTTCTTCTAACTGCTCGTACGCGTTCTCAGATGAATCCACCTAACTAATGTTCCGTCTAGACATCTGTTTTAGATAACCTACTCACTTCATACTAGAAAAACCGTCTAGCGTTCGAAAAAGAACATTTGTTCCAATGTAAATTATCTAGAGGTGTTTGTCCTATGTTTCTTAGTTTCCCATTCATAATAACCACATGTTTTAGTGTAGAAATGTTGTACTTTAGATATATGATATTAGAAGTGTGATTGAAATGAGATGAACCAAATGTCTTTATCTTGGGTCTCAATAACCTTAGCAAAACAACGGGTCGGGTCGGGTCGGGTCGGGTTAAAACGGGTCGTTTTTTTTAAAGATAATGGTTGGTTTGATTTGGATTTATATAATTATAAGTTAATGTATGATAATATACTCTATGTGGACATCCACATCAGTCAAGTCTTCAAGGCATATTGGCACATGGGCCCAGGCTCCTATCACGTGCCCATGTGAACTTTACAGGCTTACAGCAATGCAATAACTATACAAAACACTTCAAAACTAAAACTAAAGTTATATACATACACACACAAACATACATGCATAATACATATGTGTGTATGTATATGTGTGTATGCATGTATAATGTATTTGACTTAATTGCCATTACACATGTGGGTACTGCATGGACTTTGGAGATTGCTTTGTAAAGTGGATAATAATAATACAGAAAGATTATTATACACCAAAATTCTAATAATTGTGCTTAATAACTTAAATTCCCTGTCTAAGATACTTTGTAATTGACATAATTACCCGATTTTACGCGGTTTACATAAAATGAAAACATAAATGAAGAATTTGGAAACCTTTCGTAGACTAGTTCCACGTCTCATAACTTCAATCTGATCAAAAGTTATGATTATTTATTCAAGCTTACATTTTATTTTACTTCATCGCATTAGTTAGCAAATATTGGTGTGTTATCATGGGTTATTGGTGATGGATTCTAATGATTAAAATAAAAGCTTGTATTAAATTGTTTCAAATCAAATGGTTTAGGATGCACCATAACATCAATCTCATTATAACTTGAGAGGTTAATAATTCAAATTTTATTCCTGTGTATGATTTTGGAATATCAGGATTCATTGATGGAAAAAAAATGGTTTTAAATGTTCATAAAACATATAAACAACACCTACATTTTAGAAATTGGGTGTCATCTTAATGGCATTTTAAATAGATAAAACAATCAGCAAGCTAGATATAGAGTAGGGAATGCTATCATATTAGGTTGGTGGTTAGATATTAATTAATCCAGAAATAGTTGTGTTAAATACATCAGCTGTAACTCGGATAAATTTTTCTAAACAAATTAGCGGGTCAAAACATGGTGGATTGTAATCAAATTGTAAATAAACCTTAAAAGGCTAGTAGTTATATTAGGGCTAAATGGGCCGTATACGCTTTGCCGGGTTGAACTTAGCAGTTATACTTTTTTATTGTTTAATTTTGTGTGAATCAGATTGGTTGTTGACCCATTTATAGCGGGTAACCCCTTTATTTACAACCCAACCTAAACATGACTCGTTTATTAGACAGTGTACACATTTTAACCTAATTTGAACCTGTTTAGGTCAAACCTTAAATCTAATTATTTTCATGCATGTCTTGTTGAAAATTAGTGTCCTAAATTATTATACAAGTAGCAAAATTAAATAACATTTGAATGACAAAGGTCTAGCCAACAAGAAAACCAGGCAATAACTTGTAGTTTAATTTGCAGTAAATGAGAAAACTATAAAGTATAAATTGCAGATTTGCAGGTTCCACAAACAATAGAATAGTAAGTACTATTTCTTTTCCAAACAATTAGGTATTAAAAAAATATATGGATCCCACCAACATTAAAAAATAAGCTTTGATGACATTTATAGAAGATGATGCTAGAGATCCAGTGTATAACATAAAAGGATGATGATAAGTACTGTTATACTTGATTCAGCTAAACATTCAACTACTTGAATGTAGATAAATGATGGGCATATTATATTAATATATACTTATAAGTTTGGAATTACTTTTACATGGCTTTTTACTGTTTTACCCTTTTACTTGACCACCACAAACAATTTGCAAATACATAAATAGAATAGTAAAACATAGTTGTACTTTGTTGACAAATGCAAGTCTAATGGGATGTAATCCATAAATCTCTTAGTGGTTAAGGGGTTGAAATCTATGAAATTAAACAGTCAAGTTTAGATTTGACGCATAACGAGTTCCGTTAACTGAATGGAAAAATTATTACAAAACTTAATTATTATTCCGTGACTTTTTAAGTACACCTATAGTAAGAGACAAACAATAACTATAAAAAAATAAGTCAATCATAACCAAAATTTAATTTTCTATTTAATCATAATCAAATTTGTGACTTCAATGAAACAATACTAAAACATTGTATAGTAACTTTATACTTTTCACTGCATGTGAAAAATTAAAAATGTATTCAACTTAACACCAATTGCTATTATTTGTATTAGGCCCTTCAAAATTTACCTTCTAACGTATCAAATGATACTTTCAATTCTTTTTATCGTGTACTCGTATGTATATGACATTTTCATAATCTGTAAATTGGCAACATGACGTGAGTTTATGATGTAGTGAATAACTTATATGATTGTCATGTTAGCAAAAATGACTACCAATTATCTGATAAAGACGGAGACCAGGTGAACCGGTGGCCCGACCTTGAACCACCCGGTCCACGGTCGGGTCATCAGTTAGCTTCATTTTTAAGGCTCAAAAGAAAAAAAAGCAGGGCCTTACACTGCATTTTAAGGTCCAAAAGAAAGAAACATTCTGGGCTTAATACTTGTTTTTTGGTCCAAAAAACCATGACAGTATATAATCAAAATCCCTTCTCATAAATAGAACAAATACTCAACTCAGTGTAATAAGATAGAGAAGTCGAATACAAATTTGGTGTGTGTTTCATAAAATAAACAATTAGAGAGATTCCCATGCTCGAAATCTCCTCGCGGCAGTGTCCACGGCGGTAGTTCAATAAATCAAGCCCTATGCTATACAAAAACTCGAAACAATGTGAAAAAAAACAGTACCATATACCACGTGTTGATCAAGGTAGAACCATGGATTTTCCTCGAGGCGTGGAACGGCTCCGTAAAAACTTTGGAACCGAGGCGTTGCTACCTTCATTTCCATTCTTTGGCCCATTTGAGGATTTATTTTCATTTCTTCCAGGTTCCCTGTGGTGGTCAAACATAAGACTAAATTGAAGTTGAAAGCTATTGGGTTGACCTCAAAAATTAAACAGTCTTTCTTTTGGTGCTGAAAATACTAAAATCATAACTACGGGCACAAGTGAGCCTAATTACTTGAGCTTGACTTGTAAAAGGTCAATTCGAGCTGAGCCTAACCTGGAGCTCGTCTGATTAATGAGCTCGAGCTTGAACCCGAGCATCAGACATTGAGCTCAATTAGGCTCGTGAGTCTGAGTGAGCATATTAGTGCAAATATACACCAAAAATACCTATACTAAAATATATATAATTAGCACTTAGCAGAGCCCAAGCCTGTAGTTTTTAAATGAGTTGAGCTCAAGCTTAGTCTAGTTCAGGCTCCATCTAGCCGTTTACACACGTAAGTATAATTAAAGATGGCAAAATAAGCGGGTCGGACGGGTTGAATAATATGTCAAAACAGGAAGGTTCATTTAATTGCAGCTATGGATACCATTTGGATTTGCTCGAAACACTTTTTATCCAAACTTTTTTTTTATTTATAAAAAATTGTATATTAAAAGGACCTTTCACTACGTTTTATAATGCAAAAACAAAGTTAAAAAACTTATCCGCACAAAAAGTGAAAGCTGAAGATTTTTTCCAATCTTGCCTAAAATGATTTAGAAGGTTTTATGGTTTACAAATACTATTAGGGCACCAGGGTTTCACCGGGTGCTACATAAGACCCAAGTTGGTCCGACACCCTTCTCGACCACGCGCGTGCTATTAGGGCAACATTTGACCGTTTCCTTTTTAGTTATTCTTTCATTTAACTGTTTGACTTGTTATAAATATAATATAACCTGAATAAACTCCAAGATTTCAGTACCTTATTTCCACAGCATGAAAATTTCTTGATGAGCTTCGTTGATGCCTTTTAACCCCCATTGGCATATGCGACCTAATCGAGTTATGTTCATTTTCTGGCTCCGAAAAATCGCTTCTTTGACCTTCTTCAACAGTTTGACCAGCATCCATATCAGAAAACACTGTCTGCTTAACTGGCTGTTGACCTTTTGCTTTAACCTGATTATTCTTGAGCTTAAGCATGTGCTTAATTTGCTCTTCTTCTTGCTCTTGTGGATTAGCTTTCCTTGAATTAATTCTTGGAAGATTATTATCAGTTGAGGGTAAAATTGGTAATGTGGCTAGAGATCTGTTCATGAAAGCCCGTGTAGAATATTGTGTTTTTGTGATGGGAGGATTAGCAGATGTATCGGGCTTAATCCTAGTTTTTATGTGGGCCCCTCTATCAGTGGATATTGATCTTCTCATGGGCGGAGATGGTGATCCCTCTTCAACTAAAAGGGGCATTTTAGGAATATAATCTTTGTCTGTATACTTCGAGGGGAAACGGCCCCTCCTTTGCTTACCTGATGAACAGCTTCTAACCTGCTATGAAAACAAATATACAATTAAAATTGTGTGTAATTATCAATTCTACAGCATGACTACATATTACAATTTTGACCCATTTGCTTATACAAGGTGATGTTGGCGACATCAAAATATTGGTTTTGACCATTTTTCCCTTGCACAATAAGAAAGGATAGAAAAAAGAGCTAAAGTAATGTAATGAGGAAAACAGTCAAAAACAATATTTTGATGGAGTAGACATCAATGAAATGATGTACAAATCACTTTCCTTTACATGTGTATGGGTTGATCTGAGTTGAATTTTGTTTCAAAAAACTAAGAATAGCTAAAAAACCGCCAAACGGGTTGAAAGTTAACATTAAGTATTTAAGTAATTAAGTCTATTTCCAACGCATCATTCCTAAATCGTTTTATTTAAAGATTTATATGATTATAGTAAAAATATTGTTTCTTTAACCATAATTTAACATTAACTATTTATAAACATTTTAAAAAATAAAGAAAAATGTTTGTGGTGCAACCCAACCCTGCTTGTTTTGGCCCATAATGTAAAAATGACTCGGTTCAGCCGCCCACATTGTCATCTCTAGGACTAACCTCAGGAAGCTTATTATCATCAACATGGGTCTGATTATTATCGGCCCTCAAACTGTTTGTATGATTATATCTTGGCATGTGAACAGGTGAAAATGCAACTCTTGCATTCTCGCTTCTTAATTGCTCTAATTCAGCCTCTTTTTTCTCCAACAATAGCTTCATATTGGATATCTGGGTGAACAAACGGAACGGGTCGTCAAAACATCATTTTGCATGTCAAAGCACGATAAATATACACAATGTCCTGACTTGACAATTATACTTATTTTAGCAGAAACACAATTGTATATATAGGAGTGTAAATTATCCAAGCCGTTCGTGAGGTACTCGAGATGGGCTCGCTAAAGCTCAAACATAGCCAAGCTTAAATGAGCACAAGCCCAAACTTGAGCTTAGATTAAAGCTCGAACGAGCCCTAGCTTGGCTAGGGTCGTGAGCATAAATGAGCCTATTATTTATGTAGATATAACAACTTTGCTTAACATAATAAATATTATAATAAACATGTAATTATGATAAAATTAACTAAAGAATATATGTTACTTTATATGATATTACACTAATATAACAAAAATTATAATTATAAATTTTATATATATATATATATATATATATATATATATATATATATATATCATTATTATATGTATATAAATAAAATAATTATATAATTAATAAATTAGAAACGAATGAACTAGTTCGGTTATTTATGTATAAGCCATCTCATTAGAAAAGTGCCCTATAAGCAAAAAACTAAGTGATTAACCCATTTCAAAAAGTATACTCATTTAAAATGGGCTAATGTGGTAGTTATACCTTTTTGAAATGGACTAGTTTGGTATATAGTAAAAAGCCATCTAAACATAAAAGTGCCACCTAAGCAAGAAATCTCAGTTTACCAAATTAACCCATTTCAAAAAGTATAATTACCAGGAAAAAAAGATTACACCACAAGTCATCCCATTAGAAATGGGCTAGATTGGTGATTATACTTTTCTGAAAAGGATAATAGTGATAAGCCGTCTTCTCCAAAAGGTGCCATATAAGCAAGAAAGGGTGACCAAATAAGCCCATTTAAAAATTATGATTGAGAAAACAAACCACCAACTTAAGTATGGTGATATTCAATGGCATTAACCCCTAAAGACAGGTAAAAGTGAATGTTAAACCTCTTCTTTCATCTCTCTGATTTCACCAGCTTCTTTATTGGATTTAGCAGCGCCTAATTCAATTGAGGCAACCCGTTCAGCAAATTTTAGGGTGCTAATTGTCTCTCCAATTGCAGTAGTCTCAGGATTTATATGCACAAACATAAGTGTTTTAGCATGCCCACCTGCAAAGAGGACAAAAATCTGTGACAAATGGTGAGATGAGAAGAGACACTATCGAGAAATGGGTCAACATGGGTTTGGGTTAAAACTACTCTTTTTAGCACAAATCAAAATAGGTTGGGCTTTGTCTATTATTGTCAAATTTTATGAAGAATTATTGCGTTATATATGATTAGTAAACAATATACTTGCACTGTATGCATAAAAAAATAGACTTTGGGTATTTCAAACGGTTCAACTACTTCCTTATTTGGCTAATTTTTTTATTTCCCCCCTTCTTGATAAAACACAACCAAAATCAACCCATTTAGAACTGACGATTTTAGCATGAATCTGTGTATAAAAACGATTTTGGACCTATGCATTAAAATTAAACTTTGAGCAACTTTTAAACCATCTGACCCCATTTGACATGTTACCCTTTAGCTAAATTTTGGCCCAGGTGAAGATGATAGAAAACACAACCCAAAATGACCAATTTCACATATAAACAAGTAAGTATTCCAACTCTAGATTTTGGCATTAAACTTTGTATAAAAACAAGTTAGAAGGTTGCATGCCTTAAAAATATATATTGTAGGCAGCTTTCAACCCATTTGACATGTTCTAACCCAAATTACCCATTTTGGAGGTTGCATGCATTAAGAATAGACCAGAGATGACTTTCAACCTATTTGGCATGTCAACACTTGTTACCCTTTTAGATAAGCTTTTATTTGAATTGTATGAGATAAAACTCTTACCCAAAATTACCGTTTAAAAGTGAATAGGTCAAAATTCCCAACACTAATATTTAGCTTTTTTTTGTGGAAAAATGATTTAGGAGGTCGTATGCATTTAAATTGGACTTTGATATCTTTGAACCCATTGACCCGTTTGAGATAAAACACAACCCGAATACACCAATTCACAGACAAATTAAAATTGCCACCTCTACTTTCTTACTATCTGAAGAATTAGACCCTCACCCAAAGAATCTTGCAATACTTGAGTAAGTTTGCTATTTCTATAAGGAATGTGTGTGCTCTTTTGTGCAAGAGCAGAAATGACATCTCCAAGTGCAGAGAGAGATTTATTAATATGTTGAGCTTCTCTTAGGCGGTCACCAGTGGCCTCTGATTTGTCCACACGTTCACTTCCAGCTAGATCTACTAAATGGAGGCAACCTTTTAAAGTAGACCCAGATACTAGTTCTTTTCCTCGGATATGAACAGTTAAAACACTGTGAGGAAATTAAAAAAGTCAATTACTTGTGATTCTGTACAATAGAAGAAAAAAGACACTCTACCTGTGAGAACGGCTACTTCGTTCATTTAAAGCAGTAGCACCAACCGCACGATTTCTTTGGCCGATTTTCATTAAATCAAGAACATCTTGAGTGCAATTAACAGAAACTAATGATGCATCAGGAACATTGAGACCGTTTAGTTGGGAGTTATTTCGTATATCCAACGTGTTGGTTGTCAAGGCATGACAAGGGAAGATTTAGTAAATTCATAAGGAGATGCATTTCTCTTGGACTAAAAAGGCTTTTAACTGATTATGAGGTGTAAATATGATAAAATTGGTGTTAACCTTTTTTGTCCAAAAATTTAAAACTTCGTAAATAATTAGTGTGCCGAATACGGTCACAGGAGATTTCATTTGAGTGATAAACTAACGATTTGAATAAATTAAATTAGGAGGTAAAACATAACCCGATTCCACTCATTATAAGTAAATGGATTGAGCATTCCACCTGTGGTGAGAAAATAAAAGAATTATAAGGATATCTTCTATGGGAGCCATCAATTACCAAGAGATCTCTCACTTGTTCATTATATATTTCAATCATTTGAACTCCAACTTCATATTTTATTAAATCCTTCCTTGTTTCTGTTAATTGAAATAGATCTCGTAGGGCCCGGTAGTTCACACCCCATGTTTCCTTTGATGTTATGTCAGGGCCACTCTACACTTAAGAAAAAGATAATATATTAGTGCCAATACGTAAAAGAAGATTTCTAGTCGTTTTTACAAGTCGGTTTGGGTTGATCCAAAACAGGTTTTATTCAAAAACTTTGACCTTTTTTTTGTTAACAAGTAGTGTTTAAATATGATAAGAAAAATCAAGTTCTATCAATAATAATCCGTTCTTTTGTATAAAACTATTTAAAAGGTTTTTTGCAATAAAAACACACATGCGTAGTCACTCTCATGTGAAAGATAATAAACAAGCTGAGGTGGCAAAAATGGCCAAGTTCAGTAGCAGGCCAAACAGGTCAAAAATATTATTCGCAGGTTTTAATTTGAAAATTCAACTATAATCTAATTTTTGAATAAAATTAGAAAGAACTATAATTTGAAAATTCAACTATAATTTGAATAAAATATTAGGAAGTTTTCATTTGAAAAAAAACTATAATCTAATTTTTGAATAAAATAACTTTGGTAATGCGTTTGTCTTGGGTACAAAATGTCACAGGTTCAAATCCTGTCATCTCTACCTATTGGACATATCATATAGAATTTTTCATTCTTATGATACCATATAGTATGCATACAAGATGTATTGGGACCAATCCTTTCCCTTTTTAACTTCTGATTTTATGCACTGGACCCACCAGAGCTAAAACATAATCCCAATGAACATACTGATAAATGATAAGTAAACACATAGAAATTGTCATATCTAATTAAGTCACACATAATGTCAGGTTTAAGATATAATTCGTAAAAATGTTAGAATCTGAAAACAAGATGACTGAATATTCTAGTTAAAGACATGTAAAGGTTAACAATTTTCACCAAATATTATCTTACCATTGTATACGTCTTCCCTGAGCCAGTCTGGCCATATGCAAAGATACAAACATTATAACCATCAAGCACAGATCTAACCAATGGTTGGGTATCTACATATATTTGCTCTGCAAATAAGTCAGAAATATATTAGAAGTTATGTTTTGTCATTTTTATATAGAGGTCTGTTATGTATATCTTTCTGTTTGTGAATAATCTTCCCAGCACATTGTAACACTCTTGTTATGATTTAAATTGTTGTTTTGAGTCTATAATTACTTTCCATGCCAGAACTACTAGCATCATCTTGAACCTGAATAGATCAAATGAAGGCAGGTTGTCTTGAAACTTTTTATCCAAAACTAATAACTATTATTAGAAACTAGTGCGCCAAATATGTTTACAATAAGTCATTTTCATATTAATAATCTAATTTTTTAATAAAAAGATTTAAAAGGTTTTATACATTCAATATAGAGATAATAACAAAAAATTTCCAGTGTGGTATTACCTTTGTAGTCATGTTAGAGCAAATTCACATATATAGCCTTAAGATACGCAACTATATAGTTGTGTATCTGCACTCATTGATTTATCCCAGAAAAGAAACATAAATCAATTAGTTTTCTTGTGTAGCAGAGTATCATTTACTATGGTTTTGAAGAGTAATTATGAAAAAGTTACCTTAAAGCACAACAAAAACCAATTGGTTTTCTAAAATCATTGCTCTCAAATCTTCACAATTCTCTATCAATATTGGCAAACGAAAATAGATTTCTCAAAGCTACGCAAGTCTAAAATATTAACGCTCAAATTTGATTCACGTATAAATTTATTTCTTGTATGTCTTTTGTACTATGATCAGACAAAAAAACAAAACGTGAGTAAAGGTAGATATGCGAGTAATAGTAGATACATGACTACAAAGTCGCCTATGTTACGTCTACAAATGTCGAATTTGTTTTAATATGGCTATACAATGGTTATTTTTTTTCTTTTCTCTTAAAAAGATGTTTTGGGAAACTTTCAATCCGTTTGAACGATTACCTTTAATCTAACTGTTTTAATGTTAGCAATTTAACTCGTTAGAAATAAAACCTAACCTGAATCAGTATGTTCAAACTTTGGGCAACTTCCCACCGTTTGAAATGTTTTCCTTAATCTAATGTTAACGTTACCCAATAAACCTCCTAGAAATAAAATACTACCTGAACCAGCTCATTCATAAGTATATGGGTTAAAAATGAAACCTAACTATGATAGAAAGGAGACCTAGAATATGAAGATAAAATTACCTTGAGTTGTGTTCCCTCCAAAAACCTTATTAAAGGTGAACATTTTCCTCGCATCTTTGCCATGTTTTTGATGATTAACAATCATAATACTTCCATTTTCTCCTATATAATCAACCGTCGATTGTTCATCAGATTGCTCCTGCGAAAAGGGTTTCACTCTACAGTATACTCTTATTGCTCCTGCAAAAGAAAGCCATCAATGATACACGCTTTCGTACAAATGGTTAGAGGTGGCAACATGTGCGGCTTGGGTTATTGGTAACAGGAAGGTTTCTTTTTTAGTGCAGTCCGGGTTAGGTTGACCCGCAACAGTTCATCAATAATTAATTATTCAAATTTATACAATGAAAGCAATAATAACAATCTAAATATTTGATAAAAAAAATATTTTAATAGATGTACACATTAAAAAAAATCAGCGACCTTCAAACCCTTTTGACTTGTCCCCCAAATAGCTATTTTTTTATTTAACCAGTTTGAGATACAAAAGCCAAATTGACCCGTCCATGTATTTACATTGCAATCTCTGATGTTGGAGAAGAACAATATACTAACCTTTTAGATCTTGAACTTGATTGTAAAGTTGTCGGTTTTCTTCCAAAACCTTGTGGTATGAAGAAGATGCTGCTTCAAGTTCCTTAGTGTGATGTGCTAAGAAAGGTAAAATGCTAGTTTTTCAAGGTTTTGACAAATAAAAGACGTAGGAATTTCGAAATAATAACAACAACAATAATAAAATAGTGTAGAAACTAGTCAAAGAGCACACCAATTTTCTTAAGTTCTTGTTCCCAGGCTAAATGAGCTTGTTGAACTTCCAGTTTTGTCAAATGAAAGCTAGCTTTTAGCTCCTGTGAAACAGTCAAGACATGAATTTCATGACACACAATAAGATAGAAACTACGACTTTAGCCCCTGATTTTACATAAAAATTACACATTTCATACAAACTAGTTTCAATTGCACACTCTCAGTCAAGAATTGTTTCAATTGCACCATAAAGTCCCTCCTTTGTTAATAATGACGACCCTATTATTTTTTTGTTAAACTAAACGAATTGAGTGTGTTTTAGAATGAAGAGGAATTTCGTCTTTACCCTTTCAACACTCATTTTCTTCATCATCGTTTTCATATTCTTGAAGAAATTTTTATAAAAAATAAAAAATAAAAAGGGTACATTAAATGCCAACAAAGTCGTTTTTATATGTGTCAAAAGAGTGGTGTTTACCTCAAGTTCTTTTTGTGGAAAATCCAACACATTGGTTTCCTCGCATGAGAATTTAGTATTATTCCACATGTCTTTACCCTTGCCACCACATATACAAAACTTGGAGAAATCATTTGATACAAAACCAGATCTTTGTTCTATATATTTTGAAATGGCTTGCAGGAATTCTTGCTTCAGTAATGGTTTGCAATTTTCCTTTAACATATTCTTCAAAAGATACCAAGCTAGAAAAAAGATAGAAAATGGTGCATTTAGTGACCGGTTAATATTCGATAATCAAGATTTTGTATTCACTGCAAATCAACTGCTTTAGATATTACCTGATTTCCTTGAGAAACAAGCAGTCCTGAAAGATCTTTAGCAGCCTTCCTAAGTATCATATCAATAACCTAAAATAGATCACCAAACATTATCCTAGAGATCCAAGAATCATCTCATAACAACAGAGGTGGCAATTTCAGCCTATTTGGTTATAAAGTGGTTAATCCTGGTTATTTTTATTTTTAGCGTTAATGGGTTAAACATGTAGAATATATATAAAAAAGCATAATGGAAAAGCATAATGGAAAAACAAATACATAATGAAGCTTACCTACCATTGAATTCAAAGGGAAATCGTCAAGTTCATTAGTCTCAGTGAGATAAGCTTGTAAAAGCCCTATACCAAAACGGTCAAAGAGGAAAGTAAGTGCTGTCAACACTTTTGATTCCTCAAGAGCTACTTCACTTGATAAATGTAAATACTCAAGTAATTCTTCAAATTGTGATGACTCAGACTCGTCTAAAGATTCATCAGCACTTTCACTGCCAAGTAAAGAAGAAGGTGATCCTTTTGGGAAGGATGTGATTCTCACAGTCCCACCGTATTTCCATACACCAACCCCACCTGATTGTCGCCACTCGTGATAACCTTTTAAACATAAAATGCAGTCTACAACTTTGCCGGATGAGCCGCCCTGCAAACACCACCAAAGTTTGTTGATCTGTTAAAAGGTTACTTTTAAAAGCTGATTACTATTATTAAAACAACAATTCAAAATGGGTTAGCCTTAAAACTTTAAGGAAAAATGTTAGCTACCTAAAACAGAAACTTATGGACGACCTATTCGTGCCATTTGACCTTAATTATTTACAAAAAATATTAGAAAATGGATAAAAAGGATCTGGAGGGGTTCAGCCGACCCTAATAAGGCCTTTTTTCATATCGTTATAACCAGCCTTTCCTATCAACTTTAGTTGCAAGCATGCGACTGTAGTGTATGACTACTTGGTAGCACTAGTTGTTATATATGCATGTATTTCGATAATATTCATCATACGTTGAGTTACATAAAGTCATAAACTGTCTGCAACTCACCGGTTACTATGACTACTCATGCATCCATAATCAATAGTGAATTAATATTTAATATCAGCGTACAGAAGCAATAACTCAACCAAGGACTAATCTACTACCACCTATTGTTTTGCGACTGATATCTTGGAAAGAGTTAGTCACACCAAAATGTAATCTACTTCTATCTTCTTCATATGTAACATACTTTCAATTTTTTACCACTATTCAGTAACTTCTAAAGTTAGATAAAGTGGTGATTTGGCGCCAATTGTTTGTGGTGATGTGGAAGTGTGCCAAGTCATCATTTTATCTGTCATAAAAATTAATGCAATAAAAATATGAAATTAAATTACACTTTGGCGTAATCAACCCTCTAAAACTCAGAAAAATTCAAGAAATTAGTATGGCAGCAAGCAAACAATAGACATAATGAAAAATGTATACGAAATTAAAAGACAGAAATAAGAAATTAAGAGACAAAACCCACCTTTTCAAGATCAGAAACCTCGAAGGTAAGAAGCTTCATTCGACCAACAGCAACTAAAAAATTCCTCATGTTTTCAAAATACTGAATTGCTGTTTGCGCCGCCCCCTCTGTGTCGATTATCGGAATTTCTACAACCTTAAAGAATTTCCCCAAATCATCAGCAGTTTAGTTTGCAAGATCTTTTACATCTCCAATTAAATTTCCTAAAGTAATCTTGATTATCTGTTAATGTATGCAGAATGAAAGGAACGGACCTTGGGAATTGCACCGGGATTGACTTTGTTGAGGACATTGCAGAGGATGAGACCGTTGCGAAGGGACTGACAGAAATGTTCCTCGGAGGGTTCGGTCGGCAGCACCTCCGCCGCACCGTGGTCCATCTGTCTTAGCCATTCCGCCGCCTGGTTCCTCCTCGCCGCTGCAACAATTTGCTAATTAGTTATTTGCAGATTTTGATTGCAAGATTCTTTGTTTTTGGCATGTATACAACAAAGATTTCATCGGACGTCAACACTCATTTAAAGTAAGTTATTGTTAGTGATTACTAACATTTAATATATACTAATTATTAACTTTACAATCATTAAATGTTATCATTAGTTTTAATGATTGTATTTTTTATTATGTTTTTTTCTTTTAATTTTTTATTTTAAATCCAATATTTTTACATTCTTGACAATCTAAACCCTAAATTTGTCACTTTCAACTTTCTTCTCTTATGCATTTCATATTTTATAGTTTTTTTGTTTTACATTTCGGTATAAATTTTAAACGTTAACATATCGTAACATGTATGATTCATCGTTTTGTTATGTATTTTTTGTGTTTAACGACCCCGTAATAACGTGCAAGGTACTAGATCCACTTAATTAGTGTGTTTAATATTTTGTGTTTTTACGTATACTTTTCATTCGGTTTTTATATATTTATTTTCTAATACGAGCTTTTCCGGTGTTGGTGATCACTGAGGGTGACGTGATATTTGGTTCCTACTTTGCACGGTTTTACGCCCCCACCGCAACGCGATGGGGCTTAGTACTAGTTGGTTAATAATTATTAGTTGACGTTAGAATTTAAACCTAAATCTTTATGTTTTTAATGGTTTTTGGTTTTTGGTTTTGTGAGGTTAGAACTATAACCTTTTGTCGTTGGATTCCTCTCTTTACAATTCACCTTTATTTTATTATATGATTATAAATTTCTTATTAGTGGACTCTGCTATGATATTTAAACTTCAAAGTTATTCTATTATGATAAAATTTTATAAATAATTGAAATAAATGGCTTGAATGATGGATTAAGTATAAATCTTGAATGCTAGTTAACAATCTTTTTTCATATAATTCTATATGGTAACAAAGTTCATTTAATTTATAAAACTTGGTTACTACCAGATGATAAATGTTTATTCTTTTAAGCAATATTTTTACTCTAAAATATGTTATGTAACCTTTCACTTAAAATATTCAAACCTAAATTATGTTTGTGAGAGTAATTACCAATGCTAATAGGCTACAATACCATGGCCAAGGACATTACAGGATACATTCCCATATGCATAAATACTTATTCATTTATAATAGATTATTTAATAATAAAGTTATTACTAAAATCATGGCTGTATATATTTAGTTTGAAAAAAACTATTATAAGAGTGCATAACTGATTATAATTGACAAGACTAGTATTGGGCCTCTTGGGATAGATATAGTAAACGGGCCAGGCCTCGCGCGTGTCGGGAGCGGAACAAATAATTTAAAACTTTTCTGATAGCAAAAACCTATGTTAGTCAATATGGGCCTGGCTCACAGTCGTATCATGTCGTTTATTATTTTCAAAGGAATTATCATCAAAATAATTTAGTATTTTTTTAACGGTTAATTAGACCATTGATGGCCATTTATCATCTTCATACTCGAGTACAGACCCCTGGAGCTTTAGGCTGACACGTCCCAAAAAGAAGCTTGTACATCAAACTCAGTTAGAAACTTAATCACAATGATTTGTTGATACATCAAAATAATTTTATATTAGTTTACAAAATTGTTGATTGCATGGGTGTAATTTACTCTTTTTTTAATAACGTAATTATTTTTAGAAAACAGATATAGCAAAGTTGCTAGATAAATCATACTACTACTATTTATAGTTAAAGAGGCAATCAAATAACAATTTGACACATTTTGAGAAGAAAAATAAACGACATATACCAACTAGATTTTGACAATACTAAAGGGATTTATTTAACTAAACTGTACGTAAAATCTAAATCATTAATTAAGTTACTTTATTAATCAAAATGAATAATAGAAGGTAAGGTAAAATTAGGAAAAGATATAGATTTGGTTCATGATCAAGATTTTGTTAAAAAGATTCGCTACACAGACTACACGTATGTTGCAAAGACCCTCTGTTAACAATTATTCCTTAAAATGTATTTGAAAATTATGTTTGCTTTAAAAAAATTGCATTGCCTGTACATAAAGTTATCTATAAATGAAATATAGCTATAAAAACACAACAATACACATGTACTATACATAGAAAACATATACGTGAACATGTACAAATATGTTGTGATATGTATATAAGAGACAAGTTGGTTGAAAATCTATTTCCACACATGCAAACATGTAACATGTGAACTCCTAAATACTTCAAGATATGTCTTGTTTGTAGTACAAAATCACAATCATACATAAGATTTAGGTTTTCGATTTGTAAGGTTAATATCATATTTATGTTGGTAACATAATTTTAACATGTAAACAACTATATAAATTTGGCTGGCATTTTTTTAGAACGGCCCTAACTATTCCTAGACTACTCCAAAATACATTTTGCCCGAGGTAGAACCCGGAGTCTTCACCTATAAGGCTTTTCAAGTTTTCGCCTATATCATGTATGCTAGCCCTATGATGACAATTAACTGATATTTCATTTTAAAATATTAAGTTGTATGATTATATTTAATAATGTAATGATTAGCTTGTCCACAAAAACAGGCACAAACCTTTTCTTTTAGATTTATTCTGGACCGGGACTAACGGGTGTTTCTTCTAAATGTTAATTTTTGGCTTTATTAAAGCAAATATCATTACGAAAAATGGTCCCGTTAAGCATCACCTAATCATCTAATCAAGTGTGTTTCGTTACTTTACAAGGCGTGTTTAGTGATGGGCCTGGGTCGGGCCCACTACTAAAAATGTGGGCTCCAGATCACCGTTCAACTCAAAATGAGAAGCCATTCTTTTAGTCTTTTAAGTTTTACCATAATCCTATATGAGTTTTATTATTATTTGAAAAAATCACAAACAATTATTGCGTAATTTTTTTTACTAAAGGCAGAATATTTTTAATTGTAACTTTCAGGAACATTTTATACATCTGTAATTCAGGTGATAATTTGAGAGAAAAAACACAGTAATATATTGTTTAATACAAAACCAATTTTAAAGAAATTTAAAAGGTATAGAAGCACACATACATTACATAGAACAGTTAAAATACAATGTTGCATCACATTTATAAGAATACGTATAAGAATCAATAAAATCCATATCGGTTTTTACTTGACATTGGTTTTTTCATCGGATATATAATTCTATGAAAACTACAAATTCTTTGACTACTTTCTTCTTTTAAGAACAAAACATTTCTTTTACACAAAGTCAATTTCATGATCTTGATAATTGTACTTTCATTTAATATTCTAGAATTTCTATAGATATAGAGTATATTTATTAGCCTATATTATAGCAATTGTTAACTTTTGCTAGAATACATATCACAAGTCACAACATACGATCATTTTTCAATCTTTTAATCATAAGACACACATCTTAACCATCAAATATTCTTTTTTAAAAAACCTCTCGAGTGTATTCATTTACTTTACTATAAGGTATAAAATATTCTAAAAATAACTGGATTTAAGCTTTTTATTTATGTACTTATGTGTCCGCAACAAGATTTTTGTTTTTTATATAAACAACAAACGGCAAATATTTAACGCGTTCCATCTAACAAAATTTAAAAATTAGAAACAAAAACAAGTTCCCTGTTATCATCGATTTAAACTATCACAAATGAATAAATAAACCGATGTCGTCAGGCATCAGCCATGGAGATTCAGATATGGATGAAGAAACATAAAGAAATAATAATAATAACAATAATAATAATAATAAAACTTACCTGCTGCTTCAGCTTTTCGCTGTGCTAATTCACGATCATCAATGAACTCTTCAACGCCATTTGTCAATGAATTCAGAGCCTTAAGTCCTCTTGAGTTTTTACTAGGTGTATTGAGTATCACAGAGTTTGAACTGATTTCCTGTGGCATTATATCTCTCTGCAGATCGAACTTCAAATTGTTAAGAACAGAAAATTAGGTCAAAATTCGAACTAATTTCATGAGGAATTACATGATCATATCTGTCTGCAAATCGAACTTCAAATCGTCCGATATAAACAAAAAACTAGGTCAAAATTCGAGCTAATTTCATGAGGAATGATATGATTATATCTATCCGCAAATCGTACTTCAAATTGTTACAGGAACACAGAATTAGGTTAATCAAACATTCAAACGGAAAAAACAACGATCGATTTTACAAAAACCGACATAAACAATGTCATCGATTACATCAGATAAATTGAAATCGAATCAAACGTGAATCAACAGTATCCTCACCGGAAACTTCCAACGGCGGTGAATCGGTGTACGGTGATCAGTTAACACCTCGCCGGAGACTTCTAACGGCGGTGGTTATCGCCGGCGGTGGTGATTTATCGTCGATATGATCGATATAGCGATGTGATGATGATATTGGGGAGGTGAAACGAGATACTCGTGTGTGATGAATGAATAATGAAGAAACGAT